>JAODTK010003331.1:0-326462 GCA_026419785.1 Sclerodactyla briareus | reverse complement strand
GGGGGCACACCTGATACGAAATTATTGCATAGTATACATTTATATCCTTATAGTTATCATATTAATCACCGTCTTGTATCCGAACTCATCAGCCACATGAACCTGCATCAGAATGGACAACACAATTAATTTGTAGTAATCTTCTCCTGGGAGAACAAGCAACTGGAGCCCCCCTTTGAATCAGCCCCTGCCCAGATTAGTGACCTGAATTACATTTCATTGGATCGTCCTCTCTCATCTGGACGTTTGATCAGCTGCTGCGCCCAGGAGTTGTTCGAGGGTGGTATCCGTCAGAGATGGAACCTCCACCTCGGAACCCGGACTGCACGCCGAGGAGAGGCCTCGACATGTAAGGCATGGACCTCCTCTCTTGAGGAAGTTTGAGCTGCCTATTGGAGGGAAGAGGATTATGAGTAATAAATCACTATACCTAGGGATGGACTCTACAGAGCAGCCCAGTCTGAAACCTCTGTAACTGATTACCAAATGGAAGCTCTGATACAGGTACAGGAAATAGATTGGTCCATCCACAACCTTCCTGTTTTTATTATTTATCCATTTTATTCCAATTCCTCTTCCTCCAGTAAAAAAAAATCTGATGAAGGCAGTCTCTCCAGAGAGCAAACAGACAGGAAATAATATAACTATTACTAATTGAGCCCAACGTAGCAGGTCTAACATGGTAGTTACCCATTGCATGACCCCCTCTTGCACACCAGGTTTCCCACCGATACCATATGGGGTCCGTCACAGCAACCCCCCCCCCCCCTCCCCTCCAACATCTTACACGAGGGTCCTACATTAATGCAGATTTCCATCATGTAGCCCTGTAGCAGGCGCTAAGCTTCTTCCCTAAAGGCATGGTATGAGATTTGAGTTCTTTAATGAGTGGTATTGACAGCTACTCTTCTGACTAACCTGTATGCACCCCCGGTATTGGTAAGGTGCAGGACGGCGACGTGGGCCAGAATGTGGGGAAGGAGGGCGGGTGGAAGTATTCAGCATGACTCCCACTGATTGCCAACCCATCCCACCCACCAAGCATCTTCTTCTACCATCCGATCGTTTGACTCACCCAATGAGCGATCAGTTTCGCCAGCTTCTGCATCCGTGTGAAGAAAAATCCCCTATGGCACCCATTGAGTTGTCAGTTCGCTGGGAATGTCAACAGCAGCAGTGACCGTGTACCCTCACAAACACACCAACCTTGTACCCTTCATCATTCAACACAACAGCCTCCGACTCGCTTGCCAGAGGGCCAAGAAAGCCAGTATGTACCGTGTGAATCGACTTGTCATCATTGTTCTGTAACAGACTATCAGGTCGTCTCTTAGGGCAAGGACGGTATGCTCCCAATCTGATGACTCAAGTTTGGATTATTTCATTATAGTTAATTCCTCAATCGCCTGCCATCCACCCTCCACCATACCCCATCCTCCCGAGTAGTTTGGCTTGCCTAATGCTAAGCTGATCAGCAGACCATGTAGGTGTGGTGAATTCCCCTTGCTATCCTCTTGAAGAGCTAGACGTGAGTTCGGACTTCAGCTATGTCCGCTACCTGTACTAGCAATTCTTCTTGGTCTAGTAAGTATCTGATCTCTTAAATATTTTTTTTTTTTTGGGGGTCATACTCGACAAGCACAAGGATCGAACTTATTTCAACAGCCAGCAAGAGTGTCAGCCTGGATACTGCACCTCATGGTCAACGCACTGCCAAATCCTTCACAGTACAAACGGATAATGCAATGCACATTTTTGGCAGTATCTTGATGTGGGGGTGGGGGTAATCACACACAGAGGCACTTGCAGTTGCTCTCCCCTCGTTTGTACGCTCCGATCCCTTGTGCTGAGAAACCAACAAGGCAACAGGTACCATTTTTGGTATGACCCGACTGGAAGTCGAACCCTGGTCTACCGGATGGAAGGCTGATGCTCTACAAATTGTGCCAAACGATCAGTTATTCTCCTGTTTTCAGAATATTACTCCTGCGCCTTAGATATTACTCACTGCTCATCATTTCAGTGTCACTTCCTTGTGTGCCCTGGAGGCGATAGATAGGGCTGCCACATATGGCGATCACTTCTATTCACATTCATCTCCACAGGTCCCTGTGCTATCAAGGAAAATGCTTTGTCAAAAATGTATGCAACAAAAAAATCAGCTCAAACTCACAATCTATTGATCCAAAGTGACATGGTTCTTCTGCTACCACTGGTGAAAAGTAGAACATTGATTTTCGCCAACATGTCGTAAATAATATATGAATTTGTATATCTCGCTAGATTTCTTTTGTTATTACGTCATAACAAGGGCATTATCATTGCTTTTCCGGTGTTGCAAAATTCCACAAACCCCTTTAAGAAGCCCCGAATTAAACTCAAAGTCGGGTCTGACACACTGTATATGGCTTCATAAAGTCCACAAATAACTACCAGGACTGTGTTAGGCAAAGGCTTCGGCCCAACGTAAAACCCAACATCGTCTAAAGGAGAGGAAAAATTGAAAGAAACACACTTTCTCAAAAAGCTCAACGATCCTAATCGTGAAAATAATAACTGGCCTAAAAACCCTTGGACCACAAACACAGTCCTATGTCCCCTTGGTTTCTAGATGGGAAAATTCTTATGATCTAAAAGCTTTGTGAAGTTTGGGCTAGCATAATTTGGATGACGACGGTGGCCACCTCCGGGCCATACACTATATGCCAGATAAGCTCGCTAGTTAGGTGGCATAAGTGCACAGGTTACTGGGTCGTAGTAAAAGGTAGTGCAGTCTGGTCTGTGCAATGAATTGATATCGCCTCTTCCAATTACCTCGCAAAATGACACTAACCATCCCTATCAATTATGTATCTTGCCTGATATACCTGCAAGAGTCCGCTTCATCTTTCTTTCTTCTGCTGTTGTGGCTGCCCCTTGTGTGTTCAGCATATCTCTGACCTGCTTACTACAAATGCGGACCGACCAACACTTCCACTTCCGTCACCCCTATCCTCCTCCAAAAGGTCCTTGTATGATCACCGTAAGGCTCAGGGACATGATGAGGCTGCGTGTACCCTTGCCGTCATCATGTAATAGACTGCTGTGACAGCTCTCCAGGGGTGCGTTCAGCATGTCCGCCCTGCTGGCGCTCTCTCTTCCTGTAGGATGAGGATGCTCTCCCCGGAGGAGTCCAGGCCTGCCCGTCCAGCCCCTCCCAGACCATCTGCTTGTATCAGCGGCTACGGTTTTAGGAGGTCCTTCGCGATGTAGGGTCTACGTAGAACCACCCGAATACAGAATTCTATAGATATCTGGATAGACAGCCTAATAAATTAGTAAATACATATCTGCCCTCGGATGACTATCACCTCCACAAAATTCCAGAATTGAACCATTTTACCTTGACAAGCTATTTGTTTATTACTGGTAGCAACAGGCTCTGTTGATTCTTAAATGTGACAAACTGATGAACGCATCTCATCTGACACAGCGCTGGCCGAACAAGTTTTGAAAAATCACAATTCCAAGATTACTGCAAAATAACCCTTTGTCAGCTGCAATTTTTTTTTTTTTTTAAGTGGTTTATTTTGTTGTCTTACTATAATGGTAGGCATCTAGCATTTTCCACTCAAGTAGGAAGCATTTCACTTATTCTGGGAACACATGCCTTTGAGGCCCTTAGCCCTGTCATTCGCCACGTCCACCACCCGGCCTCTCTGTGGTAATGACCAGGCCTGACCCATCCCCCTCCCCCAACTCTGTGCGATACATGCAAAAATCCTCCATTGCAACCTTGAGCTACGGGGAGTGTCCTGGCGGGTGCCCCAACCCACGTATTTCCATCCCGACAGGGCACGGTGGACAGGATATTATCGAGCAGGAGGTGTGCCTTGTGCCCAAAGAAGGCAGTTTAACAATTGCGGAATGGAGTTGAGTCTGTGTATGAATCATTCTCCAAACGCAATGAGTTTTCTTTAATGTACGACATCTCCCCAAACGCCAATGGATCACAAGGTAACCGGCACTGAGAGGGCCGTTAACGATTAATGTATTGCTTGCTAACTGATGTGGGTAGGTTGGATAGTAAGGGAGTCAACCTTTATGAAATCCAAAGAGGGAAGCCTACAGTTACATGAATAGCCAGGTTTATTCCAACATTCGGCAACTGGATCGTCAATGCTTGTTGTGTGTACCAATTTTTGTGGAATGTGAACTATCAGAAATTTGTGAAATGCGCAATTAGACGCATTACTTCCATTGACCCATGTTCTAATTTCAAATTCTCGTGCCCAACAGTGGACCGCAATTGTTAGGTTTCATAGAAATGTAACAAACCTACAGGTTGTTTATGTAAACACATGCATCACAGGGAATCAAGAACATCAACTGACCAGTCCATGGCCATTTACAGGGTTACAAGTTCCACCTTTTTGCCGGTAAGTTGACCCCAGCAAGAGCCAGCGTCGAGGTACATGCCAGGAACAGAGTGCACCAGCACATCAGGTACCTCTTCGATCAGTTTCCTCTGTGCGTCCATGGTTAGGCCCTGTGGTGATAGGGCCCCCCAACGTACTGTCCTCTGAGGTCGGGCAGAGGCGAATCTTCACACTTCCCAGCCTCAGGCGCACCAGGAGGTCCTCCTTTTCTTGTCGCTTGTGAAGCGAGATTGTCTTGGCGACATTCCTAGATGATAATAACAAGAAAATTCCCACATAAGATGGGTTTATGATTATAGTAACAAATGCCAGCTTCCTTTCAATGGAACAGAAATTGCAGTACATCATCTTCAAACTAACATGAAGGGAATTGTTAGTGTCTAAGTGTTTTTAGTGTTGTCATACTTTCAATTGATGTAACTCATTTTGGTAATATTTTGTACATCTCGTTCTCAAATCGGTCTTTAGAGGAGTGGCCCATGCATTCTGGGAGCTGATATGGTAAGATATATATGCCCCAACGGTGCCCTCATTTCTGAGTTCATAATGCAAGACATGTAAAAGTGTACAACCGCCTGCACTGCCGAGTCGGTATGTTATTGGCCTATCCCACCAATGCTTGTGGGTCCTAGCTCATTGGGCAAAGTAGGAAATCTATGGAAGGCCGAATAGGAATTTCATTGTATCAAGTGATTTTTCTGGTGAGAGATACTGTATAAGAATTCTTAAGAATGCCCCCGGGGTGTTGCATTTTGGATGGCGTTTTGTACCGTTGGCCTGTGTAGCTTTCTAGATATTTCTTGGTACACTTGTGGCTACGTGCATCGCATCATTGATAAAACTTTCTCCATCATGCGATTATCTTGGACTTCATTTGCACGACTGGATAATTTAGGCTACCGTTACAAAGGTAATTCTCTTCATTTGTTTTCTATTGGACATTACAAGAAGGATTTCTTGCTAACTTCTTTCTTCTTTTTGAGACTTCACACTTGTCGTTGCAATCGTGATCACTTCGATCAGGATTGAGTTGCGTGTTCAAATTCATTGTTTGGCTAGGCGGCTAGGATTAATTCTCTCAGTGATACTTTGTCAAAAAAAAGGGGGGGGGTGGCAGGGGCGTTTATTACAGGGTGCTCCTCATTACGATTATAGGGTATCACATTTTAACCCAGATTAGCCCGTAAAGTGGATAAAAAATCATCCGTGACAAATACTGATTTTGAGAGCATATGTACAGAGAAAGATAATTATAATTCACAAGTTTTTCCAAAAACACAAACTGCTGCTGAAGTTATCCCAGCATGCATCAACACACTATCCCACATGCACCCAACAGCTTATTAACAAAAGGTCCATGGGTTCAATCAGCAGCTCCCACAATTTTTATAATTAGTTATGGAGTACTGGCTCACCAGCACCCCAGTGAATTGTCCCTTCATTGTAATTCTGCGTAAATAGTGAACAAATGCTCGTAGTGTTCACATGTCTTGTGTCAGGACATTGATATTCTCCTTTCTTCTGATTGACTTTTATCAACCAACAATATTACCATTTCTTTTCTGCAGTGTGCACTATTGACCAGTCTGGTTCACTGTATCAAACTTGAACAAATGGAATTTCTTTCCTATTATTAGGAGAGGCCCAATTAAACCTCGATAGAGACCCCCACTTTTGAATATTTTCAAGATTTGGTCAAAGGATAGTTAGACCTTAACAGCGTAACAACAAGCCATAGCGAGGAGTGTCGTGTGGCAGTTTGAACGTATAAAATGGCTGGAACTGACCTCTTAAAAAAGTTCTTTTCCCATTCGAACCAAGCAATATAACAAGCCAAACTGAAGATGGGTATGAACAAACTGGCCAATGGTGGCACATTTGAAGAAACTGCAATGTTGGTTGTACTACCTGATCAGAGCTAGTAGGAATCAGAACTATATCAACCACCTATGAACACAGACTCATCACATCAATGAAAGGTTCTTTCTACTACCCTATTCGGGCCCAGGTCAATAAACCCTTGGCAGCAAGTCGCCACATGTACAACTTCACTTCAAGTCTTCCGAAGCCTACCTCTTAACTTGCCAGCCAACCACCCTCTCTTTCCCCTGGACTCCTTGAGACCCCAGTTAACTGTCATCCAGCCTTTCCAACATGACCAAAGCAAAGCACCAAACCACCTCATTCTAACCCCTTTTGGACACATTTCACACCGATATTCTGCTAATTATCATTCCAACATACTTAATTATACTAATATTCCTGATCTGTAAAGCACTTTGGACAAGTCTTTGACCTGGAAAACCGCTAATCTAAGAATGAGATAAATTATTGTATTAACTAGTGTAAAAATGCTTAATTTTCCAGACATTGCCAATGTGAAGTAGCTATCAACAACCACATCTCATTTTTGAAGCATACTCCATGATTGGCTTTCATTTGCCCATTTATGTGATAACCAGCGTGTCCGTCTGTACTGGTAATAAGTAGATGCAGATACATTGGCATGTACTTGCAGATGGTGAAGCAACGCCTGGCAGTTTTTCTGGTAGCACAGAAGATGAGGCAGGAGTTGTATGGATCATCCAGGGCAAGTACGAGCAGGTGGTCGGGGCGTTCTTCTTCATTAAGGCGGGGCTTTTGTTTGTACTACAAGGGGGAGGGGGCGGGGGGGGGGGGAGGGAGAAGAAAGAAAGTATAGGGGGTATAAATACTAAAGGAACAGACTGCTGAAGTGTATTCCTACTTCCATACAATGTTTTTACATGGAGTTTGATTTGTTTTCTACTGGTCAGGCAGCCAATTAGGGTCCACATAGGAACCCTGGCAGGGATGTAACCTGCTCCAGGACCGCCACTTTCAAGTTTGGCCATTATGTGGGGAATCGGGAGAGTTCCTCATTGCACTTATGTGATGTGTGATGTCACAGTTGAACACCTAGAGATACCTATTATGGTATCGTGGTAAACAATTCAACGTTCCCAAGGAGTTAAAATGTATCTCTCTAGCAAGAGTAACAAAAGTTAGTATGGAAAGAAAAGAGGCTTGACATCATAACTTATGAAAACAATCTGGCAACGCTTCTACAATCAAAAATACATTATCGTTAAAAGTGGCGACTCATTTGTCAGAGATTTTATACCAGTAGTAGTAGGGCTTGAGATTTTGGCTCACGCTCCTCTGCGCCCTAAAATAGCCTCAGTGAGAGTAAAAAGTGGACGCTCTTAAAATCCCAAACCGCGCGCAGTCACGCGCTTAAATTTAGAGGGAGAGCAAAACGCAGCGCTCCTAACATTTCTCCATACGTACCTGGTATGAACACGTACCCGCCCACCCGCACTGCACATACACACAGAATAGCTAGTGCAGTTACAAGCAAGGCACAAATCAGTCGTAGAGAGCCAACAAATCAATGCTAAACTTTAATGGTTATTCGTTTTATCCATCAATTTCCTAATTAATCCCGTTCATTCATTCACGGAATTCAAGGGCGCAGCCACTAGGGGAGTCCGGGTCACGACCCCCTCAACTTTTGGGAAGGCCTCCATACAAAATGATTTTTTCACACACAAATGTTGTCCATAACTGTTCGGACCCCCCCCCCCCCAAATTGCTCTTTGACCCCCCCCCCCCCAACTTTTAGACAGTGCCTTCCCTGATAGAAAGGTAGGCCACACGAATTCTATGCATATCAGGGACGATTGATCGTGAATGAATTCAGTCCGATCCTCATAGAGGCGCTGCGAGCGCACGTACTTGTCATGAGAATCGGGGTACCACGTGTTCCACGGCATGACTATGTTTATAGGTCTGACGTAGTGCACAGCATCGGGCGAGTAAGCTAGCGACATGCATGCATTTTTATTATTACGGTAAGATATATGCTTTTACATATCACTTTATTATACCTTTCAAGGCTCTGTGCGAGACCGGATCCACAACCATTTTTCAACTGTTTAAAACACGAGAAACCGGGCAGCCTTACTAAAAAAAAGTACGGAAATATTGTCGATCCAATAACCGATCGTAGGTCTGTTCATTATATCCCCGCGACACTTGGAAGTGTCCGGGAATATTACGGTTTTGGGTGTTGTAAGCCTGCCCCCCTTCCCAGGCTCTGCCGCCGCCGTAAACTTCGGGCGTTAGCGCAATACCTCTTTGACGCTTTTTTTGTTAGCCGATTGATCTGAACTTGTACACATGTCCACCCGTGAAAATCTGGATGAGTCGATAGGTGGGCTCACTGCAATGCAGGTGGCTGCTAAGTTGCATTATTTACACACAATTTCAAGTTATTCGATTCTGAACGAAACTTGGAGAAAGTAGACTACAGTTGATCCCCGAAAAAATCTGGAGTCATTTCCAGGTCTCGGAGGTCAATTTGCAAAATTATACGATTTTCAAGATTGTCAGATTTTACAAAACTTGGTATATGGGACTATAGTTTATCCAAAAAAGTGAGGGTCATTTTAAGGTCCTTAGAGGGTCAAATTTGCATAATTTATACATTTTCAAAACATTGTCAGATTTGACAAAACTTTGGTGGAGGGGGACTCCATTTGTTTCCTGACAACGTTAAAGGTCATTTCAAGCTATCGGGGTCAATGTTGCATAATTTATGTGACTTCTTGGTAACTTCCTGGATTACAAAAAACGGGTGGATGAAGGCTATCATGGTTCTGACCAAAATAAAGGTCTTCATGGGGTGTTTCATAGATAGGCCTACTTCTTCCATGCTTGCTCAAAAGCGGGAGATACAATGGGCGGTTTCATACCCGCCTACGCATGTCCAGTTGATCCAGAGATTAGATGGGATATCAAATGGTAATTTGAGTAACATTCACACAACAGGGAGCTACTACTCCAACAAGGTTACCAGTCAGATGCACATTCATCATAGGAACTTCTAGGTTTGTGTGCTCCCATGAAAACCTCATTTCAACTCAGACGGCGCAGTCTAGGTGGAATTGTAATTATAGTTTGAATTATTCTTTGACATGTCAGTACTTGATAAGTTTGGTACATCAAACATTGATTACTGCAGTCTGTCAGAATTTGTCCAGCACTATAGTTTTATGATTCTACATTTGGACTTCAAATTTTGTAAATTTGAGGGAGGCATTGCTCTCCTGGAAGATCCCAGGAGAGCAAGAATCATGTGTGGCTTCAAAACTATTTGCCAGGAGAGCCTTTTTGAGGCTTTAGTATAGCTCTGGGAAGCAATTCCTTGCTCTCCTGGATTGGAAATCTCAAGCCCGTCAGTGTAACAGGTACGTGACATTTCAGTATTAATTGTGTGTGATAGTGCTACTACTGGCCTCAAATGACACTCTATTGTACATGTGTTGTGCATCCAATCCTATTATCATCGCCCCCTTTGGAGGGGTATTTCTTATCTCACCGAAACCCCCAGGACATATTTAAAAGGCAATGGTCTGAAACATATTGCTTTCAACTAGCACAGGCTAAAATAGTACATAACGAAATCCAACACCCCAAATTGAGAGGTTTAGCATGCTTCCTTGTCAAGTATTTCAATTTAATTTGACAAATTTGAGGAAGCTTGCTGCAAGGCTTGCCCATAGACCCTACAACGTGAATGCTCCAATTTTGCCGTCTTTATTTTAGAAGAAAAAAATAGGTATTCACTAAAAATCATGGGGATCATTCTTCGATAACTTGTGGATGATTCTGTAAGCTTTTATTTAGGATTTTGTCTATAGTTCGTGTTTGTTAAAGGGTGGTTTCAAAAGTTCAAATTTTACTTGACTTTGCATTACAGGAAAATGCGGGGTGCGGTGGTCCCCCCATGACATCACAAGGCAACAGTTTGACAATAACGGAGTACATCATTGGCGCACTCGAATCAGCTGGAATTCTTTGTCCAAGGTTTGACGACATGATGTAGTAATAGAGAAGGAGTACAAGAGGGCCAGTCACATTCTACATAACCATGGCTCTTCAAGGAATATATGGGGGACAGATGAAATTGTGAAATGATGAGAAATGCACGAGACCCCAAACAATCAACGGGAATGCTACATCGGGAGTGGTGGATGGAAACGGTCTAATCAGGGGCAGAGAGCTGTGGTGTTTATCTTGTAGATGCCATCCCCCACTTTGATGTACTAGTAACTTACCTGTAAATATAATGAGACGGCAGGGGATTGCACAAATGAAACATAAGAATTAAGAACAGTATGGGGCTGTGGTTGCTAGGCAGTTATCAAATACATGACGCAACAGAGTCATTGCACTTTAATAGGTGGGTCAGCGAATGCGTACAATAACCCACCTCCTGGTGCATTTTGCGACTGAAAATATAGGAAGTCAACACACCCCACAGTCAAGAGACCAAAGAGCTATTGTTAAAATTGAAACAATGACCAACAAAGACCCTCCAGTCACTTTGAGGTGGACTAACAAAATCGGTACAATAACCCCACATGTGGTAAATTGGACAGGTCTTTTTTTATCCCTAACGTGCAACTCCCATACCTCCCCACAAAACATCTCTCCTCTTGCTGCTAGGAATCCTCAATTATGGGTAAATCCTTACAATTACAGCCATTGACACCAACATTGCAATCTAAACCTAACATGTGGAAACATTTTTCTTTCTGTGTCACTATCCACCACAAAAACTAGAGCGTGATGTGCTGAAAGACGCATCCTCTTCCCCTGGATGACCACTGGTTCATTGTTGAACAGCTCTGCTTATCCTTGCCACCTGCTTAGATCCGATAGTACACTATTGTTGCTGCTCGCAGAGGAGTAATGTAAAAAACCCTCTCTCACAGAGAGCTCAATGGGAATGGCTGTGTGGATTGGGTTACTTAATTGGATTTAAGTTCAATCTAATCACAACTATGCAAACAAACCTGTAACTAGCCTAGCCAGTGGCAAACTATCCACCCACCAAGTTCAATCTGACAGCTTGTACGGTTTATAAAGAAAGTCTGATTGAACGTGACGAACGAACAAACCAACCACTAACAAACGATGGCCCGGAAGACATGATAACTTGTAGAGCCTGCTCCCCTCGGCTAGAATGCACAAAACAATACTGTTCACTTGTTCCTCACGAATCTAGTGATAGAAAGGATGATGGGTTGATTTTAGTATAAATGGAACCAGGCTCCATCTGTTAGAACATTGTGGGTGCAAATTTTTGAACATGTATGTAGTTTTTCACACGCAATATCACCAAAAACAGCTGCTCATGACCCCAACAGAACCGGAGTGGCCAGAAGGCATATGGTTAAATTGCCAAAGGGACTGCAGGCTAGATAGAGGGGAAGATCTTTTGATTTGTTTTTTTGGTGCACTCTGACGGTATTGCTGCTGATACTCACAGAGCCTGAACGACTGGTGTACACCTCTGCATCTAGATAGGCACAGAGGTCCGTATGTTACTCAGCGTGCACTCACTCCCGACGATTTGACAAGCCCAGGTGTTTCAGCTTGGGAGAGGGTCGCGTCCTCCGCATGCCCCACGTCGGCTGACCGTCACCTAGCAGGTTGAAGCCTGGGGAAAGAAAAATGTATGCAATAGTGAAATACAACAATCGACCGAGCCTTTTTACTGTACCTAAAATTCCTAAGCACCCACTGATTTTCATGGTATACCCAGTGAGGAGATGGTAAGAAGCCCTGCCTAACAGGGTCTGGCAAGTCACTGCCAGTGTACATACCTGGGTATGGCATTTTTGTAAGCTGCGAATTTCTTTCCCAGTACTTCGAAGAGAAACCGTAAATGCAGTTACTACCCCTCCCCTTTCCCTATCCAGTCCTCTTGTGGGCTACAACAAGGCGATCGCCAAAGGTCTTGCCTGTTGCGCGATCGTTGTTTTCTTCTTATTCAACTACACTTAACCCAAACCAACTAGTTTCACTGCATCACTCGTCATTTCAACCGAACATCACATAGTATCACATATAACTCTAAAAAAAATTCCCTAATCTTCTCCAAGAATCACGAACAATACGTTTACTCTTATTACAACATCTCTTAGTTTGCTTTTTCTTTTTCATTCCCCCCCCCACGCTCTTCTCCATAAATACCACAAATTTTAATAGTTTTATCACTCAGTCACTTCTTTGGACCCAAAATCTCACTTGAAATGTTCTAAATCCCTTAGCAGCCCGGGCGTCTTTGCCTTTTGAACCTCATTTCCTTCTTTATTCAGTGCCTGTTTTTTTCCAAGCAGCCAGGAAATTCCATCCCCCCCCCCCCCCCAGGCAGCACACACCCCCCCCCCCCCACCTTCCCCAGCACAGCACCACCAAACTATCCCCATTGCAGCAGTCAAAGATGTCCCAAAATATATCTTTAGGAACTCCACATTTGTCCCCAGTCCCAGCAAGAAGAGAGGAAGAAAGAAGGTTACAGTATTTTTGAAGGTCTAATCAAATCAACCTAATCAATGGTTGGGTAAGAGAGGGTTTGCTTGTGGACAGCTTTATAACAGCACAATGTCACCACCCGACCGACGCTATGGTTACTATCCTCGTTACCTCCGGCTTTAATTCTAACAAAATCTGTTATATGAATGAATTCAATCAATTCCTGAATTCATCGATTCCAGAAATGTTAACATGACCATAACTCTACTAACTGATTTTGTGGCGACTTTCTGACCAAGTTTGTAATTGAATATATTGATGCCAATTAGGCCATATAATGACCTCTACTGAACCCCCCCAGCTTACCTTTGCGAAATTGATCGATCCAAAGTGGATCACCTCTACCAAGTTTTGTGTGAATCCAACAAACTTTCAAAAATTACATAATTTATGCAAATTAAACACATTAAATGACCTCCAGTTGGACGCCCGACTTCACTTTTATAATTCCTCGGGAACCATAGTAAACCACACCACAGTTTCGTGCAAATCCTGATGCAACTTGAAAATTCGCATAAATTATGCAAATTAGACACTTAAATTAGCATATTTTTTAGGCTGAGATCTATCAGTTCTCTACCTGTCATCCAGGTCCTACATCCAAACTAAACTACATAACTGTACCACATACGGTTTCCTTCCGTATCCTATCCTGCTAACAAGCTTAAACACTAAATTACTGACAATGAGCTAATTACCCAACTGTCTTAAATGACTTTGTTCCCAAAATCTAAGCAGATTGTGTACACCCACCCCGGTGCTACACACAAAATTTCGTCATATCCCAGCCTCAACGGTGTTGTGAGAAATCCTGCTAAGGGAAAGTGTGACACCCAACCACACGCCGAAGTGACCACTAGTTCTTCCTAATTTCATTCAGGCGAGACATAAGGCGTTCCCCATGGTGGGTCATACTCAAATTTCATAATCAGCATTTATCTGTAAACAACCATAAAAGGTGGTCCAAAATGTCCCTCAGTAACAAGAGGAACTGTGTCACCACAATAATTGCAAGGTCTTACTTTCCACTCTCCATATTATACCCCTGATTGCACAAAACTGCACCAAAGTGTGTTTGTATCTGTGAACACTAATACTTACCCCTTATCGCCCTACACTACACCCATCATGCCATATATCGAGCATCTTCTGTTTCACAGCATAACCACATCTGGCAAACCCTTTCCCACGTGACGCAGCGGTCGGAAAAGAAGAAAAAAATCCACCAACATTCCAACAATCGGTAAAGGATACCCTTCAGAAGCTTGGCAAGCATGCCAGCAAAAAACTGAAGATTTGGGTTTAGCTTAATATAGAGCAAAATATAAAGTGAGTTTTTTCAAGGCCAAATTGCTACAGCCAGGACACTTTGTCTGGCAAAAAGAGAACGGCGATGGGTACCAGACGGGTAACGCTGTTGAAATTGCCGGATTCTCGATATACTTGCATCTGGGGTCTGTTCAGAGTCGATAAGGGGTAGTAAAAAAGATTGTCCCACTCAACTAATCCACCAGTAATGACCTTCGAATTTACATTCAATGCCTAATGGTGGACATACATTTCATGTAATTCACTATTCATATGCCCCTCAGTGGGAGAACTCGCGCATCAGTTTGGCTTTTCCTTATGTATCCATTGCACGCAGCTGTTATCTCCTCCCTACAATATTAAGCAGGCCTTTTATGATTGGTTGACCAAGGTATCGAAGCCCGTTTTTATCTTTTTGCTATTACTGACCGAGGTGCTCCCAGTCCGACACTAAGTTCGGGCGTCCCTTCCCTCTATTCACCTCATCCACTACACACCCATAGGGCCGATGAGAGTCATATTATCCGCTCTTAGTTCCTACGATCAGCTGTTGATAAGGCGCTTGGCCTTCTCGATTGTGCACTACAAAGAGCGTGTTTTCATGCCGCCTCGCCCTTGGGCGAATCGACCCCTTCGTACCTGCATACCCTCCACGAGGAAGCCACGCTCAATGGCCAGGACCAGAGAGAGCAGAACCTGACAGAGGTGGAGGTGCTTACAATTATATCCTTTCTCTCAAGTGTCCTGCAATGCATGTCTGGTGACTGATAGCACAGCCTAGCAGCACACCGAGTGATTGGCACGTTGGTAGAGCGTCGCTTTTCCCATCTGTTTAGACCGGGGTTCGAATCCGGGTCGGGTCTGCCACAGTAATAGTCTCTCTGTTTCCGGTTCTCGCTGTAATCTCGGCACAAGGGAGGAGCAGGGACAACAGAAGGGGCTGGCAATTTGCAAGTTGCCATCTGTGGTGTGATTACCTCCACCTGCTAACATTCACCACCAAGAGGCATTGCCTCATTCCGTGTACCTAGTGAGGGATTCCCAATTGACACTATGTGAAGTATCCCGGTCTGCATCTTTGCTGGGATTTGAATAGGTTTCGGTCTCTGCTCGGCATTCGCACGTAATACAATAAACAAGAGCACCAAAGATGCTGTAGCTCAAACTGCCCAAATATACCAAGACAAATTCAAATTATGTGTCATATGTTGGAGATCATGAGCCAAAGAGGCAGTTTCAAAACAATTGCCTATTGTGCCCCTGTAACAAGCTTTTGACCTTGATCTTCAATAAGCCACAGCTGTCTTATTAGAAGTCAATAAACATTGCTACTTAGTTCAGTCAACATGCCATCGAAGAATAACAATTGAGAGAGAACAAGGCGTGGTGACTTGTCCCAAGTGTCTCGCCCGCTTGTTCAATCAGGGGTTTCTACATTAGAATGAAGTCCAATTGACTAGTTAACTATACATGTCGAATTGAAAATGTAGTTTTTAACAATCTCTGAGAGAGAATTCCCACCCATTGAAATGCCAATCGTAAAATTTGTTAAACTTGTGCCACCTAATTATCATATTTTAATTTTGTAAATCAGTCAGTGCATGAACCTGCCATCTTGAATATTCTAGATTCAACCACAATCATTATAGCTCGTATTGTCATGGTATTCTTGCTTAAGAGCGTAAACAAGTAAATCTATGCCTAGCAAACTAGACATGTGTAGGCGGGTACCCCGCCCACGTGTATATCCCCACTTTGATCAATCATTGGGAATACGTATCTAACACCCTAAAGACAAGACCCCCATTGGTCGAAACCAAGACACTTCATCCACCAGTTTTGTGCAATCCATGGTGTTGATCGGTCATGACTTATGGCGAATTTGACACATGATTGCTTTGATGACTTCTAACTTTTAAGGAACAAATGTAGCCCCCATCCACCAGTTTTCGTTCAATCTACAAGTTTGAAAAATCGCATAAATTTTGCAAGTTTGGACTCTCCGATGACTGTTGAAATGACCTCCACATTTTTCGATTCAACGATGTTCGTTCCCACCGCAGTTTTCTTTCGAATCTGACAAAGTTGGAAAATCGCATAAATTTTTCACAAATTTGACCTTTGATGACCTTGGAATGACCTCCACATTTTTCGGGATCAACTATAGTCCTACCCCCAAGTTTCGTTCAATTAAATCTGACGAAGTTTGAAAATCTGCATAAACCATGCAAATTAGCGGCCCAGCATTGCAGAGATGCCCACATTCGAACTCTCGAGATTTCCTAGCGGACAAGTGTAACAAGTTTCAGATCACTCGATAACCGTTAAAGATTTATTGCGCTACCGGAAAATCTTCAATCGTGGAAATTATGCAAAATTAGCGGACCCCGCTAATGTGGCGACGCCCACTTCGATCTCATTCCGAGATTTCACTAAGGCGAGAACATGGGTGCCAAAGTTTCGGCGCTCGAAACGACCAAAGGGTTGGAGAGTAGAGTTATTGTGTTAACAAGAAACGCGGCGGCGGAGCGGGGACGCTGGCGGGCGGCGGCGGGGAGACGGCGAAGGCCGCAAAAAACAATAATATCCCCGAAGTGGGGGGGATATAATTACTCATTAATTCTGGTGATTGGTGCCTAAATTCTGATTCGCTCACTAACCTAACTTTGTTGCATTAAGGTGATTTCAATCAGAATATAGCTGAAATTCATACTAAAACATGGCCCATTATTTAATTGTGGCTGCTTTCCCGGTTCTTGCTAAATTGAGCATGTGCAGTGGACATGATCTGTCTGGGAATGGTTTCACAATAAGTCTTGGCAGTCGGGGCTGTAAAAGTCAATGGAGCATGATCTTTTGCTTCTCCAGGTTCTGAGAAAAGTGGTCGGATCCTGGGTAAATGATTGTCTGTGGATGGGAACGTAACATGGTGGTCCTGGAAACAGGGTTTACACCACCTGCTTGATATCATTTGCACTTCTTGAGGAAGAGTAGTGATTATCAAGATTCAAAATAAACCAGGATTCCTAGATGGGCTTGAATGGCTTCCTGACATGTTGTTGAAAAGCTGTAATCAGCAAGTAAGATCAGAAGAAGCCTCTGGGCTGAGAAATTCGAATTATGGGTGAAATTGTATTACGCCCCTGACGGCTACTTAACCAGTAGTCGTTTTTGTGTATGGTACTGAAGATCATACTGAATAATATCGAGGACAAATCAGCTAGTTACATGAGAGTATCTGCAGGTTTAGCATTCAAAATTAGCACTAGGGAATTAGGTTTTTGTTTCAACATTTGTAATTGGGGGAATCAGAGGAAGGGGGTGGTGAGGGTGGTGATTGGGGAGGAATGGCAGGCTGAATAGGGTACCAACCCAGTATGGGGAAATAAAAGGAGAATACAGGAAATTTGAATGTGGGGATGTGCCAAACGGAAACATTAGCACTGACCGTTGCCTTCAAATATGTGAAAGCTTGAAGGATTAACATGATGGGCCCTAGGACAAACATGACATTCAGCAGAGTTCCTGAAAACACCCCTGATGGACCCGAACCAAAGGAGCATTACATATAAGAAAATTAATTGGAATTGAAGATGCAGTGCATTCAAGTACTAATGATGTTTAATTCCATGGATCTAAGTGGGACCTTGGAGCACAAGTTCCTGAACACCCGCAAGGTCAAATGTTAGAACATCATCGGTACCGAATGTCAGTAATGTGCACAAAAACTTGCAAAGAGGAGAAGATTTTGCGTGGATCCACATGATGGCTCTCAGGCCCACACCCATGAAGGTATGGCTATGGACGCGTTCTCATGACAGAACATTGGCACCGGTGCAACTGATTTGTAGGAAATACTAATTTCGCAGTATTTCATAAGATGGACCCCCGGGCCCACACTGGGCCTTGAAACCCCAAATTCTTGACGAGCCAAAAAGCCCTCTAATGAAGGACCATTACATGTAACGTTGAAGAGACCAATTGAAGCTTGGGAGAGGAGGAGATGCATTTCGAACACAATGTGTGAAATATCCATAGATGGGCCCTAGGGCCCAAGTCAGACTTTGGAACAGAGAATCCTCAACACCCCAAAAAGTATGTCTATCAGACCATCATAGGAAGAACATAAGCACTGTGCCACTGAATTGTAGGAGATACAAGATTTGCCAGTATTTCATTGTATTGGGCCCTGGGGCCCAAACTGGGGCCCTGGACCCAAAATTGCCGATGGGCTAGTCTACCCAAGGACCATTACCATGTAACTTTGAAGAAAAATCAATTGATTAGCTGTGGAAGAGATGCATTCAAGTACCGTTGTGTGAAAATTCATAGAATGGGCGGACGGCCCCAAGTGGGAACCTTGGACCAAAAAATTCTGAGCACCCAAAGGTACAGCTGTCAGACAATTCATAATTTGACTGAATGTCAGCACTGTGTGTTACTCTAAAAATTTGCTGAGGAGGAGAAGCATTTTGCCAAAATTCCACATGATGGGCCCCAGGGCCCACACTGGGCCTTGGACCACCTAATTCCTGGGCACTCTAAAGATATGGACTGTTTAGACCACCTTATGACTTGAACATCAGGCAAAGCACTGTGCAACAAAATTTGTAGGAGATACAAGATTTATGGTATTTCATAAAATGGGCCCTGGCCCCCAAATTGGGGTCCTGAGCCCCAAATTCCCGCACACCCCCAGGATAGCCCCCCTCTACCCATGGACAATTACATGTAACCTAGAAGAATGAATCGTGTGGGAGGAGAGCATTTCAAGTACTATTGTGTGAAATTTCATAAAATGGCCCTGGGCCCGGTGCGAGCCTTGGACCAAAAAATCCTGCTGAACACCCGAAGGTACGGCTGTTAGGACATCATAATGGACTGAACATCAGCACGGTGCACAAAAATTTGTAGGAGGAGATACTTTTGGAATGTACACATAATGGCATTATTGCCCCTTTAATGGGCTTTGACCTTGACCTTCCAAGGTGACAACATGTCCCAAGGGTCACTGTGTCCAATTAGGTCGACTATCCATCACAGAATGACTGTTTGAGAGCCAAAAGCACCAATGTTAACACACTGGATGAGATAGATAGATAGATAGATAGATAGTAGATAGATAGATAGATAGATAGATAGATGGAGTAGTGACATGCAGATTCCAATAGCTCGACCAAGCATAGCTGTGCGAGCTAAAAATGACGACGCGGTGATGCAAGAGGTTGGATCTCAGACACAGAAGATCAAAACAACAAAGGCCCTATATAGGGTCCAATTCGGAAACATACTGACTAGGTCGTTGAGTGGCACAAAGGCTGATGTTGTGTGTGCCTATGCTGCGTCATTACCTCAGGGAGATCGTGATCAGGACTTTTCCCACTCGTGAATTGCGTTCCAAGTTAAAACAAGTCATGAAAATGGGAAACAAGATGGCGGCAAACATGAGCGAAATTAAAAACACACCATACTGTACAAATCTTGGAAAGGAGAGATCAACACAGTGTTCTCATTGTCCTAGAATATCAATCAATATCAACGAAGATTGAAGGGTATTATTGGAATTGCGCATTTACAGCAACTTTCGAAATCAAAAAGTTGACGATTAAACGTTTACTTACACTGGGTAATAGTTGCGCGGAAAAGCACTCAATCGCCGACGTGCGTGCGAAACAGCCTTTTGGTCCGAAAGTTCGCATTTTAGTTTAGAATTGGTTCGGCAACTAACGGCCGTAGGCAGAGTGAATTGTTTCCGAATGTTCTCATCTTCAAGAATATTGACCTGAATTATATTTGTACATGGGATATTTTCTCTGGCTTCGACTTTTCAACTCAGTTGGTTTCAAGGTCGTGAAGTCGAGTTTGCTATTCAAAAATTCCACTTAACCCCTAAGTGATCACGACATGTGTACAAAGGAAGTCGTGAAGGCGGACACCGTGTTCATGGGTAAATGGAAAACGCAGCAGAGAGAACAACGATCACAGGGAAAACTATAGGCTGTCGTGGGTCTGCAACTATGTGCATGTCAACAGATAAGGATAATGCAATTTCCTCATAATACCAGGTAAAGGGGTTGTATAAATAAATAGATATTATGCTATGGAGGCACACATTAGTTCACACAAGGTTCTGAGATTATCAATTTGTTTTTTTCTGAAGAGGTTTACAAATATTAGTATGTACACCTTACCAATTACCATCAGCATTTTATACCATAAATTGCCTCGAGTTGTGAAAAGTACAAGTCAAAATTCGATACGAGGGAAGGGAATCAGGTTATATCATTAAAGAACAAAAATAGATGACATTGGCAAAGTGATTGTTGGTAGGTTCAATATCTTCTGGTTTGCCCTAATTAAGGAAAAGAACAAGGTTGATTTAAATAACCGTTAATTGCACAAGTAAATAAAAAACTTTCGCCATCTGGCTGAGAAATCATGACCTCCATGTATTAAAAACGTGGTATATAATAGTATGGTGGTTATAGTGTAATCTGAGTATCAAAGGGGAAAGTCAGTAGAATACGCTGACGAACAGCGTCGTAGCTGGGTGTGGGTGTGCATGGGGGAGGGGAGCTATTTGGATCATGACACCCCAAACTCAGCCCAAACTGCTGGAATGTCGGACAATGGGTGAGTCTGCATGAACAGCAGTTACGGCCCCAGTCTCTTGTGCTGGAGCGCTTCAGCAAGGAAAGCACGAGAGTTACATTTTTATAGTCTTTGGTGATCCGACCAACTGGATTGAAACATCGATCTAACGACCGGAGGGTGGCCCAATGCACTCCCACTGTGCCCACCCCCAGTATAATTATAGGAGACACCCTAAAGTTAATATTCCTCGTGTTAAAGACATAAGTTACAATAGGGAACTGCAATCTGCCCTGTGGCAAAAGTACTTGGTGTCATCGTACTTCCAGATGTCAATTAAAGCACTCTCAGATACCTCTCCTGAAATGTTATCTGCACAATAGAGTGTAATGTACACCACTGATGTTCACAGCTCCAAGTCAATAAAGACATCTCTCAAGATACAAATGTCGGCCTTCCTGAACTATTAGAATTATAGTGTTATTGCTATTAACAGACTTCACATGACAACCAATGAATTGTCTCATTGCTGGCATTCTCATGCTGGCATCTCATGCTGGCATCCCTCATGCTGGATCTCTCATGCTGGCATCCCTCTTGTGCGATTCAACTTCAACAAGGTTATGAAACCCGCGTTAGCGCTATTTCAATCGAAACTGAGAGAGGAAGTCCCTCTAGGATTTTCTCACAAGAGGGGTTCCAAAATCAAGCGGGATTTCAATCCAGCCATCCTACGATTTCAGCTGAGATGTTGAAAAATAATCCAAAACTGGAGGGAATTTCCCCCTTACAATATTAGTGGGTGGATATTCCATATGATATAAGAATCTGAATTGCCTCACCACCCCTTTATGCAACATGTCGGAAAATCCATGTTATGGTCGAGGAGTGAAATTGCTGATCGGGAGGAGAATTGGGAACAAGGCGATCGCCAAAAAGTGTCTCGACTGGTTGCGCGATCAATGGTTCCTATTATTCACTTACACACACACTAAAAACAACCAACTAGTTCATGCTGCCATCGTCCATGCCAACGAACATCACACATTTTCACATAGAACACATATGACAATAAGTTGACTCTTATTATTACAGAAGTCCCTTAATTGCTTTTCTTCTTCTGCCCCCCCACCCCCCTCTTCTCTCCCATAAATACCCAAATTTGAAACAAGTTTTCATCGCTCGGTCAAATCACGTTTGACCCAAAAATCCAACTTGAAATGTTCGGAAATCCCTTAGCAGCCGGCTTCTTTGCCTTTTTTAAGATCCTTTCCTTCATTATCCAGTGCCTTCATTTTCACAATCAGCCAGGACATGCCACTGACCCCCCCCCACCCCCACTGCCAGGCAGCAAACATCCACCCCCCACCCCCACACCCCAACAACACTATCCCATGCAGCAGTCAAGGATGTCCCAAAATATATCTTCAGGAAACCTACACATTCGTCCCAGGAAGAAGAGGAAAGAAAATATTTGTTGTTGTACACAGCACAATTGTCACAGGAGCTATGGTTTACTCGTTTTCTCAGTGCTTTATTCTCACAGAAGTATTATATGAAGGAATTAAAATTCCTGAACATCAAACAATCAGTCAAGAAAATAGTTACAGGACAATAACCCCTATGAGGTGGCGAAAAATTCGTACCAAGTTGGACATTGGAATGAATTATGCAACTTATGCACATACAAGACCTCTACTGACCCAGCTGTTACCTTCAAAATGATTTTGGATAAAGTGGATGCGACATCTTCCAGTTTTGTGGAAGGAAAATCCAAAAACTTTCAAAAATTCATAAAAATATGCAAATTAGGGACACATTAATGACTCCAGGACCCTGACGCCCCTTGTAAATTGCTTCGGGAAACCATAGGAGACCACATTCCCAGTTCGCGGGGAAATCCGACCAACTTGGAAAATTCACATAAATTATGCAAATTAGACATCCAAATCAGATTTCAAGCTGAAAATCTAATCAGTTCCCTCTCCTGTAATCCTCAGGCCTACAGCCAAAACTTACATCACTGTAGCACATACAGTTCTTGCAAATTTGCTAACAAGCTTAACAATAAATTACATAATAATCTAATCAGATTGTGTACACCCAACCCATCGGTGCTACACACAAAAATTTCGTAAGAATCGGCCTTCATGGTTTGTGAGAGATCTGCTAACGAGTGAAAGGACCGGTGACAAACACACACACACACACAGCCATGTGACCTCCTGATTCCTGAAATTTCATGCAGGCGAGGCAAAAAGAACAATGTTCCAATTCGGATCATTGACACAATTATTTTCCTAAAAGCACAATTCAGTTAGCTGCATTGAAATCGTGGACCCTACGTTACAGGTATCTGACCTACCGTTTCCTGGACATAAGAGAATATGGTAGGATAAGGATTGCATCTTCTGTGCAGAAGTATAGGTTGCAGTATCAGAATCTCAGCTACTAGTGTTCTTCACCCCGTGGTGGGGCAGAGAGTAGACAAGATTCTTGCCTCCTGCCTTGGATGGACGGTAGTGTAGGAAAGGTGTGTTGCCATTCTGAAAGAACAAGAAAAACACAGAAAAAAGTGCAACATCCCATGAAGTGTTTTTAAGAACATTCACACAGAAATGCACAATATTCCGAAGAGGCGTAGAGTTCTTTGCTAAAACCCCCCAAACTTCGATGAGAGCCTCCATACAGAACAATTTCAGATGAAAAAAAAAACCTGGGTCCTGGTGTACATTCAGTCCCGATTTGGACCCCTAATTTGCACTGGACCCCTCTCCCCAACTTCCAACAAGTTTATTTCACCCTTTGGTGCTTGGTAAATTCAATGTGCAGCCAACCATGAAACAATGTTGCAATTTAAATAGAACCATTATTTTTCACCGTTAGAGCTTTGATATTCCTGTGCACCGTGGAAGCCTCCTTCCCACCCCTTGGCAGACCGTAGAAAGGACGATGTCAGAACCCGACGGCCTCCGTCGTTTGTCCACCTGGCAAATCCTGCAGAGCCTTGTTGATGCTCGCCCGTCTTGCCGAATTTGCAACCCTCCGTCTCTGCCCCACAGGGGTGGTCCCCTTGGCATTCCTTTGAAGCTTCTTCAACTGCTTCCCAGGGAGAGTCCAGACCCACCCTGGCACAGTCTGTGACGCTTGCTGTCGGATTGATGTTTGGCGAGCCCTGCAGCTTCCCTACGCTAGCTTTTGTTCGGGGGCTGGGCGTGTTATTCTACCAGGCTGTGCACCAGTGGCTATCGTTTTCTCCCCTGCCTAGAGTCGTCCCTCCGCCAGCCCCATACACAGCCTCAATTTCCTGGAAGCAGATCAGATTTCAGCCTTAGTCGCAGCGCCCTCCGTCAATCTCCTGATCCGATCTGCCATCAGGGACCTTGTGGCTCTTAGAACGCGGGTATCAAGATTTGTTGTTTTTGGACGATGTCAGAGCTAAAAACAGGATCTGTGCCTTTTTGCGTGCTCATAGCTACAGGATCCTGTTTCAGAACTACCACATTTTCAGTAGAAACATTCATGGTTTGATTTTTGAGAAAGTTGCAGAGGTTCTTTCGTCTCTATGAGTGCTGCAGCAATAGGACACAACATTGCAGTGCCAAAGCAGAATGTCCAATCCCACTTAAACCACTCAAACCTCTGGCTTCCTGAGTACGGACTACCTCCTCAACAAATTCTGGGAAACTACTGGAGTCATCCCCAAAAAGCTTGGGGACCCAGTGAGTAATGCCTCAGTTTATTCGAACTGGGAGCCCACAAAGCTATCGCATTTCAAAACTTTCAAACATTTCTCTGGTATGTGAGAATGATTTTTCTCATCTGAAAACTTTTTAGACTGGTACATGTTCCCTTTGGCTCATTGCTACTAGCCTGTCAATATCTAATCCATCGTACATTGAGCATCGGTCCAGTCAGCAGGTATTGGCACCTTCTGAAGACTCCTGATGAACCAGAATGAGACAGGAATTGTTATTAGAGTGCATGAGATATAGCCACTGTTATTCAGGGGCATACATACACAATTTCATGGGTTAGCTAACTTTCTGGGATTGACAATTTGTTCAATATGCTGACGTTATGTTATTAAAGTGATAGAAGTGCTTCTCAGGTTGAAAGACAAATGCAGGATGATTTATAAAGGGGCTCTTATATTTCGCTGGCTCTAAACTGAATGCATCAGTTCCAACCCGGAGTTCATACGACATTCTGTTACGGACCGATAGTTACATCCTTTCAAGTTTGTTGTATTGTGAAGCCTGTTTTGTAGTGCCACAAGATCGAAAGGCATCCCATCATGCAATAATAAATGAAGTCATACTTGGCACAACCCTACAAAATTCTTTGTTTGCTATTGAAATTCAAATATTAATTTCACTTCGAAGAGCATTTAGTCTTGGGAACAGGAATTGCTTTTGGGGTTGGTCGCGTGTGATGGTCACTTTGGTGAGAGAAAGACAACGGACTTCTGACTAAATGTTGACTTATTCAACAAATGAAAACATGAAAACATAACATAAGTTCCCGTGTTGTCCAGTGAGAGTCCAGAAGCATTCTTCCCAATTTCTGTGCTTAATGGCACCCCAAACTTTGAAGGCCAATGAAACTCCACATAGGAACATTGTTGGATTGAAATGGGGTTTGGACCTTATCCTATAGGATACAGTTTTCAATTCTCATGATATAACCTCTGTTGTTTCCATGCCTGAAGTTGCCTTTAAGTTGCAAACTTAGTATGTACACATTACGTTGAAAACACTCAAGATTTCTGAACAGAAACAAAGCAATATAACAACTTATTGAATAAATTAGTCTTCGAAGCAACTTCAAAAGTTCGGATGGTCTTCGATTGGCTCCCTCTATCGGAGAGCATCCAGAGTTTGGGACCCGCGACACTGAAGGAGCGGTCTGTGAAGCATTTGAGTAGGCCCCTGTAGGGTTAACCTGATCATGGGAAGTAACTGTAGTACTAGACGACAGTCCTGGAAGTGGCAGTCCCGAAATGGCAGAAGCTACCACGGTTGGTCTCGTGAGCTCGGAGTCGCTCCCTCAAAGGCCCCAATTGTTCCCACTTTGGTTAGAACGGAGCAGTGGCGATAAAACACTTTGCCCAAGGACTCTTCGGCAAAGAGTATCAGACTGTCTCTTCCAACTTTTCTGAAGTCTGGAGGCTCCACCGACTGAGCTAGCTCAAATCTCACAATGTAGCCTAATCTGACAGAAGCGCATGCCCTGTATTCCCCAATGCTGATGCCCTGCAGTGCATCACTGCATTCTGTGTGTATATTAACGCAAATGCAGCAGGTACCTTTGGTATGACCAGAATAGATTCAAACTCCGGGTGTCCTGTGTGTAGGCCGGTGCTCTACAAATGATGCCTCGCATTTTTTTCTCACAAACATTGCATTGAAGTAGCAAAACTCCTCTGTGGAACATTATTTGTTCAAATCGGGATAATGACAAGCTAGGTGTTATGGAAACAGCTCCTATCACCTAATACTGATATGAAATAAGGAATATGGCTCTAATATGATCTCTGTCATAAGGAAGGTGCTATTCATGTTTCTGGGGTCCAAGTTACCGGGGTCCGATGTTACCGATGTTCGTACCTCGGGAACATCGGACCCCAGGAACATCAAACATTGTAAAATTCAGGCTGTAATTAAAACTTCATACGAAAATGGGGAACATCAAACCCGGGATCGGGAGACCCCATGAGGAGTAATCCTTTGGGGGAGGGCCAGGAGGAAGGGCATTACCGTATGTGTAACAGACTGCTGACAAGCTCACCCTGCGGCGGATGGTTGGTGAATGATGAATTAGGAACAATCACTTGCCAAGCTGGGGCACATGGGTCTTCTGTTCTCTTCCATGACTTGCTATTTTGATGAGATTCCTCTCCGTTTTTTTTAGAGGCCAGAGCCCTCTATCACATGCTTCATAGTGGCTTCCTGCTTTGTAGAATTTCAAAGTAGTCACATTCTGCACAATTAGGAATTGGACAAGATGAACAAACAAGGTGTTACTATAAATGTTCTATATTATCCTGTAGGTTTTGAGTCTATTACTAGGCATAACAAACTAAAGGATTGTTTGTCTATATAAGTTAAAGCGCTTCGAGCAGGTCGTCGACGTGGGAAAAAGCGCTATAAAAGAACGAGCTATTATATTATACTATAAATGTAATTGCATAAACACAATAGTGAAGAATCAATGGAAAAAGAAGGTTGGCCAACTAGAGGCACATACCCACCAATGAATTAGCCAGGATACCATTGTGCAACAATGGTGCACAAAAAGTGAAATAATCTGATAACAAATTTCTAGCAGGTGTTCATTCACTGCAAAAGGAATTCAGCCTTGGGTTATAGTAGCTCCCAGAAGGATATTGAGTACCTATAAATGGCACTGATCAGTAAACCAATTTCAAATCAGTAGGATGATTGTTGACCATGGCAACCAAATGAGTACTAAGTTGTGGAAATATGACTGAAATTGCCCCAAGTATGCAAATTAGACACATTACTAGAGTCCAGTGGGCAACAAATCATCCAAATTCAAAACATCTCAGAACAACAGTGAACGACACTCAACATTTCATAGGAAATCAACAGACTAAAACGGTGCATAAATGAAGCAAATTAGAGGCATTGAATGACCCCCAGTGACTGGAATTACGGTCATATTATCTAGGGAATTGAGTAGACCTTACCCCCCACCAAGTTTGAAAAATTGGGAATCCACAAAACTTGAAATCTTGCAATAAGCAAGGTAATTAGACCACATGAATGACCTAAAATCCATGTTGAAAAGGATTAGGAATTGAAAGTAAACCATACCCAACAGGTTTCAGGAAAATCCGACAAATAAATTATGCAAATCAGACATGTTGAATGACCTCCAGTGATCCGTTATACATTTTTGACTAAAGGAAACCAGTACCCCAAAAGGTTTCAAGAAAACTGACAAACTGGCCACTAAATTAGACGATTGAAATTACAGGTAGCAGAGTTTATGCTATCTAGTCATAGCCTGTGTACCTATGTGCCAAACCAAATAATCTGGCTAACAAGCTTAAACAATAGATTAACATAAAATAGGCTTAATTACTGATTGCTCAAATGTGGGGTTATACACGTTGACGGTTTACCAGCTGGTGGTGGATGTTTAGTTAAGTAGGAAGCAATTGGTTTTATCCTTTTAGATCCACTATTCTTCAATTAATTAAGGTTTATTGGATGAGTGGACAAGAGGTTTTAGATAAAGGAAGTAATATTCTATCTATTCTATTGTATGGACCTATGAAAAGCTTATGGTTTTCAGTATGCCAAATGTAAATTGGATCCAGGACTTTTCAAGTGCTAGAACTAGTTCTGTGAATGGTGTTTCATATTCTAAGCATGAGGTACTAGTGGCATTCCTAAAGGCAGTTGGTGAGGCCCTCTTTGTGTAATTAGATGATATTGATTTGCCTATGTGTTGACACAAGTTCTATTTGGTGGTGGTAAATAATACTAAGTTAGTCAGGAATTAAAATGTTGGGAGATACTACAGTGGCTGTCTACAGTCAGACTTTGATAAACTGGCAGTCTGTGGTTCAGATACTGGGCCTCTGAAGTTTCAGTCTGATAAGGGTAAGATTGCTGGGCATGCACAATTAGAAGCAGCAAAAGCTTCCGGCGAGAACTTATGCTTTATATGATCAGAGGTTATTTTAGAGAATTCCGAGTGTGAGAAAAGATATTTTTGTGATTGTAATCGAGGGTTTTCCAGTCAAAGTGCATAGGGAAGTCGGAGAACAATTACAGATTGTTGAAAAAAAAAAAAAATGTTCAAGACGAGCTACAAAGCTGATTCCGACGTTAGGAATTTGGAATATCCAGACACAAATTACAGAAGCTAAAATATGCGACTCTGAAACAGAAGGTTGAGAGTGCATATATAATAGAAGTCTTTATTATTTCTAGTGTGTATGATGAGGAGTGTCAGTCAGGTCATGCCAAGGGTTATGAGTTAAGTTCTATTTCTCACAATCGAGGCCACTGGCATAGTAAAGATCCACTCCGTCCGTATTTCTCCTATTGGTCAACTAGCCTAGGCATACAATTCATGATTGAATTATGAGAAATTCTGATAAATGAAATAGACGAACGAGCATTATATTTAATTTATTTATCATTATTATACTGATACGATATTTTTGACCTGCAGCAAGTTTAATATGCGGCAAAGTTAATGTGTGTGGTGAGGTGGTCTGCAGGCGAGTTACTGCGGCGAGTTTACGGTTTTCTAATTAGGAATGAGTTATTTAGACATTAGGGTGTTGCGCGGTATACCAGTATCGTTATTAGTCCGGTACTCGCAGCACCGGTACTCGCAGTACCGAGGTCAATGCTCTTACTATTACGGGTACTGGCGGAAATTACCGTTATTGGCTACCAAAAAGCCGGGGTTTCTAGTTGAAATTATCAAAATACAGTGCTGTCATACTTGTATTTTTCGCCAATCCCAGCCGCCGCGTTCATCGCAACTTTACTGCAATCTGTTAAATGATATAAAAAATGACCCACGTGTGCCTTGCGAGCTGTGTATTTGCATTATTTGCCGATTATCCCAGCCGATGGGACATCGCAGCTTCACGTAACTTGCAAAGCTGCATGTTGCTAGCTAACCCGCCCAATGCTGTGCATACTTTTAAATAGCCCTGCTTGGGAACACGTGGTCATCACCATCAACTACTTTCTTGAGCATCCAATGTTCTCCCAATTCCCACAGCGGTGCTACACAACGATTACCAAGTCTATGGACGAGGGCAACAGATCCTCACACACACTTAACTTCAGTGGGATTTTTCAATTGACGATGTGGTTAAGGAAGTGGATTTATTACGATCGTCATCAGCGATATTGCAATTTGAGTTGGCCTACAAGTCTATAAATGAACGAACGTGATTCGTAGACAATTTGTGGATGAAAAATCATACATAAAGGGTTAGCATTGATTTGGTGGTTGTTACGACTATTTTAGAATCGAGCCTTGCTTTGGTTTTCTGGCTAAAATAATCACAGTTACGTTAGGGCTTACTCAGCTGGTATTTGCGCTAGCGAGTAGCGATCTTTTTCGGGGGCTGAGCTTACGTAGTATGGAAGATGAGAGGTGTACATGTATTCTGCCTGCGTAATAGTACTACCAGCCAACAGTGTCACATGCATTGTGCGTTTGACCCATACGTACGTTGTCATGAAGTCTTTTCAGCTATCGATAAAACGAAAAATATGAACATTCATGTGATTACACGAAATAATTCTTTTGTGGGGGGCAATCTCTCTTACATTGAACAATAGGGAGGATGTATGAAAGAAGGAATATTGTGAAAATAGATGCCCCATACAGTGTGCTCAAGTATGAAGTAGTATAACGATCGCTGTCAATATCTAATCCATCGTACATTGAGCATCGGTCCAGTCAGCAGGTATTGGCACCTTCTGAAGACTCCTGATGAACCAGAATGAGACAGGAATTGTTATTAGAGTGCATGAGATATAGCCACTGTTATTCAGGGGCATACATACACAATTTCATGGGTTAGCTAACTTTCTGGGATTGACAATTTGTTCAATATGCTGACGTTATGTTATTAAAGTGATAGAAGTGCTTCTCAGGTTGAAAGACAAATGCAGGATGATTTATAAAGGGGCTCTTATATTTCGCTGGCTCTAAACTGAATGCATCAGTTCCAACCCGGAGTTCATACGACATTCTGTTACGGACCGATAGTTACATCCTTTCAAGTTTGTTGTATTGTGAAGCCTGTTTTGTAGTGCCACAAGATCGAAAGGCATCCCATCATGCAATAATAAATGAAGTCATACTTGGCACAACCCTACAAAATTCTTTGTTTGCTATTGAAATTCAAATATTAATTTCACTTCGAAGAGCATTTAGTCTTGGGAACAGGAATTGCTTTTGGGGTTGGTCGCGTGTGATGGTCACTTTGGTGAGAGAAAGACAACGGACTTCTGACTAAATGTTGACTTATTCAACAAATGAAAACATGAAAACATAACATAAGTTCCCGTGTTGTCCAGTGAGAGTCCAGAAGCATTCTTCCCAATTTCTGTGCTTAATGGCACCCCAAACTTTGAAGGCCAATGAAACTCCACATAGGAACATTGTTGGATTGAAATGGGGTTTGGACCTTATCCTATAGGATACAGTTTTCAATTCTCATGATATAACCTCTGTTGTTTCCATGCCTGAAGTTGCCTTTAAGTTGCAAACTTAGTATGTACACATTACGTTGAAAACACTCAAGATTTCTGAACAGAAACAAAGCAATATAACAACTTATTGAATAAATTAGTCTTCGAAGCAACTTCAAAAGTTCGGATGGTCTTCGATTGGCTCCCTCTATCGGAGAGCATCCAGAGTTTGGGACCCGCGACACTGAAGGAGCGGTCTGTGAAGCATTTGAGTAGGCCCCTGTAGGGTTAACCTGATCATGGGAAGTAACTGTAGTACTAGACGACAGTCCTGGAAGTGGCAGTCCCGAAATGGCAGAAGCTACCACGGTTGGTCTCGTGAGCTCGGAGTCGCTCCCTCAAAGGCCCCAATTGTTCCCACTTTGGTTAGAACGGAGCAGTGGCGATAAAACACTTTGCCCAAGGACTCTTCGGCAAAGAGTATCAGACTGTCTCTTCCAACTTTTCTGAAGTCTGGAGGCTCCACCGACTGAGCTAGCTCAAATCTCACAATGTAGCCTAATCTGACAGAAGCGCATGCCCTGTATTCCCCAATGCTGATGCCCTGCAGTGCATCACTGCATTCTGTGTGTATATTAACGCAAATGCAGCAGGTACCTTTGGTATGACCAGAATAGATTCAAACTCCGGGTGTCCTGTGTGTAGGCCGGTGCTCTACAAATGATGCCTCGCATTTTTTTCTCACAAACATTGCATTGAAGTAGCAAAACTCCTCTGTGGAACATTATTTGTTCAAATCGGGATAATGACAAGCTAGGTGTTATGGAAACAGCTCCTATCACCTAATACTGATATGAAATAAGGAATATGGCTCTAATATGATCTCTGTCATAAGGAAGGTGCTATTCATGTTTCTGGGGTCCAAGTTACCGGGGTCCGATGTTACCGATGTTCGTACCTCGGGAACATCGGACCCCAGGAACATCAAACATTGTAAAATTCAGGCTGTAATTAAAACTTCATACGAAAATGGGGAACATCAAACCCGGGATCGGGAGACCCCATGAGGAGTAATCCTTTGGGGGAGGGCCAGGAGGAAGGGCATTACCGTATGTGTAACAGACTGCTGACAAGCTCACCCTGCGGCGGATGGTTGGTGAATGATGAATTAGGAACAATCACTTGCCAAGCTGGGGCACATGGGTCTTCTGTTCTCTTCCATGACTTGCTATTTTGATGAGATTCCTCTCCGTTTTTTTTAGAGGCCAGAGCCCTCTATCACATGCTTCATAGTGGCTTCCTGCTTTGTAGAATTTCAAAGTAGTCACATTCTGCACAATTAGGAATTGGACAAGATGAACAAACAAGGTGTTACTATAAATGTTCTATATTATCCTGTAGGTTTTGAGTCTATTACTAGGCATAACAAACTAAAGGATTGTTTGTCTATATAAGTTAAAGCGCTTCGAGCAGGTCGTCGACGTGGGAAAAAGCGCTATAAAAGAACGAGCTATTATATTATACTATAAATGTAATTGCATAAACACAATAGTGAAGAATCAATGGAAAAAGAAGGTTGGCCAACTAGAGGCACATACCCACCAATGAATTAGCCAGGATACCATTGTGCAACAATGGTGCACAAAAAGTGAAATAATCTGATAACAAATTTCTAGCAGGTGTTCATTCACTGCAAAAGGAATTCAGCCTTGGGTTATAGTAGCTCCCAGAAGGATATTGAGTACCTATAAATGGCACTGATCAGTAAACCAATTTCAAATCAGTAGGATGATTGTTGACCATGGCAACCAAATGAGTACTAAGTTGTGGAAATATGACTGAAATTGCCCCAAGTATGCAAATTAGACACATTACTAGAGTCCAGTGGGCAACAAATCATCCAAATTCAAAACATCTCAGAACAACAGTGAACGACACTCAACATTTCATAGGAAATCAACAGACTAAAACGGTGCATAAATGAAGCAAATTAGAGGCATTGAATGACCCCCAGTGACTGGAATTACGGTCATATTATCTAGGGAATTGAGTAGACCTTACCCCCCACCAAGTTTGAAAAATTGGGAATCCACAAAACTTGAAATCTTGCAATAAGCAAGGTAATTAGACCACATGAATGACCTAAAATCCATGTTGAAAAGGATTAGGAATTGAAAGTAAACCATACCCAACAGGTTTCAGGAAAATCCGACAAATAAATTATGCAAATCAGACATGTTGAATGACCTCCAGTGATCCGTTATACATTTTTGACTAAAGGAAACCAGTACCCCAAAAGGTTTCAAGAAAACTGACAAACTGGCCACTAAATTAGACGATTGAAATTACAGGTAGCAGAGTTTATGCTATCTAGTCATAGCCTGTGTACCTATGTGCCAAACCAAATAATCTGGCTAACAAGCTTAAACAATAGATTAACATAAAATAGGCTTAATTACTGATTGCTCAAATGTGGGGTTATACACGTTGACGGTTTACCAGCTGGTGGTGGATGTTTAGTTAAGTAGGAAGCAATTGGTTTTATCCTTTTAGATCCACTATTCTTCAATTAATTAAGGTTTATTGGATGAGTGGACAAGAGGTTTTAGATAAAGGAAGTAATATTCTATCTATTCTATTGTATGGACCTATGAAAAGCTTATGGTTTTCAGTATGCCAAATGTAAATTGGATCCAGGACTTTTCAAGTGCTAGAACTAGTTCTGTGAATGGTGTTTCATATTCTAAGCATGAGGTACTAGTGGCATTCCTAAAGGCAGTTGGTGAGGCCCTCTTTGTGTAATTAGATGATATTGATTTGCCTATGTGTTGACACAAGTTCTATTTGGTGGTGGTAAATAATACTAAGTTAGTCAGGAATTAAAATGTTGGGAGATACTACAGTGGCTGTCTACAGTCAGACTTTGATAAACTGGCAGTCTGTGGTTCAGATACTGGGCCTCTGAAGTTTCAGTCTGATAAGGGTAAGATTGCTGGGCATGCACAATTAGAAGCAGCAAAAGCTTCCGGCGAGAACTTATGCTTTATATGATCAGAGGTTATTTTAGAGAATTCCGAGTGTGAGAAAAGATATTTTTGTGATTGTAATCGAGGGTTTTCCAGTCAAAGTGCATAGGGAAGTCGGAGAACAATTACAGATTGTTGAAAAAAAAAAAAAATGTTCAAGACGAGCTACAAAGCTGATTCCGACGTTAGGAATTTGGAATATCCAGACACAAATTACAGAAGCTAAAATATGCGACTCTGAAACAGAAGGTTGAGAGTGCATATATAATAGAAGTCTTTATTATTTCTAGTGTGTATGATGAGGAGTGTCAGTCAGGTCATGCCAAGGGTTATGAGTTAAGTTCTATTTCTCACAATCGAGGCCACTGGCATAGTAAAGATCCACTCCGTCCGTATTTCTCCTATTGGTCAACTAGCCTAGGCATACAATTCATGATTGAATTATGAGAAATTCTGATAAATGAAATAGACGAACGAGCATTATATTTAATTTATTTATCATTATTATACTGATACGATATTTTTGACCTGCAGCAAGTTTAATATGCGGCAAAGTTAATGTGTGTGGTGAGGTGGTCTGCAGGCGAGTTACTGCGGCGAGTTTACGGTTTTCTAATTAGGAATGAGTTATTTAGACATTAGGGTGTTGCGCGGTATACCAGTATCGTTATTAGTCCGGTACTCGCAGCACCGGTACTCGCAGTACCGAGGTCAATGCTCTTACTATTACGGGTACTGGCGGAAATTACCGTTATTGGCTACCAAAAAGCCGGGGTTTCTAGTTGAAATTATCAAAATACAGTGCTGTCATACTTGTATTTTTCGCCAATCCCAGCCGCCGCGTTCATCGCAACTTTACTGCAATCTGTTAAATGATATAAAAAATGACCCACGTGTGCCTTGCGAGCTGTGTATTTGCATTATTTGCCGATTATCCCAGCCGATGGGACATCGCAGCTTCACGTAACTTGCAAAGCTGCATGTTGCTAGCTAACCCGCCCAATGCTGTGCATACTTTTAAATAGCCCTGCTTGGGAACACGTGGTCATCACCATCAACTACTTTCTTGAGCATCCAATGTTCTCCCAATTCCCACAGCGGTGCTACACAACGATTACCAAGTCTATGGACGAGGGCAACAGATCCTCACACACACTTAACTTCAGTGGGATTTTTCAATTGACGATGTGGTTAAGGAAGTGGATTTATTACGATCGTCATCAGCGATATTGCAATTTGAGTTGGCCTACAAGTCTATAAATGAACGAACGTGATTCGTAGACAATTTGTGGATGAAAAATCATACATAAAGGGTTAGCATTGATTTGGTGGTTGTTACGACTATTTTAGAATCGAGCCTTGCTTTGGTTTTCTGGCTAAAATAATCACAGTTACGTTAGGGCTTACTCAGCTGGTATTTGCGCTAGCGAGTAGCGATCTTTTTCGGGGGCTGAGCTTACGTAGTATGGAAGATGAGAGGTGTACATGTATTCTGCCTGCGTAATAGTACTACCAGCCAACAGTGTCACATGCATTGTGCGTTTGACCCATACGTACGTTGTCATGAAGTCTTTTCAGCTATCGATAAAACGAAAAATATGAACATTCATGTGATTACACGAAATAATTCTTTTGTGGGGGGCAATCTCTCTTACATTGAACAATAGGGAGGATGTATGAAAGAAGGAATATTGTGAAAATAGATGCCCCATACAGTGTGCTCAAGTATGAAGTAGTATAACGATCGCTGGCAGTATTTTAGGCAGAATGAATAACGGTACCAGCACCGATCCGGTGCCAGGGCATCGGTAGTACCGGTTCCAAAAAATATAGGTACCGCGGGCAACCCTATTAGACTTGAGACTCTACTAAGCCAAGGTATTGGGGACCCTGTGAACGACCTTGCTCGGAACAAATTCAATTTGCATTCGGGGACATCAACATTAACAGTTTTGAGAACCAAAATGTCAGGATTCGGTGGCGATCACGCCACCAAATGAGTGAAATATTTTAAATTTCCTGGCTTGCTCCCTTGACTGCTAACGCAAAGTGCCCTTATGAATTGGTGTCACACGTTGACCTATTCCACAGGAACCAAGTCCGAAGGCTACTCCCAGTTCGATTGTCATAACTCGAGCTAGTCCTTGCCCAGTCTAGTCACGTATCAGAAGAAATTTTACGTAGCACACTCCCATTGAAGGTGACGAAACCGTCCCCTCATGCCCGCCAACTTCCCCTCCAATTACACAGCCCCCTATAAATTTCAAAACTCATTCAAGAACATTCCAATCATCTGCAATTTTTAAAATTTCTTTAGTATAAGGTTGATACTTACAAGCCTAATTTGACTGTAATATTGGGGAAAATCACCACCTGATTTTCAAGCCGTGTCTTGCTTTGAAAAACAACTTCAGTAAATTTCTGTTAACTGTGTTCCACATCTCAAAAGGCAATTCTTCCCTGGAATGAAAACCCAAGATTTCTCTAAATGGGCTCATTTTTCCTGGAATTTCCCATATACTCACAAAACCTACAAAAATCAACACAATGGGGAGATAAAAAATTTTATTTTTTTACTTGCGAAATTCCTGGAATGGGCCGCTGGGGCACCCAGATGTCCTGAATATGGGGGTTGGAGTGGAAAACATGATTGTAATAAAACAACTTGAATCAAACAAGTCAGAGCCATTTATTGCTTTCCTGAGTAGAATTTTGGGGTAATATATTTGGTAATTATATCTGCCAAAACCAATATGGGGAATGAATGATTTCTAAACCTTTTCTTAACATAACAATAATTGGTCTTTCGGGTATATGATGATTGCGATACAGTTGTCAGAAAAAAAGTTGAAACACAAAGTTGGCCGATTAGCGTTGCTAAGCGTAGCCTAATTTTTTTTTTTTTGAACAAACCAGACCCGAGTGTGAACGCAGGCAGACTTCAGTACAGGGACTGAAGTCTGCGCGTGCAGGACTAGCCCAGTCATCCTGTGTACATTCGTGGCTAGGATTCACAACTAACCTAACATACATCGACAATCAGCGTCGGAGAGGAAAGAATAGAAACAGGGGTGCGGAGTGAGATTCCGCACCCGCAAAGGTCCAAGACAGCACGAAATCAAATAGAGGGGTGTTGTGAAAATTCAATCGACCATATTGAGCAAAATCACACCCGTAAATATCGCGCTATCACCAATCCATAAATTGGAAACACCATGGATGTAAGCACACATTCAAAATATTCACCACCGGTGAAGCAAAAAAATGTCTTGCAATTCCACAAGCACGGGAACATCCCCACCCACCTCCGAAAACCCGCCCTCCCCGATGAATAAACTCACACAAATATCGGGCATTTCAGCCGTAACATAACTAGGTATTGCTGTGCATGCGACCCCTATACACCACGCACCAAATGACAGAAAACCTCAAACTACGAATGGCATCTGCTACCACATAACCATTGTCTCGATTTGGCCATGGTTACCGAAGCAAGACACCGCCTGGAATTTGAGTGTGAATGTGCTAAAATCATGCCGAAAAAACTAATAATTATCATCGTTGAACCCACTGAGAAATTGGTGAATTAAACCATGCATTAATGGCATTGAGGTAACGTAAGTCTAGAGGTCACAGGCCACAACAACATTTTAGTGGAGCGGCGACCGCTACCGGCTCGAGGTTTTCGTAGTCTTAACCCAAGGGCCAATGGAACAAATCCCATAGACGTTAATGGGTGAGAGATGATCAACGTTTGATGTTACCGCAACTACAAGGTGTACACACCTACCACACTGGACTTTGTGTACGGTGTCTGCATGGAAAGTATTTTCAGGCTCTCGTGCAGCTGGCCATGCGTATCGACCTTATGATATCAAAAGAGTATCGGAGCTCTGAAATCAATTCGAAAGCGGCATATATTATTTTGTTTACTTCTCGGAAACCAAACATATGCCCATGCAATGAAAAGTGGAATCTGATAGTAATGCTTTGAAACTAACACTGAATATGACCTACCCCTGTAGGTCTATTGATGGGATTTAACTCAAGGGAATTTGGCTTACGTAATGTAATGACATTTATGAACGTTGTAATGTGCTGACTTGAATAAGCGCCCCTATCGGAATCCGGACCGATTATGGAAAAAAAATAATCAGTATATCGGGAACATTCCGATATTGGCATAATCGTGTGAACACTATCAGATAGATACGCTGATACGGGTCTGATCAATTTCTGAGAATCGGAGCAGTGTACAAAGTCCACAAATGCTTAAAACCTGACAGCAAAGAAATACCAACTGGAAAAGACTTGGCTTAAACTAGTTGAGAAATGGGATGGTGGCAATTCATTTCTATCTTGCACGTGCCAGTGCGCGGCAGTAACGCCAAATTGGCGACCCGAATTTACCATTGCGGCCATGTGACTGGAGTATCGACCTCTCAAACAATTTAGAACATGCCTGCAGCCAAATGGACGTTTTGTGGTTGACAAAACACTACTGCCGCAAGTATATGTGGAAAAGATGTTAGCAATGCATTGTTGAACACGGAAACAGTGTGTCCCAATATTGACGCTAACCAAATCGCTGGTTTTAGCAATGCAATTGGGACCACTTTTCAATGTTAGGCAATAGCAGCCGAAGAAAATCCCAAGCGTCGCATCCGAAATGGGATTGAGGGGTGCGATTTTTTTTTAAAAAAATAGCACCCGAAATAAAAAAAAATGTTTCCTCACTGTTACAATGTGGGCGAGGCACGAATCACAGTCCTGGTTACGGACAATCCTAGGCCAAGTATTTCTGTCATATGATTCCACAACCCTTAGTACTAATTAAGTACTTAAATTTGGGGCCGAAGCCCCGCCGAGTTAGCTTATTATGTCTACTCTGCACTGCACGTTAGCCCTAGCTAGGTCAGTGGATCGTAGTTCGTACTTGTTGTTGTCCGATGTAAACTAGGTGACACCACAGTTGTGAAGTGAACCTGTTACTGCAGTGTTACCGAGTTCGTATTAGGCCCCTAGCCTACGGTAGGGTGATCAGTTCCGCGTAAGAGAAACAAAAGTCGCCGCCGTTTGTTCGCGGAAATTCGAATATTGCTGGAACTAGTTAAATTTGGTAGTGAACCAAACTCAAATACAGTTGGTTGACAGTGTAAATTGATTACATATCGTTAGTTAGGCCCGGAGCATCAATTTTACTTCTGATGGTGTTAACCATTTGCGCGAAAGTCGGCTCAATTCCGCGTAAGAAATATCGATGTACCTTTTCCTTTCTCGACTCCCGAATTATTCATTAGTTGCAATGTTGTGATTCTCTGTTATTATGAAAATTGCAACTAATTGAGGACCATTTTACTTGGTCAGGCGATATTGTCTTGCAATTGAATGGAAAATTATCTGCCATGGTGTCCAACAAAGAGTGTTTGTGTGTAGTCCAATATACCAGTTCTGCGAAATTATGTCGCTGCATTGATTGGCTAGGCCTAGACTTGAGCCGGCCGCCGAGTGAATAGCAGCATCAGCTATTTTCCTGTTTGCAGATTCAATAGCCTAGGGTTGCAGGTGATTTCACAACGGCCACTTTGAAAAACTTTGGAAAGAAAGGTGTTTATTAAAGAAAGGAGAATGGGCTGTGTTGTGTTATTTTCCTTTACTTTCATTTACCTTTGAATTCTACTCATTATATTATTATATATGTGAAGAATATAGCAGTCAGCCCTACAGCTCTGTTGAAAAATTAACAATGTCAGCAATATGTGAAGTTATATTTCATAACAATCTTGGTACAGTGGACAACAACATTAGCTAACAACAAATTGAGCCTTCTCATAACTAAGGGTGTTTCGAAATCGATAACTGTTGAGATGAGACAGATGATACAGCCACCAGTTATGTACCCCTAGTCAGGTTTAACACAACAACGTTAAAGCCATAAGTCAAATGTACAGATTTCCCTTTCCTTCCTCCAAACTAGGACCGGTTTGAAAGAGACAGGTCCACCCCCAAATTTTCGAAGTTTAAGCACCTTGCCTTGTAGTTTATTTAGTTACTTTCAAGGTATATATTGAGAAACTGATGACATCACAGAGGTCTACAATTCTCAGGCCACTCATAGACTCATCACAGTTGCGTTTTTTGCAGCATGAAACATAAATATGAAACTAGGTTCACTTAGAATACTGAATCATTTTTTAATATTTTGTGAACAATTTTGTAAGTTTAAACCTGGATCCCATGTATGTTTGTCTTACCACACGGTTTCTCACAAAGTAAATGTTTTAGGCTGATTTATATTACGGGAACTGCGATTCCCTGTGATGTCACCGAGGTGTCAGTTCAATCAGCTGATTGCACCTATATGCGACTCACTCGATCAGCTGAATTTGATATGGAGGTTTGGCTGACCATAGATGTCATAAATGGAAGTAATCAAAGTCAAGTCACATTTACATGACGCCTTGGACTGTAACAAGTTAACTAGGATGGACAAAACCGAGGCCAAGGCCAGGCAGAGGCGCCTCGAGTCTCTACCCTGTAGGAGGTAGCATTTCTGATGGACACCAACACTAACATTTATTGGATACTCAACTTCATCTCCTCTCCACCACCCTGAATGGCTGGGAGAACTCTCCCCCCTCCATGGCGAGGGCATGTTACTTTGAACGCGACTCCGCTGCCAGAGCCTGTGTTTACAGTTGCTTGTTCCTGGTTGTCCTACTGCAGGAACGTCAGGATTGGCATTGCCTTAGTCAGGTGCTCAGACACTGATCTCTGATCATTGGGTTTCGGTGTGTGTTGGCCTTGTTTCACATATGTTGATGGCACTTGCTCGATAATCTGCGCTCTTAATCACAACACCAACATTTCAGAATGTAAAAGTAGGACGGCATTGTCATCTCTTCAGGAATCGCTGACCTGTTTAACTGGAAACACAGCTGATGCAAACTCTTTCTATTAGTGTGGCCTTTCCATGCCATGTCACTGGCAGATTCACCAAAACTATTCAAGTAGTGTGCCCCACTATGTGGCAATGAAGGCTTTTTATTAACTCATCACATACGCATTTTGTCCAGGCGGACGGTGATGTGGCAACCCTTCACATTCGAATATGAACAGATGACTATCTTAAATCCTTTCTATACATGTTTTCTCGTACCACCACGAAATTCTGAAGCAAACATGTTTTCTTATCGCCGTTGCTACTGACTAGTTAAGAATGTCATGTTAGTCGGGACCCACTTTGTCCCCACCCGCCAAGTGTCGTGTGAATCGACTAATTCTGTATTTTTTGGAAAAAATACAATTCAAACCTCCGTGACCTTGACATTGTTTTCGGCCCTTCCTTGTCCCACCCACCAAGGTTTTTCTGTAATCGGTTTTACTCCGTATTTTCATGGCAAAACCTACAAATAGAGGGCAGCAGACAATGCAGTGATGCCCACTTTCGACCTCATCCAAGATTTCACTAGGTGGAAATTGTACCAGTTTCATATCATTCAGATGGAGCATTAAAGAGTTTATTTGCAACAACGACTGAAGTTTCGGTAGGGGGTCTTGATAGAGTCCGCCAAAATCGCTACATATGTGGCTGTTGACGTGCAGATCCCCACAGAAGTTGGTGCTTAGATCTGCCTCCCTTCACAGCATGATCTCGAAGTTTGAAGACGAGTGGGGCAGATCTGAGGCAGGGTTTCCAAAGCGGATGGTGATTTGTTACATTACAAGCATTCTTTGTTAATTGTGGTATCCCAGATGGTTACCCTCAAATTGGGACATCAAAAGTCTTACAAACGTAACTTGGAATGAGGTGAAGGGGGAAAATGAGATGAAATAGTGGAAAAACTAAAGCCATTAAATTGTGAATGAATCGAATGACCCCCGAGAATAAGTGTGTCCAAAATGGCACTGAGGGTAATGGGGGTACGGTGAGGTACGGGTAGGCCTTTTCCCTACGGCCCCCAGATTTAGCCGGTCACCTACTACCCCCCACACTTCCGTGAGCTAGGAAAATGCCCCCGTGGGTCCCGGAGCGCCCCTGAATTTGTTTGTTCGTAATTACATTGATACCTGCATGATTCACGGCGTATGGGACCATTACGAGTAAGATAAGGTGATTTCAAACACCGGCTGCGCCCCCCCCCCCCTGCTCCGCCCCAGCATGAATTTTTCGACGGTGCGATTAAAAATGTCTGAATTAACGCACAATGACTTTTCTCATCGGCCCAAACCCTTCGTAACTTCTTCCCATGAACACCTTAAGTCCCGCATTTCAGGCTCAACACTCTTTAAAATGGTTTGGCCTACTTTGCCTAAAACGTAACTATTTGTCCTCTATCGGATTAATACACTTCAGCACAGCCCTGGCTGCTGGCCTGGACGTACGTGCTTAGCGTTTGAACATTCGCTGCAACTATATCCGTCTTTAACGCAGAATTGATCCCGTTGTTGGATGTCTTTCAAGGTCTTTTCAAACTGAATAATTTCCAAGTAAGCAATGTCATGTTTATTAATTTCACTTTAGAGACAGATTGGGTGACACGATGAAATTGTCACAGTGGTTTCGTTTAGGCGAAAAGTTGGTGTGGGTTTTAAAATTTTAAAATTTTACGAGACAGATGGGATTTCTGACTTGTCCACTGTGATGCCATTTAGAGACCTGTTCAATGTTGGTAACACCGCAAAATAATTCTCCCTATTTTCGGACGTCCGTCTGTGGGTATCGTCCATAAAATTTCAGGGATGTAATAGTTATTGTGCTTCCAATAGGTATGGAATATCGAGTGCTTGATAATCACAGAGGCAATTGTGACAAATGTTTTGCAGCTCTTACGCGGAATTGTCGACTCGCGGACCTGATCCCCCTACTGTATGTTAGTATACAGTAAGTGAAGTTGATGAATATTTTACATCAGGCTCCACATCTTTGTGTCTTCGGTTTCCCACATACTTGACACTACAAAACCTCGCTGCCAAGTGATGACCTAAACAGTCGATGTTTGGAATTCCCGTGATATTTATTTGGTTTCCCTCCTAAATTTTATTTGCAAACGATCATGCTGAATCTTTCGAAAGTTCAAACCAACAACACCGTCACTGTCGTCAATATTTTTTGTCTGGGACTTATGCTTGATAAAACTAATTAAATTTTCTGCATTCCTACACTTCTCCCTTAATTACCGTTGTTTCCCACTCAGTGGTCTGTATTTGCGACAGTGGAATTTCATCTTCTCGATAATGGTGCAGAGACCCACCATTGTGTCTTGATGAGTAATATATGGTAGATGATTGAAATGTCGCATATATTATAGAGCTCACACGTACAAACATGGCGAATATGTCCGTAACAATACGATAAACCAGACCCCAAGGTGCTATAGCTCGCACTGCACAAATAACCCTGAAGACGACTTTAAGAATTATGTGTTATTTGTTCGAGATCATGAATTCAAGGAGGCATTTCAAACAATAGCCTATTATGCCCGTAGCAACCTTTGACATTTTTTTTATATTGCTGAAGATGTCTTATGCGTCAATACATTGCTACTCGTTTGTCAAGATCCATCAAAGAATAACCAATTGAGAAGGAATGAGGGGCGTTGGTCGGTGAAGTGTCTCGTCTGCTTCTGCATCAGTGTTTTTTAACTACCATTAGAATATGCAATTTACTAGCTATTATACTGTTTGGGTTGAAGATTTAGTTTTTATTAACAACTCTGAGAGAAATTCCCACCCATTTTATAGCCCATCGTAACATTTTGCGATTAGTCCACCTCTTACCATATTTTTGCTAAAATCGTCAGAATTTCATGAACCTGCCATCTTGATTATATGCCAAACCCAATAATTAATAGCTTGCATGGTCCTGGCGTAATCTTGCTAACGAGCATAAAACAATAAATTCTATGGAATAGGCAAAGTACTCATTAATTATGGTGTTTGGTGTCTAAAATCTGATTGGATCAACCTACAACCCATCTCCGTGCTGCCCACCAAATTTTGTTGCGATTAATGTATCAACAGCTATACCATACAAAAACCATGCCCATTAGTTCATTGTGGCTGCGGCTTTCCTGGTTCGCTGTCACATCAGTGGACATGTGGGTATCTGCCTGGGAATTGTTTTCACATAAGTCTAGCAGGGCGTCTGCAACAGTCAAGTCGCATGAATCTTTTGCTTATCCAGGTTCTGAGAAAGTGGTCGGGATCCTGGATTCACTGATTGTGTGTTGGATTCAGACTAAAATGGTGGTCCTGGAAACAGGTGGGATACAACCCCGCCTTGATATCATCTGATGCATCTGACCCTGTGAGAAGAGTGAGTTTAATCGTTGGTGCTCATACCATGATCCAAGGCCAGGATTCCTAGAATGAGGCTTGAATGGCTTCCTGGATGTGTTGTTGAAAAGATGTAATCAGCAAGTAAGATGAGAAGAAGCCTTCTCTGGCCGAGGAATCGAATAATGGTGAATTGGTTTACACAACACAACCTGTTTTTGCTTCCTTAACCAGTAGTCTTTTTTTTGTGTAGGGTACCAGATAATACCTGAATATATCGAAGACAAATCATCTGGTACAGAGAGGTATCGCCCAGGTTACTTCAAATTTAGCATATATTTTCTGTGTTCAAGCTATTACTCCCTCCTCATCTTCTCATAACCATTCCACGTGGTTGTTATGTGGCAATAGCCAGAGGTTGGACGATGCAGTTGCTGGCTGCACTTAGCCATGGGTGCAGCCAGTTATGCAAGAGGTGACCGGAGCCCGGAGCCTACGAAGGCCCTGGCCGTTGGCCTCTGAGTCAATGGCCTCTGGCATGGCCTCGGAGCCCCAAATTAAATTCCTTTTCACGGCAGCCTCCGAGTGGGGAAAACCTAGTAATGGTTGGCAGTTGCTGAATTGCTATTGCATTTATATTTTTCAAACAGCACTCAATTCTATTTTCCGAATAGGGAGGGGTAGAAGACCCAGGTTGGTGAGGAGGCATTGTCTGTCTGTCCATTTTTTTTTTCCCCTCATGCACTTAATACGATAATTTTAGAGAGGAGATTGTCATTTATTTACACCTTCACATGATGATACACAATTTTATAATATGACATAAATTTTCCTACTCGGTGCACGTCTTAATAGCATTGGCAGTTTCACTTATTCCATTCTTCTAAGGCTGCACATCATTTGCATTTTCCTAAATTCTATATCTGTATTGCAATTGCATTTATTCATTTTGTGTTTTCCAATTCTATTCATTTTTTCCAAGGAGAAGGGGTGGATAGGCAAATCATTTCTAATTCAGTACTACTCTATTCTCTTGATGTTTTTTAACACTCGTACTTAACTCTGCCTTTTCAAGGGTTTTTTTTTTTTTTGTATTATACTAGAGCTACTCTAAAATGGACTATTACTCCAATTAATCATTCTGAGGGCTAACCACAACACGTTGCCTGTCCAATGCTCCACAACAACAACAATTCGCTCAGGATGCCACCCTTTGCTGCAGTATGCAAGGGAAGCTGGAACTCGTCATCCACAGATGGCTACTTCCAGCAGCTACAATATATCTCCACATCTATTTTGTTATAGCCTCGAGCACGCCTCTTGTGATTAATTGAGACCAATTTGTCACCCAAACATGATGATATCAATTTCAAAGAGCACTACTTGAATTTGTGAATTGTGAAATGCTAGTTGTATAAACTAAGTTAAGACATCACAGTAGTGGTGTGGGGGAAATTGTGGGGGGGGGGGATTTGCAGGCTGAATGGGGTACTTAACCATTATGGGGGAATAGAGAGTAATAAAGGACATTGGATTTATCTGAGAAAAGTCCATAGTCCTTCCCTGAACTACACTGATTTTCCCAGACATGGCTATTGTGCTGCCACGACCGACATCAGTTGGGACCTGGATAAAAATTCTGACCCCCTAAGGTACTCCGTTAGACATCATTGGTACGAATGTTCAATACTTTGCACCAAAAGTTTAAGAGGAAAAGTATCTTGCGTATTCTACAGAGGGCCCACCCTGGGCCTTAGGTCCCAATCCCCCGGGCAACCTGAAGGTATGGTTATTAGACCACATTAATGACGACCATCCGCACTGTGGTAACAGAATTTGTAGGAGATACCAGATTTAACAGTATTTCATATAATGGGCCCTAGTGCCCAAAACCAAAATTTTTGAAGCAACCCCCATGGCCCATCTAACCAAAGGCCATTACATGTAACTTTGAGAAATTCAAACTGAGCTTGTAGGAGGAGATGCAGTTCAGCACTACCATTGGTGTGAATATCATAAAATGGGCCCTCGGGCCCAGTCGGACCTTTGGAACAAAATATCCTGAACACCCCCAAAAGTATGTCCTATTCAACCATCAGCCATGAACCGAACATTGCACAATGGCACCTCACTGGCACTAAAATTTTGTAGGAGATACTTAGATTTGCGGTATTCCACACAATTAACCCTAAGCCCAAACTAGGCCCTGTGCCCAAATCCCTGAACACCCCTATTGCCCTCTACCCAAGGAACCATAACATTACTTGAAGAAAATCAATTGAAGCTTGTGGTAGGAGAGATGCATTCAAGCACCACGTGTTGAATAATCATAAAATGGGCCCTTGGGCCCAAAGTCGACCTTGGAGTCAAAAAATCCTGAACATCCAAAAGTAGCGGCTACTGGGACCACATTATGAACCGACATTGGCACTATTGGCATATCAAAATTTGTAGGAATCAATACTCTGTGGTAAATTCCACATATGGACCCTAAGGCCGAGTGGGGCTGGGCCCCCTGGGCCCAAAATTCCTGAACACACACACTCCCATGGCCCTCTACCCCAGAAACATTACATGTAACTTTGAGAAAATCAAATGAGGCGTGTGGGGGAGATACATTTCAAGTAACCATTGTGTGAAATTTCCTGAAATAGGCCGCGAGCCAAAGTGTGTCCTCCTTGGACAAAAAAATCCTGAACAACCCCCGAAGGAACGGCTGTTGGAACCCATCAATAATAAACCAAACATCAGCCCTGTGTAACAAAAATTTGTAGGAAGAAGTACGTCTTGTCTTTCCCCACTTATTGGCCCATTGTGCCCCTTTAAATGCATTTTGACCTTGACCTTAGAATGGGCCAACGGTGACCCATCAGTCAATGAACCTTGTGACCAAGTTTGGTGAAGATCGATCGAAGCACGAACATTAAAAAGTTTACAGACTGGATGGATAAGAGATAGATAGATAGATAATAGATAGACAGACTGATTAGATAGATAGATAAATTGATAGATAGAATGATAAATGACATGGCATCACAGTAGCTCACCCAGCATAGCTGATTGACTTAAAAATGGCAACGGTCACGATTTTTTTTGTAGTGACAAAATACTTTTAACAGTCACTGAAACTGTAAAACATATTGCCCGTGATTTCTAGGATATTTTAGACTGTTACGCCGTTTTCTGTAGTGCCTAATGTACAACCATATGAGAACTATACAAAACAATATCATAATTTTCCTTCAATATGATCCATTTGTGATGCCTTGGTGAATGGCAAATCACCTTATCCGTCTTGCTACGGATACACTGAAATAAGATGACTTTGTGGGGGGTGGGGGGGTAGTTTTATACCGCTTACCTACACCGGTATAATTAAACAAGGCGTTGCTTTGTATTACAAAGAGAATCCGGCCCCCTAATTGATGAACACATACTTCCCGTCACCCAAACAGCCTCTACCTCAGGTAGATGCACCGCTGCGCTTTTTTTTTGTCCTTCAAAATTTTTAGCCGGAAAAGCTGTAACTTCACTAGGATACAATCATCAATCTTTCTAATCTGGGGCTGGGCATGAGCACGGCGTTCGAAACGATCCAAAGAGGCACAGTCCATAAATGATTGCAACATATCCTCGAGAACTACGAACTCTATCCGATTTTTCACCATTACTGAAACGTGTTTCATATACGTCCAATAAAGACGGCAAACTAGAAACTCCTTTCAGCATGAACATCGGATCCCCCCAATGGGTGGAGAGTGCGAGTGCATTATTCGTCCCCCCAGGGTGACAGTGCGAGTGCATTATCTTTATAACATACCTGGCCAACTATTTGAAATCGGATGAAAATGACACTGATGCAGTTATCCAACCTTCTCAGTTAGGTGATCATGACAGCGCAAATAATAACACCGACAACTTCTCCACCCTGTTCACCGGGGACACAATAAGCTATGATATCTCTCAGGCTCAACTTTGAACATAAGCCCTACTACAAGACATCGAAGAACGAGTGACGGAGAAACTGACAAAAGCAATATGAAAATAAATAAACAACGAAAACTAGAAATTGTCAATCACAAGAAAATGGGCAAGTGTGGAAGAAATGTTAATATGTAAAGAATTTGTTGGAACCGAAAACTTTAAACAGAAGCATGGTCTAAACCAACAACGTTTCAAGTTTCTCGACTCAGATTGACCTATAACAATTGATACCAAACGATGAACTCTATGAATTTCCCAACCAAATCCCCTGATCATCCGTAGTAGCACATAGACGCTTGAGATTTTTCGGTCACGTCGCGCGAGACCAAGAAGCAAACTCCAGCGAAGATCGTCACCTGGGAAAGCAGTGAGACATACATCACTAAGCTAGTTTGGAGACCCTTGGACTCCATTACCGGAAAAAAGTCATTCGCAATTTCAGAGACTCAACACTAGCAGTCTATGAGGAAGCAATAAACCTTGGCAAGATCGTGGATACGTGGCGGAGGTGATCACTGATCATGTCGATAGACAAACTCACCTACTACTGCTACTACTACTACCACTACTTACTACACTACTACTACTACTACTACGACGACTACTACTACTACTACTACTACTACGCTACTACTACTACTACTACTACTAACTACTATACTACTACTACCTAAACCGGGGAAGAAAGAAGGACCACCAGGTAACCTTCGGCCTATAATTATCCTGGAGGCGTAACTTCGTGAAAACTTGCTATCTGCGTGCATAAAGCGAATTTTATCTCAGGCTGAACATAATATTCCAATTTACCCAAGCGGCTTATAGGGGTGGACGCAGCACCAACACAATTCCACAATATTAGGCCTATGAACGTGATCAGATCCTGTCTTGCGTGCAGATCCTGTAATATTATCAGGCTAACCGGTAAAAAACATAATAATAATAATACAAATGTCTATATAGGGCTCTATGAGTCTATATAGAAATACCATTTTTATAAATTGAGTCCATATTTTTTCTATATGCCAGAACGATCGTAGGAAATCCCTCTGAAGAAAATTAACATGATCATAACCTGCGGCACAATTGTCAGATACATAATTCATCATACATAGTAGATGCTGTTTCTGTGTATCTTGGATGAATTGCTCAGTGTTCACTCTACACATGAGCTCATTGGGGGCATAATCCAACTTTTTCAGAGGATTAATTTGACTAATGACCAGCGTCTGAGCGGCGTAACATATGTTTTACCCCTCCCCAATTCTTACACATCGAAGCATTTTATCAGTGGTGGATTGAGGGAAGCCAGTGGGTTGGAATCGGTGCCTGACGCGGATGCGACTGAGGGCTTGAATCAGACTGAAGAAGTTGCCTGACCCCACAGTTTTTCTCAATCCCATCAAAGAATGACCAATTGGTGTATGGCCAAAATGTCAATTTTCATGCAATGTCCTATTGACCTTCACATGGGTAACATGAAAAACGAAAAACTAAATCTATGGGGAGCGGCGCCATGCCGAACGTTGCGGAAATTAGGTGACCACATTTCATTATATGAATTGTTTTATAGATCGTGGAATATATGAAAGCACTGAGCGCAGAAATATTGTCCCTATCGATGGCGTGCAGTTATCAATACTCCAATAGGTCAACAGCCTAACCAATTTGTGTCGAAACATACAGTGGCGTAGCCGCAGATAATTACTAATAATAATAATAATATAATAAACATAATAATCATAATAATAATCCTAAAATGAAGAAAACGTGTGTCTTTAGCCTTATTTTTGAAGGCGTTGACACCGTTTTAAAACACCTCGGGGAGGGCTTGTTCATTTAAGGATGTTTTGAGAGGGTCGAGGGAGGGGCGGAGGGGGGGGACAATGGTGAACAGACCAGGGGAGTTCGTAACGCTAGTGGTGTCCGGCACTCTTTTCTGCCAAAATGCTCGGATCCTTCGGCCCACCTCAATTCATCTGGACCCCCCCCCCAACAACAAAACAGTATGAACTATGGTATTCTAACTTACATAATTCAACGCCCATATTTGCCAGACCGTGATGCTTTTTTCGATGACCTGGACGGACGCAGCCATAATACAACAATCTTCATCTGTGTGACTTGTTTAAGTCATACGGACTTTTTGAGACCGTCATTTTTGATTCCTTGCCAGCGGCACAAGGAATCTATGTAATAAGTTTGTGCGTCTTTGTGTTGTGTGGGTGTGGTGTGTCGTCTGTGGGTGTGTGTGTGTGTGATACACCCCTTGTCAGCACGAATCTGACGCAAACGCAGGAGGTATGAGTTCAAAACTTGTAGGTGGTTTCATCATATGTGAGGAGACCCCTATTGTTTTTGGTGTGGAGATCAAGGTCCCTTCATGGTCCAGAGAGGGCAAAGTTCAAAAAGCTTGCAGCACGATATCTACGAACGCAAGTCATACCTATCAAGTTCAAATTCGTTAGGTGGGTAGCATGTATGGTGAGGAGATCCTATTTATTTTTCTCGTCGGTCAGGTCATTCAAGGTCCCCATATGGCAATCGTCATATATCTCGGCACGAAACATTTTGGAGGACTGCCTTAATGGAAAGTTTTTTGGTTCGTCCTGGTTTGAATACCCTCTGGTGACCTACTTTACCTTTATTGACTTTTTGACCTCATTTGGACTCTTTCACTAGGGACCTGAGTGCTAATTTTTTTTGCAATGGTCAGATGCGTCTTGTTAAGACAACAAAAAAGTCAATTTACACTACCATACTTTGGATACTCTCTGACGAGCTATCTCACCGAATATGAAAGGGTCAAATCAGCCTAAATAACTGAAATGTGAATAAATTTGGCGAATCGTCAGACATCTTGACAACGAAACGTTTGGTGGATTGTCAACAATTTTAGAAAGTTTTTTTGTTTGTCTTCCCGAACTATCATCTGTGACCAACTTTGACCTAGTTTGACCTCTTGACCTCACTGACCTTTTTGACCTGGTGACCTTGAGTGTAATTTTGTGTGATTGCCGGATGCCGTCTGTTAAGAACAACAAAAAGGTCCAATTGCACGGCATACTACGATACTCCATCACAAGCTAACCAACAAATTGGAAGTTCCAGACAGTCTAAAACACACTGAATGTGGATAATTTAGAAGTTGGGCACTGACACTCTGTTACGTAGTTCAAATGAGGTTTGTGGTTATACATATGATGAGGATGACCCGTATTGTTTGTTGTTCCAAGTCAAGGTCATTGAGGTCACCATAGGAACCTTTCATCCAGTCTGCAACAAAATATTTTCAGAGTTATCATAATGGAAATTTTTTTTTGTCTGGCTACTACACCTGGTGACCTGATTCTAAATATGGTTAGCCTTCCAATTATCAAATCCAGTTTTTTGAAGCAGTTGCACTACTGAACACTACCTGCCTCCTCCACTTTTACCATTATTCACGCAGGAATGGCAATAAAACATCTGTCAAAGCCACATATCCAATGTAGACCTGATATACTGTAACCACCATAACCAGGATTTGTCGACACCACAACTTTGGAGTGATTAAGTTTGGGGAATTTTCCATGGTTACAATACTCGTCTTCCCGATCACACTATAGCAGCGGTCGTTAAAAAGCTATGATACCTATCTACTGTGACAAGGTTCATCTCCCTCCAACATTTTAGGCAATATGGGTAATGACCTGACCATCGTGGATTGCCAGGACAACCAAAACCACTTCCTTTTAAGTCCCTCTTCACCGTGGTGTAGCTAGGGTGGGTATGGGAAGGTAGAATGTTTAAATGACATATTCTTAAGGGTAGTTTATTTGCAAAGGTGTCCTTATCCCCAGTTATGTTGGGATAAACTTGGCCTATCCCTGAACGCATCTTTTTGTTTGACTCAAGTCAGTGCCTGAAATCAGGGAGGGGCTTGATACTGTTCTAAACTTGGAATCCTGAGTTTACGCTTGCAAATTACTGAAGCAAACAATTCACAATGACTACCCACAATGGACACTGTGTCATTGCATTGAAAGCCGAATGAGGTTTTGTTGCATTTACTTTTGTTGCTGATTGTGGCCTAGACCCAGGCTGTAGATGAATGCCATCTTGTTGACCACATGGCTTAATCACAGCGAAGGGAAGTGATATTTAAAGCAAAGATTAGTAGAGTCGCCCGCTACTTTCTAGCCACAGTGAACTAAACAGTTGACACTGTGTAGTCAGCTGTATCATCAGTCCATTAGAGACCAACTAGAGATGGCCCTTTTTCGCCCAATACTTTGAATGTTGCCCATTGGCATTATTTTTCACACCTAACTTTTTGCAAAGTAGGCCATGCCCTCCATCCCCATTTCTATTATTTCACCACTTGCCATCTTTTGGCAGGCATTATTCATCACTGCCATGTCTTATGGTAAGGTACTGGCAGTGAGATGAATAGCGTGTACTTATTTTTTTCCCTTTTATATTAACTCCCTATGACAGGTAGAGAATATCACCCTTAGTTACCCCCTCTTCATTCTCGTCTGACCGGATTTTCCCAAACCAAGTTATACATGGCCTTGACAGTGGCGTGTGGGTATCCAAATACAACTGTAGACATTTGACCTTATACGGTTTATAGGGCATCTGCATCGTTCATCCATAAGTGGGATTAGTGACATAACCCAAATATCTATCGCATGCATCACTTACGCCGTTGTTGCGTTCTTGTTGTCTGTAGCTTTTGTATTTCCCATCTTTCGGCCGCTCGGAGCCCGGCGAACTTGATGGCGATGGGGGGTGGGGGAGTTTGGTGGAGCTAGTTGCAGAGGTACATTTTCGCCTGTGGTCGCCACCCACCTAATCCTTCAGTGCATTTCCTCCGAAATTCTGTGTTTACCAACATTGGTCGCCTTATCTACTCATGCTATAATCTGAATATGGACATTCCCGCGACTTTAGCTTCGAGGTGTTGTACACCCGGCCCACCGCAATAACTCACTTCCCTGGCCTCGGCCCTTTTTTCGCTCCTGGTGATGCTATATATTAGATGGTCGCATCACAATTCCTCCGCCCTGACCCCCCAGATGTCCTAATCACGCCCAATTTTTGCGTCTCCATGTAACAGACTTCGATACAATATAGAGCACCCTAGTAAACATCCACTGGTTAATTGGGTCATGGCGGCGGTGCAGTTGGTCCCCTTTTTCCGTAGGTAGCCGCTGAATGAGACCACCAGGACTGGCACATTAAGGTAGTCAGTGTTTTTCCACGCACCACACATACACGAACTACATAAGACAATTATATAATGTTGTGAGCACTGGTACACATTCGCCCTTTTTATCCCCACGTCTGCTTCTTCTGCTCTACAAAACTCGAATTCGCTCCTTATTGAAATAATTTGGGTTGGGGCTGTACAGGGGGCTTCCCATAATTATATCCCCGCAACACTGATAAGTGTTCGGGGATATTATGGTTTTGACCGTGTCCACGCCGGCTCCGCCGCCGCCGTCTCCGCGCCCGCTTCCGCCGTAAACTTTGACTCGTTAGCGCTCCTCTCTTTTAACCCTTTATCCGATTGACACACACTTGTACCAGTCCCGCATGAGTAAAATCTGATACTTCGAAAATGGCTATATCGGATATTTGCTGCCCTCTGTTTTGCATTTTCTACGCAAAATCTTCAAATTAATCGATTTACACGAAACGTGGTTGTTGGGGGTAGTTTTGTTGTGGCCAAAAACATGGCGACAATTCAAGGTCATCCGAGGTCAAAGTTTTGCATTTCTTCAGCCAGTAGCCTAATTAGTCATAATGTATGTGATATTTCAAACTTTCTTGGATTTTCAAGAAACGTGGTGAATAGGGCCAACTATAAGTGACGATGAATTTTCCTAATGAGGCCGATGTCCACTGGCGCATCTTGCAGACTAATTTGAACATAATAGGTTGCCCAATTAGCAATTAGGCAAATTATAAACTTTGTTTGGATTCTCACGAAACTTGGTGAGTAGACCTTCTAACAGTCCCCGATCTTTATTCAATTGCGTTGAACACACTGAAAGTCATTCTTGTGGTGTTTGATGTACATATTCGTTGCATAATTAGAATAATTAATGCAATTTTTCTCACCTTCAAGGATTTTGACGAAACTTTGTGAATAGACCTACTCCCATTCCTGATAAATTTATTCAATAGCATCAAGATCACTGAGGGTAAATTTGTGGGACTAATTTGCATAATTAGTTTATCCTGATCAGTAAAATGATGATTTAATACTTTTTTCGCACATACATTGGCATGTTAATTGGAATGCAATATGCTTCTAGGAGGTGAAGCCATCACATGGAGTGTAACAATTTTCATAAAACCCGCCATGTCATTGAGTCATTAAGGTCACTTAGGTGTCCAAAACTGATTTTAGTACTTTTGCCGCAATAGCAACCCGGTGTGTCCATCAGAATGAACTGCTCCTAGGAGTGGATGTATCACATAGAGAGTACCAAGTCTCATAAAACTGTCATTTCAATTAAAGGTCCTTCGAGGGGGGTCACTTAGGGGTCAAAAACTGGTTTGGGGCTATAATCGGAGAATTGAATATCTGCGAAGCTGGATTGTTTCACCATTGTGATATAATTGTTGACCTGCATGTGTGTGACCATTGACCTGAATTGACCTCTGTCAGTGGTCATGTGGTTAAGGTCGAATCTGATTAATGTGCTTATTTGGGAGTTACGGGTCAAAAATTAGAAACTGGTTATTTTGGATATGTGATAGAGCTTTGTGGTGCTTATGGACGAAACAACTCCGTTCGATCGGACACATTCACTTTGTAGTTACAAGGGGTCAACGTTCATTTTATACCTTTTTCGCAATACATTGTACCTTTCATTGGAATGCAATATGCTCTAGGAGTGGATGCATCACATGGAGTCGTAACAAATTTTTCATAAACGCCATGTCATTGAAGGTCATTAAAGGTCACTTAGGGGTCAAAACTGATTTTAGTACTTTTCCGGCATAGCACCGGGTGTGTCCTCAGAATGCAAAATGCCGCTAGGAGTGGATGTATCACTAGAAGTAAAAAACATTCTCATAAAACTGTCATTTCATTAAAGGTTCATTCGGGTCCTTAGGGGTCAAAAACTGTTTTTTGGCTATATCGGAGAATTGCATATCTGCGAATGCCTGGATGGTTCACCATTGATATATAATTGTTGACCTGCATGTGTGTGACCTCTGACTGATTGGACCTCTGTCGGGGGTCATGTGGTTAGAGGTCGAATCTTGAATTAATGTGCTTATTTAAGGAGTTACGGGCGAAAAATAGAAACTGGTTACTTTTGGATATGTGATATCACTTTGTGTGCTTTATGGAGCGAAACAACTCCCGCTCGATCGGACACTACTTTTGGTAGTTTTTTACAAGGGGTCAAAGTTCCATTTTTATACCTTTTTCGCAAGACCATTGTACATGTTCATTGGAATGCAATATCTTCTAGAGTGATGCATCATAATGGAGTGTAAATTTTCATGACAACCGCCTGTCATTGAAGGCATTAAGGTCACCAGGGGTCAAAACCTGATTTTAGTACTCTTTCGGCATAGCACTGGGTGTGTTCATCAGAATGCAAAATTCTGCTACGAGTGGTGTATCACATGGAGATAACAATGCTCATAAAAACTGTCATATCATTGAGGTCATTCGAGGTCACTTCAGGGGTCAGCAAACTGTTTTTGGGCTATATCGGAGACTTGAATATCTGCGAGGCTGGATGGGTCACATTGTGATATATTGTTGACCGCATGTGTGTGACTTCTGACTAGAATTTGACCTCGTCGGGTGGTCATGGGTTAAAGGTCGAAATCTTGAAATGTGTTCATTAAGACGCACTGTCCGGGCTGTGGGGGGGGGCTCCTACAATTAACACGGGCATTATAGGCCTAATATGCTTCTTATGGCCCTAACAACTGAAACTACCATTATATTGAGAATTTGTTTAATATCCCTGTACAGACAATTGACAAAATAATCAGAGCAATTCATAAAACAAATGAAAAAGCTGTGTGGGGTTGATTTAATTTTAATACTTGGTGTCCCCTTCCTATGAAACCCTGTCGTATTCAATTTATGAGACCTGTGCTGTTTGTATATAATATTTTCAATGAAAATTACTGTGTGACAGTAAGAATGAATGAAGAATGGACACAAGAAAGTCCTGCTTGAGTAGAAATTGTTTGAGCACTGCGATGAAAAACTGATTTGGGGCTGAAAATCAAGGTCATAGTTGGCCCCTTCTTGTTTCAATTCATGGAATGACCCATAAACTGTACACGTTGTCGCTTCACAAGTTCTATAAATGTCTGTTTCTACGAATTTGTCCAGTAGTTTAATGTTCACCAAATTTCTTGGAGATGCGGGTGGATACATACGTCTGGCCGGTGTACCAGCCCGACATTTTCTAGTTTCTCAGTGTCTTTGATCGTATTAAGAGGAGGTCATTCATCTCATCAATAAGGACCAAATCATTTGCTACGTCTTAGGCCTTTTACATCATAGATCTGTATCCTTGTCTCCTTCACTTATACTTCATGGCAATGCTCCTCTTGAGCTTCAGAGAGTGTTACTCCTTGACATGAATCATACTCCGCTCTACTAGGCATCTTCTTCTGCTATAAGCTACTAATTTCGGTAGCGCTTCCCTCATCATCGCACCCGGCTGAAACCTATGCTCCTGCCCTTTTTCATCGCCATCCTTTGTCGGGATATGTTCTCCAGGATGTGTTCCCCGGGGTGGGTTAAACTCAGCTGTTCAAAGAGTGAATCAAGGAGCGAGGATCTTGTATTATTCTTAGTTCTCAGGCAAGGAAAGTGCTTTACTTCATGGGGCAATTGAGGGCACACCTTGCATAATGTTCCTGTTTGAAAAAAAATCCTAAAATGGCAGGGACAGCCATTGTTGACCAAGCCGGGATTTGAACGAAGATGGAACTGTACACCACTCAGCTCAGCTATTCCATCAGTTAAACATGCACACCGGAACCCGCAAGTTAGCTGTTTCCCTCAGTTAAACATAGCACACCGGACCCAGCACGTTGCTGTTCCATCAGTTAAGCAGACACACCGGACTCCAGCACATGTTATCTGTTCCATCAGTTAACATAGCACACCGGACCCAGCTACATTAGCTGTTCCATCAGTTAAACAGACACACCGGACAACCACGCACAGTTAGCTGTAGCCATCAGTTAAACATAGCTCACCGGACCGAGCACAGTTAGCTGTTCCATCAGTTAAAAATCGCACACCGACCGCAGCAAGTTAGCTGTTCCATCATTAACATAGCACACCGGACCCAGCACAGTTAGCTGTTTCCTCATTAAACCTACCAGCACCGGACCCAGCCAGTCGCTGTTCCATCAGTTAAACATAGCACACCGGACCCAGCACGTTAGCTGTTCCATCAGTTAAACATATCACACCGGACCCATCCCCAGTTAGCTGGTCTCATCAGTTTGAACCTAGCACACCGGACCCAGCACAGTTAGCTTGTTCCTCATTTAACTTGCACAACCGGACCCACACATTAGCTGTTTCATCAGTTAAGCATCGCACCGAGTGGTTGGCACAATTGGTAGAGTGTCGGCCACCCAGAGGTTCGATTTCCTGTCGAGTCATACCAAGTACTTTAAAAATGGAACATGTTGCCTTCTTCATGGACGCTCAAGGAATTGGAACAGGGGACAAGGAGGGGTAGCAATTTGCAAGCCGTCTGCGTGTGATTAACACCCCCACCCCACAGTAAGGTACTGCCACGAGGCATTTGCCTTATTTCGTGTACCTGGTGGAGGATTCGCAGCAGACACGTCATACGGTGCCGTAGTATCCAGGTCTGGGCCTTGAATAGGAATCGATCCTCTGCTTCGGCAAGTATACCATATAGAAAACAAAAACACACCGAGCCCAGCCCAGCTAGCTGTTCCAGCAGATAACATAGCACTCCGGACCCAGCACATCTGTCTTTGCAGTTATTTAGGCATATCACACCAGACCAGCACAGCTAGCTGTTTCATCAGTTGAATGCATAGCAACCAAGCCCAGCCTAGTTTTGGTTCCTCCAGTTAAGTATAGCACATCAGACCCCTCACAGCACAGCTGTTTCATCAGTTCGCAATAAGCCTTTGGAAATTGTTCAAAGGGATTTGGATATATTCCAAATGGTCTTCCGACTGCAAATGTTTTGCAATGTCGACAAATGCAAAGTTATTCATGTTAGTTTTCACAATCGCAACGCTTTCCTTCGAGTTAATGGCCAAATATTCAGCAGGTGATTTCAGAAAAAGATCTTGGGGATTGTTTTGATTCTTCTTGAAACCTTCCAATCAGTGTGCCGAGCTTCTAGAAGAGGTAATTGATTCTTGCCTGACTTAACGTCCCTCTCAGTTTCCCTTGAAATGATATGTTTGTCATGGCTGTTTAAAGCAACTGGTGACGACCGCACTGAATATCTGTACAAGTTGGTGGAATCCCTATTTGCCAAAAGACCAGCAGGTTATTGAAAACGTTCATCGGAGGCAAACCTAGAAATGATGACTGTCTGAAAATTATACCTACGATGAAAGATTAAGCGTGTCGGGTCTACCTACCATGAAGCTATGCGAATTCGGGGGATTGAATCCAGGTTTCAAAATTGTTCCATGTACTCGATGGCCTTTCCTTCCACTAACTTCTTTGAATTTTCCATGTTACTGCAAATAGAATCCACTGTCTCAAGCTTTGGTGGGCAATGCGCTGAGTTCAAGGCAAATATTTTTTGGGGGTGGACATTCTAAATATTTCTTCTCGCAGAGAGTGATCAATTAGTGGAATTTTCTTCCATGAAAATTTTTATTCTCTCTAGAGTTGAATGCGTTCAAGCAGTCTGATTTTTTTTTCAGGAATCACGTGCGAGTTATTTAGTGGTTTGGTTCATTTCTATTTCCTGGGATGTTGTGGTCTTCCGGGGTCGTTTATGAGGAATCTGTCCTTCCTTGACCTCTTGTCACTAAACTAAACTAAAACTAAGAATGGACACACGGGACCCACTCAGCGGCTTGTCCATCAGTTAGCACATGGCGTCAATCCTGGGACGTGACCCCACATTTCGAGGATGCTCTCATTGATTTTCATTTTTCAACACAGTGATGTTTTGGCCGCGAGGTCATGTCCCCCCCCCCCCCCCCCCCCACTTTGGTATCCCCCCCCCCCCCCCCCACTTCTGAAGATGGATTGACCGCGTGTGGTTAGCATTAGCACCACTGACCAGCACAGCGATAGCTGTTCCATCAGTAACATAACACAACAGACCCAGCAAAGCTAGCTGTTCCACCAGTTAAGCATAAACACACGAGACCATCTAGTTATAGAGTTTCATCAGTTTTAAACATTAGCACACAGACCCAGCACAACTAGCTGTTTCTTCAGTTAAACATAAAACACCGGACCCAGCTCAGCTTTGCTGTGCTAATCTTGATCAAAGCACCCCATACCCTCTTAGCTGGTCCATTAGTCAAACATAGTCCCTCTGGACCTAGCACAGCTAGCTGTTCCATCAGTTGAACATAGACACCAGACCCGCTCAGTTAGCGTTCATCAGTTAAACATTAGCACACCGGACCCAAGCAGAGCAGAGTAGCTGTTCCATCAGTTAAGCATAGCACACCTGACCCAGCTCAGTTAGCTGTTCCATAGTTAAGCATTAGCCACACCGAACCAGTACAGCTAGCTGTTCCATCAGTTAAAAATAGCACACCAGCCCCAGACTCAGTTAGCTGTTCAATCAGTTAAACATAGCACACCGGACCCAGCCAGAGCAGCTGTTCCCCCCATCAGTTAAGCATAGCACACCTGACCCAGCTCAGTTAGCTGTTCATCAGTTAAGCATAGCACACCGAACCCAGTACAGCTTAGATGGTCCATCAGTAAACATAGCACACCAGACCCAGCTCAGTTAGCTGTCTCAATCAGTTAACCATAGCACACCAGACCCAGCTCAGTTAAGCTGTTCCATCAGTAAACATAGCACACCAGACCCAGCAAAGTTCCCAGTTCGAAATCCGGCAGTCACGGCGACGTTTTTCCTAGGTGGCTGGACTGCAGTTGGAAAGGGTGACTTTTCATTCTTCCTCCATGGTTCCGCTGCATTGAGTGGATCTTTCGGGGGTTACGTAGTTTAGTTGTCTCGTCGGATCGGCTGTTGTGAGCAGCCCTTGCTCTGCTTCCTTTCAGGTTCCAAGAAAGTGGAGGTCCTGGAGGAGGTCACTGATTTCCTCAGATAGGTGAAGGTATAATGGTCGGTACAGAGCAGGTTGGGATGGTTTACACTCCTGCCACGATATCATCTCGAGCACTAGTCGAGAAGAGGAGGGGGAAATCACCGGTGCATCAATCCACAGTTAATATGGCCAGGGTTGCTTGAAGAGCCATACTCGGCTTTCTGAACCTTTTCAAAATTCAAAATCAAAATAAAAATCAGCTGTCCCATCAGTAATGAGTATAGCACACCAGACTCAGTCAGATAGATGTTTCCACAAATAATGATCGAGGGCCCAGATCGGAATGCATGGAACAGCTGTCAATACCAAACTATGTGGGGTGGATGACCAATCACCATTAAACTTTCTATAATTTTCATTACCGTGGTAGAAGCCCTCTAGAGCCCTCGGTCTTGGAATTAGGAAACTAGGTGAACTAATGACAGGAACAATATGGTGATGAAGATAATGTACTTTGTAACGTGTGCTGGTGGGTCCAGAGTGGTCATTAGAGGCTCATTGTCGTATATATGATGATGAGATGAAAGGGATTGTTCCTCCTCATAAGCCAACTCAACAAAGTTACGAGTTTATCTGAGATGATTATGCCCTCTTGTGTGGGAAAATTACAAATCCTGCCAATGAAAAGCTTTACAGATTCCCCTCCATACTTTTAAACAATAACATCCGAAACTGGGATGAATGGTCTTTGAGTTTTCAAATAGTGGTTGAAGTTTAAAAATGAGCTCTGGGTTGGGCGGTAAGATATGGTTATGGGGGATGGGGATCTCGTCCATTCCCCCAAATGTTCAGTAGGAGCATCCCACTTACAATCGAATTGCTTTATACCCACAGAGTAACATTTTTAATGTTAATTACGGTGGTAGAAGCCCTGTCTTTGGAATTAAGAACTAGTGCCAGCAAGAAGGAATATGATGTGATGAAGATTTAATGCACTTTGTGATAACATGTTGCTGGTGGGTCAAGATCGTGGTCAGGTGAAGAGGCTCGTTGGTGTATATATGATGATGAGATAAAAGGGGCACGGTTCCTCTAAATACCCAGCAGAGTACATTTTAGGGACTAAGAGTGTTTAGGTAAAAACCTGACACAAAGTACCAACTTGACTGCCACTAAATGCCTCTTGCACGAGTAAGCGAACAGAGAAGACCAAAACTGAGAAAAAGATATTCAAAGCTAAAAGTAACTGTAATGTAATGCAGGATAAATATGCTATAACAAGATTCAAACAATCTGAATGTGTGACAAACTGGTCCAGTTTGTAGTCCATAGAAGATTACTAAAGAGAAGAAACAAATATGAACAAAAAACATTGATTCAGACCCTACAAATATATAACCTGTTTGTTACCCTGAAGCTCCCAATTTGGTGAACCTCAACATATTTAAAGACATATGGCTGCTGTGAAACGAGCCTGAGCTATCAAGTAGCCCGATTGGAATTTACTGGTAAAATCCACTCCACTCCTGGCTGATATACCAAAGGATGTAATAGTGTTTATTTATTTACATGCATATTCATTTAAAACCTGAATCACATAAATACAAAAGATGTACCAAGAGTACAATTGGCAAGGTAAAAACAACATAATATAATAAAACAAACAAAAATTTAGGTATGATCTTCTTCATAATGACGGACTGTTGTGGCAACTGGTAGACGCTCATCAATCCCTTCTTGCTTTCATGCTTCAATCCGATCTGATCAACATTTGGCACTCACTGATCACAGCTTTTAATAAGGCTTCATGCATTATGGCCCCACTTATTTGGCATAGTGAGAACTTTCTGAGTCATCCCCCCCCCCCCCACCTCATATTTCAGATTGAATAATCCCTGGGTAATGCTGACAATGTTCACCCGCTGGCTACCTATCATGAAAATCTGATAAATGGTGATGATGGTAGGCTCACCCAGCTATCACACTATAGACCGAGACAAAATACATTCACAAACCCATGGCTGGTGGTCAGTTCACCTTCATATAACCCACGAGTACCATGGGGTGGTTCCTCTGCACCCTTGGTAAATACTCTTCTGCTCTAAACAATAACTCACTGAATTTGTGTAGATAATGAGAGAATATATATTATAATGCGATGTAATATGATATAAAATGCCCCTCTCGAATGCATACCGTAGACATCATCTCATTCTAATCATTATCAGAAGAGGAAACACGATTCATCGCCTGTTGATGAGTTCATAGCTGACCAAGTGTTGATTATTTGAATATTGAGGCCAATGTGGTGCCAATCCATTAAACGACTGCAGACGTCCAATGGTCATGTAACAGATTTCTTTAAAAGAGTGCCTGATACAGACTGTCGCAGAGTTTTTTAAACGCAGCGCCGTCTGGTAGTTTTCAAGTTGGTTTTTCTATTTCTACCAGCAGACACCTACTGTAATTGGCAGTTCATGTATCCTTTTGATATATTTGAGCATTTGTACCACAGTTCTGACATAAACTTGATCTGGCCTCCAGCGTTCGAAAACCTTATCTACTGATTTTCAAAGTGGGAAAGGGTATTCAAAATAGGAAATCATCCCATCAGATCCAATAATAGGACTGAAATTATTAACCAGCTCATCATCTTGTGGGAATTTTTTTTGGTAAGAGTCAGCATTCGCCATTATTTTGAGAGAGAAAATCATAAAAAATGTTCTTAGGAGTGAGGATCGCCTCGACAAGGGTGCACTAAATTAAAGTATTGGTATTCGCAGTCTACTTCATATATTCTCTATGTCAGCCTCTGCAACCCCAAACTCTACTTTTGAATTTTTGTGTTTTGCCATGTTGAGGTTATTTCAGTTTACTTTTTGAGGCTCTACATTTGCGCCTTCACGACAGAAAGACGAGATAAGTATTCCATTGAATCATTAATTGGTGTAGACTTTCTGTAAGTCTTTCTCATATATATATCTCTCTTAAGGCTTGTCTGCTCCATGGTTTGACGACACCAGGGGAATTTCCCAAATAGGCAAAATTTAGCCTTTAATCACTCAGGATCCGCTGAAATTCAGTCGGAGGGGTTCAGCTCCCAATGTAATAAATAGGAATTACTAAACTTCAGGTAATATTTTACTATGAACTTTCGTTTATATCATCTTATATCGTCAATATCTCCTGAACGACAATCAAACGAGAACTTAGGAACTCATCTGTGACGGTTTCTCACTTCCTCACTAAAATCCTTGTTTTTTTGGTATAAAGTGGGTAAGGCCCTTTACGTTAGCAATTTTCAACAAGAGGGCAGGTTCTTGTTTCAGCCTCAGTAACTCCTTTGCAGCTTGGTGCAAGCATGAATCATCTTGGTTGTGCTGTCGTAGTCATCAGATTACTCAGGGTAAGTACTAATAATGGCTGTGCATTACACGTTGCACCACTGAACTGCCTCGCCGCAACACTATAATTAATGGAGTTCCAGAACGAAATTTGATGAGAATTTGATAGGTTCTGCACCTCCACCGCTAATTGTGAGCGACAAGCACGTCATGTGTTCAAATGCCTCTGAGTGTATTCAGCCTGATGACCCCATATGCCATTTGGAACATATACGGATTGCTTTACGACTGAAGCATTCACAATGTGTTGAAGACGATATGTCACAATTCACCACTGATAGTACGCCAGCGATACGAGGGAGCTATGTCAATGTTCCTGGGGTCGTGTTCTGAAGTTTGATTTCCCAGGGTTCGTTTCCCATGGTTCATGTTCCCCTATTCCCTATATTTTTCAATAATCCACATTTGTGAGGTTCCAATGACCCCGTTTTCATGTTATGCTTAGTGCACACAGACCCAGGGCATTAAACCTCGGGAATATCGAACTCCAGGAACATCGAACCTCGGGAAACGGACTCATAATATACCCTAGTCATGCCATTAAAACTTATAACGAAAATGGGGACTTGAACCCTGGATATTGAACCCTGGGAACATGAAACCTCGTGGACCACAGACCCCGGGGACATCGAGTAGACCCCGAACAGAGGGTAACTATAGACACTGTGTATGACAACTTGCATCAAGAAAAATCCTCTCCCAAAACAGAGATAACATTTTTTGGTCCCTGAGAGAGAGGTGTCCTTTTTTCGTGAGGTTTGCCCTGCCTGTCACTGGTTCTGAGGAGCTCCTACCATTCGGGGCCATGTCATACGCGTTCTAGGATTGATCCTACATCTGGTAGCACAGTGCGACCATATCATCACTATACTTTCCCCGTGATACCGTCGCTCTTCATCGTAGAGGCAACCTTACGAGAGAAAAAGGGATTTTATTAGACTACTCTTCCCAAACTGGCAAACATCTGTATTAGTCACCTTTCTAATCCGGCTTCTGTGATAGCATATGGAATAACAAAACCAAGCCTGCATCACCCCAGCATTTCACTCCCAGTCCCGCCCAGAGTCGAAATAAGGAAACCGGAGACAGGGGGTTACTTTTCATTCAACGTAGATATGCCCCAGGTTGTGATTCCTATGGCAGGAGAACCAGAATAACTTGATAGAACCAGGGGCTAGATTCTTTTTTATCTCGCTGCTTTGAGTCCACTGACTTCAATGAGTACGTAAACCCCCAGAGCATGTAAAACCTGCTCACTGCATTACTACAAGTGTCATGCCTGCATGCTCAGTTTTCCGTCCGTGTGATCAATGACGACCTAGGGGGCATTTGCCCCTAAGTTTCCCCTGGTCCATAAAATTTCCTGGGACCAGGGTTATTAGGTGCATTTCGTGAACCCTGGTTCCTCTTTCCCCCGTGTATTGGGGTTGGCAACCTCTACATGCAATCCACGAATGAGCCCCAAACAGATAACAACACTTGGAAATTGGTCCACTGCACCTCTCATGGTAGAATGATGGTAAGCATATGAACAGCAGGACAGTGTGTTGGCACAGTCATACGAAGATGAAAAGGGCATTGAGAGGGCGTGGACAGGGGACTGAACTGTCATATCCAGCTCCCCCCCCCCCCCCTCTCCTTCAACAGTAATTCAGAGGACTATGAACCTTGAACCTTCCTCTATCGAGTTGATATCCTTGTAACAGTTGAGTTAGCACCTACACTCATTTGAAAGAGACCCATAACCCATGTCGTCTGAAAGGTGATTGGTGTCCTGGCTCTCTCGGTATAGTGATGATAAGCCAAAAATACCAGAACAGTGAGCAGTAGTGTTGGGCGGATTATCAGTAACTGGGTATCGGTAATCGGCCGTGTCGGCCGTATCGGCCATGATATCGGTAAAAAATTGTGATCCTTACCAATATTGGCCCACCGATATTCAGCCCAGCAACCGTTACAAAATTATTCCAACCGTGGCTTGGTCTTTCCTCCAGAAAGACTGTCTAATTTGTTTTGTCGCTTCCCTGATGTAACACAATTTTTGTTTGGCCTGCATCCAAAGCCACCATTGCAACCCCTGGAGTCAAGCCAGCAGTGAACCTGAAATCAAAATCCTCTTATAGCGAATCATTTTGCACATGTATTGCAAAGAGGGAGAATTTTGACATTCATCATCAGTATTATGAAAAATCTCACCCTATACCAAATAGTGTCGTTTCTGTTCCATTGTCCTCATAAGTCATTACTGCGCAAAATATGGACACTGCTACTTTTTGCTATATCATATAATCTAGGACCATATTCCAACTAGGCAAGGTTTGTATTTGTTTTGTAGCATATTCCGTAACTGCAGCTTTGGTTTTTTGGGGAATGATTCCAATGACTGAGGTTAGCCGTACCACCATTCCATGGTTTAGTACCAGCATCAAGGAATTGGGTTAGTTAAGTACATAGGCAGAGATTTGTTCCTGGGAACCGCGAGAGATGAAAATTCGAGCAAAAATTGACTAACGAATGGGTGGACAACTGGAGCTAGTTGAATAGGGAAAAGACTTGAATTGCCACCATTTGTGCCCGAATACCTGTATTTTACTAGTGGCTGCCTGATTTTTTTGTTGTGCACTTCGCACGCAGTCCGCTTGCTGTTTCACATCAACTGTATGCTCCAAGAATTGGGGGTAATGGGCTGGTCCCATACCCCAACTATAAGTATAAAAATTGAACAAGGCTATAGCGCAACTAACTTAGTTCAACAGTTGTAGAAGGCTAAGAGAGCGCTATTAATGCAACCAGGACTGTATCAACGACCACCTGGAATGCCAAAATTTCTCGAAGTTGCCAAGACCATGTGAAACGCAAATAATTCCGAAGCAGACTGGGGTTTAGGTTGTGCTTATATTGCACCAGATTGCATCAACGGCTGCCTGGGATGTGAAAATTAAAAGATAATAGTGAGATAGCATGTGAGCCATAGGGATAAAGCAGAAGTGAAGTTACTCAGTAAGTAAGTTAGTAAGTAATACCTCAATATCTACTTATTGCTAAATTTTCCCCCAAATGTGGTAAAGCTTACTACGCGCTCCGGTAGAATAACAGTTAGTGTCATGTTAGTAGGCCTACTGAATATGATTTGCTCAGGCCAACTTTTCGAGATTGGGGCAATTCCAATCTTCTGATATGCCACAATTTTTTATGTCAAGAAACTGTGGCTATGCCACGGCTCATCTCCCAAAAATAGGTGAAGAAAAAGTGCCCATCTGGGAGCTTTTAATTTGCAAAAACTTCTTGTTGGCTGATCGCCACTCAATGGTGGCCCGCCCACTTAGAGTTGGGACATGGCCGCCCTCCTAGCCAAACAATAAAGCCCCCCTACTATGCTCCGCCACTGATAAAATCTTGGAACCACACTGGTACCAGCAACACAAGCTGTCATAAGGCAGGCAATGCCGGCAGAGATGAGTTCCTCTTAAAACATAGCCATCCTTACATAGAGTAGTCTGGGAACCGCGTTTCAACTTTTATCCTATACCCTTTGCTGTCCAACCTTACCTGCAGTTCAATTTTTTATACCAAAAAAACCCCACCTGCGAACACAAGCCGTCATGAGCAGCGGCGATACAAGCCGCGAATGAGCGCCTCAAGCAGAGCGAGCCACCTCGCGGACACCCGCTCTGGTACTAGTGGTGCCAGTCCACCGAAGAGCAGCCCCGATTGTTACGATGTGTGAGAAACCACAGATGGCATAGGTCACAATAAGCTGTGACCGGGTGTTCTGAGGAGGGAGAAGGGGGGAGAGGAATGTAAACTTGGCTCAGACGGCATACACATGAAATGATACAATTATTCGATACAGGGAGACTCAAGTTTATTAAAGCAAAAGACAGGGAGATTCAATGTTAAAAAGGTTTGAAAATACTTCATCATTCATGCTGGAAAATTTTTATTGCTTTCCTAAACAAATACTTCAAGATCGGATGGTCTGATTTTGGGTATAGGGTTACTGGACCCATTTACAGTTGGAGAAACAGAACTACATTAAACGACTATAGACAGTTCCTCTTTGAAATATGGCATTGCTGTCCATTCCTTTCTCTTCGGTTCATAAATAATGAGAAAATAGGTTGTCTCTATAAAGTTAACCATGAGCCTGTGCAAGTTTAACTAATAAATGAGCTCTGTGTGCAGACAAAGAACAAAAACCAACGGAATTGATATCCGTTGGATGAAATAGGATTATTAATTTGTGGAGTGTGCTATTAAATCATTCTATACACAATGACTTTTAGGCAAATAAACAGAAGGCTCTAAATTACCCTCTACCACTATTCAGAAGAGACACAGTAAACAAGGACAGGAAATATAAGATGTGGTGTGATCTACAGTGTCAACAAATAATCCAATAGGGCACAGAGTTTTACCAAGAAACATTTAAAGTAGTCACGAGTAGGACCACCATTGTTTACCCAAAAAACCAAAAGGTTTTGTGGTTTCCTTGACTGATCCTGACTGGATCGAGCTAAGCATGGGCAACTTCACATTGCTTACAAAAAGACAATAGGGATCATGTTGTTCTCACGTATGGGGAATTCACATAAGGAGTTTGAAATTCATTCCATCAGGTGAGTCTTTGAGGCATACTAAATTTTTTTAACATGATCAGACCAGGCACTTCCGGGCTTATCAATTACTTAACAAGATTTTCAGAATTGAACTCTCTGATGATGACCTTGAGATGACCGACCTCACAAAAAAATTATGTCTATTCAGGGAAACCCACAAAACCAAGTATGAGCGTCATCCCATCCGGGTGGGGTCAAGTTATCTTTTGTTAAAAGCATACTTTGCAAAAATCATTCAATTTTTCACCAATTCATTCTTTCAAAAAAGACACCATTCTCACATCAGAAACAAGAGTTCCTGTGCTTCCATAGGGAAGTGCATACCAAATTTCAACCTGCTGGACCAGCATTCTGAACTTTTCATGTTAACAAGATTTTCAGGACTTTGACATCTCTTGACCTCAGATGACCTTGGCCTTGCCCCAAAACAATAGGGAATCATGTACTCATATAGGGAACCCCATTATACCAAGTATGACTTCATCCACACAGTTGGAGTTGAGTTACCGTGTTAAAGAGCCTAAAAATGTTCACAATTTTTCCCAAAAAACTGACCGCCAGTCCCCACGAATAGGAACCTTTACCTATAGAGGAGCTGTATCGGATTTTCAACGCATCGGGATGGGGGATGACGACGATGCTGGTGCTGCCCCTCTGATCCTTCACTTTATTTTTGGACTTCAGGCCTGGTTGGGGGTTGAGGGAGATGGACCAAACATAACTTTGATATGTGAAACACTATCCACCAATCAAAGTGATTGAAAATCCTTACAAGCTATGGGGCACCAGGTGCTAGTTTAGAAACATGAATAATAGCAACACGCACACTGGACAAGAAGTCCTGTGCAACTCTATCACCAATGCCACAAGATACTTGTTGAAACAGTACAGAACATGTTTGCTACAGACAAAAACAATACCTGCAGGAGAATTCATATGACAAATAAAAGTTAGGGGGCTACGTCCATTATAAAAAACCCAGCTCCTCCCAGTGGCCATAATTCGGACATCTGCCCACTTAACACGGCACTTTGTTCAAATCTCATCCGCCACAGTCAAGAAATTTGCAGCTACACTCAAAATCTCCGTTTATAGGTTCTATCTCACCGATATATGTTTCCTCCTCTATGTATTCGGCAAGCTGCTTGTAGGCGATGAATTCGTTGAGAAAGGTCTTTATCCCTATTAGCTCGGCCACGTCTGACAGCCTCTGGGTCAGGTTTTTCCCAGAATCCAGCCATGGGTATAGGACGATCTGCAGATTAGCTACAGAACAATAGAAATACTGTTATCTATCTCGATGAGCATCTCCTATTTTGAGTGCCCCTACAATCGATACCCGGTCAACTGATTATAAAAGTATTTTTCGTAGACGTTAAAACTGCTGAATACAAACGGTGCCAGATTGATAGGTGAACAGACATGCTCGATTATAAGAGCCCACCCAGCCACATAGCCGTTGAAACGGCGTTTGACTTTGTTCCAACCTCGTATCAGCCTCGTACACTCAATGTGCAGATGACCCTAGGAACCAATCGGTGATTTGCCCTAACAAACGCTTTGCGACTTCGTTCTGCTCTCTGTCTGCAGAATCATGGGCATACAAGTGGGCGTTGCGACGTCAACGTTGATTGATCAATCGGACATCTCTCTCTTTACTGAATTACGGGAAACGGCAATGTCTGCTGGAAATTACTCTATTTGTCTGATTTGGAATCGTTTAGACAACGCAGTTTTTGGCATACGTTAGAAGGATATTCTTTTCTATTTGCCCATTTGAAGGATTCATTTTTTCTGAACGTCTGCGGCGATACCAAACAAGCCGGCACTACGCCGGCCGCATAGCCGAAACAGTGGCTTCGTTCATTTTAGTCTTCAAATGCATTGTTCTTCGATAAATTCTCACTTTCGTTGTTGTAAAAGGTTTTGAAAATCTTGCTGTAAATATTCATGACCAAAACTATATGGGGAGATTTTCCGCAGAATCTATTCCAGTTGCTCCCATCCTTATCAACGCCCGTGTGCTACTGATGACTGATATCCTCACCTGAATCTCAATGACAACATCCCAATTTTTTGGGATTTGTCAAACGAAGTCCTGCAGACGATATTTTTGGTATATTCTACCGTGGTAGATATACTAAAGAGCGATAGCACCCTCTATTTTAGGAACGGCTTCTCCATATCTTCTTCAGCAGGCTACCAGCCACATGCTCAGATGATCCAATACAACTGACCAGTCATGTTTCCCAGGGAAGTATCTAATCTGTTTACGCACATGATCAAATATATTGGAAGGCTTTCATGCAATTCCCTCTAACTGGAGCAAACCCTGACAATGTGAACTCTAGTTGACCCCTGTCAGAGGTTCTCCACTTCCAACACGGACAATGACCCACATGTGCATCACCTACCATTGAACAAGTACCTACAATGACCCACATGTACATCACTTACGAGTAACATGAACCCTGTAATGACCCACACGTTCTCACCTTACCAATTAACAATGACCCTGTAATGACCATACGTGCTCAACCTTACCACTGAAAAATGACCCCCCAATGACCCACATGTTCTCATCTTACTATTGAACCATGGCCCTACAATGACCCACACACGCATCACCTTACCATTGAACCAGAAAGCCAAAAGGCTTCGTGATCCCTTGAATCTTTCTGACAACCTATAGCTAGACACAGGACAAATGGAAGATTGCACCAGCTCATTATGTGCAACCTAACATCTGACAATTTCCCATTTTCCCAACACCAATATAATAAATCTCGTTCTTTATAGCGCTTTTCCATGTCGAAGACTTGCTCAAAGCGCTTTACAGATATTACCCCTGAATCATTAGTGACGTTCACACCGTACATATAGCATGCACCATCTCGCTTGTACTCTCCCGATGCACCATTCCAGTACGTCCGCTTCATCATGTCCCCGGGGGGACTTCCCAATAGGGCTGCCACTCCAGCGTCTCGCTCCTCCGCTACTAATAGGGTTTCCTAAAATCTCTTGATACGAAAGCTCTACACCTGAATTGCATACTTTTGACGTTATGGTGACTCAGATGACCTCTGCCGTACTCAAAACAATTGGGGTTCACGTTATCATCATGGGGAACCCCCACACCAATAGAACTTGATCCATCCAAGTGAGGTCGATTTATCGTATCGTGTTTACACAAGCTAAAATTGGTGCCAAATCATCAATTTTCACATTTTCCCAATTTTCCCCACATCTGACCCCATTCACACCAAAAAATGATAGGGTTACTGTACTCCTCATAGAAGCTTTAACCGATTTCAACCTGATCGTACCAGCATTCTGGATTTATTGTGTAACAAGGCTTTCAGACTTTGACCTCTCTTGACCTTCCATGACCTTTTTGACCTACCCAAACAATAGGAGTCATGTACCCTATTGTGAACCCACATACCAAGTCTAAGCTTGATCCATTCAAGTGGGGTCGAGTGATTTTGTTACCAAGCCAAATGCCAAAATATTGGCACTATTTCACAATTTTTCGCCCAAAATGACCCCCTATCTACACCAAAAACACTAGCGTTTTCTGTTACCTCATAAGAAAGCTCATACCAAATTTCAGCTTGATCAGACCAAACAATCCTAGACTTATCGTGTTCCAAGGGTTTTTTCGGACTTTGAACCTCTCTTGACCTCCCATGACCTTTGCCCTGACGCAAACAATATGGTTCATGTACTTCTTATGGGGAACCCACATACCAAGTATGAGCTTGATCCCTTCAGGTGTGGGTCGAGTTATTGTGGTTACAACAAGCATCGTCCCACACATACAATACACACACACACACACTGTCCGGACTGCATAGATCCTCCACTTCATCACGGAATACAAATACCCTACAATGACCACAAGTGCATCACCTTCCCATTGGACAAGACCTACAATGGCCCAGACATGCATCCCCTTATCACTGAAAAATGACCCCCCTGACCCACAAGTGCCTCACCTCACCATTGAACACTGCAACCTATAGGACCCAGCATCTCCTTACTAGTGAACAATGACCGTACGATGACCCACATGTGCATCACCATGCCATCAGACACTGACCTGTAACTCAGACTATTACATACCATGACTGGTTTAACCTACTCATGATGTTTACCTACTCAGACGTGTACCTACTCGGGACTGTGCAGCTACTCGGGACTGTGTACCTACTCACGGACTGTGTACATACTCAGGACAGTTACCTACTCAGGACTGTTACCTACTCAGGACTGTATACATACTCAGGACTGTGTTGCTACTCTGACTGTCTTACTTCCTCAGGACTGTGCACCTACTCGGACTGTGTCCCTACTCGGCTGTGCACCTACTCAGGACTGTTTACCTACTCAGGACTGTGCTCCTACTCAAGTCTGTGTACCTACTCAGGACTGTGCACCTACTCCTGATTGGTACAACTCAGGACTGTGTCCTCTCAGACTGTTTACATACTCAGGACAGTGTAAACTACTCAGGACTGTGTACCTACTCAGACTGTATACAGACCAGGACTGTGTTCCTACTCATGACCGTCTATATACTGAGGCCTGTGGCACCTACTCCGGCTGGTACCTATCAGGACTGTGTACCTGACTCATGACTGTGTTACCTACTCATGACCTGTGTCATACGTCATGATTGTGTACATACTCAGGACTGTATATCGACAGGACATGTCCCTACTCATTACTGTAGCCTACTCATGACTGGACTACCTCGCCAAGGGTGTGTACCTACTCCATGATTGTGTAACTACTCAGACTGTTGTAACCTACTAGGACTGTGGTACCACTCAGGACTTTGTACCTACCAGGACTGGTATATCTACTCAGGACTGTATATCTGTACTCATGACAGTGTCCCTCTCAGGACTGTCCTTCCTACTCCTGACTGTCTACTTATTCAGGACTGTGCTCTCGGACTGGGTTCCTACCAGGACTGTTGTACCTACCAGGACTGTGCACCTACTCAGACGTGTGGTACCCTCCTCATTACTGTGTACTACTCATGACTGTTACCTACTCAGGAGTATACATACTCAGACTAAGTGGTTCCACTCATGACTGTCACCTACTCAGGACTGTGCACCTACTCAGGACCTGTGTGCCTATTCCGGACTGTGTACCTACTCAGGACTGTGTACTTACTCATGACTGTGTCCTACCAGGACTGTGTTCCTACTCAGGACTGTGTACCTATTCAGGACTGGTACCTACTCAGGACTGTGTTCCTACCCAGGATCTGTGTTCATACTCAGGACTGTGTACCTACTCAGGATTGTGTACTTAATCAGGACTGTGTACCTACTCAAGGACTGTGTCCTTAATCATGCCTGTGTTTCTCTACTCAGGCTACTCCGATTTGTTATTGCACTGACCAACATTGCACAGTCGTTGCTGTAATATACTTACCAAAGTTCTCATGTACAACCCAAAGTACCTCCTACTTTTAATGTTCCAGAATTCTTTGCTCAGAATGTTTTACCTTTTGAAGAAACCACATGAATTCAGATCTAGAGGATCTCCTCTCTATTTCAGCATGAATGGGGAAGCACAATATTTTTCTGTGTGAGAATAATAATGGTAGCTCAGTCGTGACTCAATGACTAGAGATCACCCTGATTACAATAATTGGGGGGCTCTATAATATGAGTTACAGCAGCTCAATATTACTTGAGTTTTCCACTGGTCCCCATTAGCACCGGCTAGAGAGTAGCAATGTTTAGGAAGTGCTCTGTCCTGGGAGCTATCAGATCGCTGATCAGTCTTTCCTGGGATACAAAGTCACACCTTCCCATCTGCGGTTCATATCTCCACCGACTCAGGTCACCATATCTCCAGTCTGCTGTAAGACGTAATTCCTCCTTTCAACAACTACATAACAGAATAAGGAACAAGTAGAGGAACAAGTCAAAGGTTAGTCTTGTCCAGAGTGCCTTCATTTATTTGTTTCTCCATGCCCCTTTATTTAGCTCCATGGCTCCCTCTTCCTCTGCACTACGCCCATCGTCTGTTACGATCAAAACGTCTTGCAGGAACTGTTGAGTGGTAAGTGTGAAAATGCATAATCTTTAGTTGTACGAATACAAGGCTAAAATATAAAATAATGCACCTCAGCATGACTTACAAGGGTCAATGCACAGACAGGACTATTAGGTGCCAAACCTAAGGGACAAGCAGATAACCATGTGTGAGTACTTAAATGACTGCGGCAGGCACAGGCTGCACCAATGAGAGTGCATCACAGCAATATAACACAATTGACATCACACCGAGTCACTGATGATATTTCATAGAAGCGCCTTTCTAAACACATGACGTGATTGGCCTGAGCAATGCATTTATGACATGAATAATCTACTCATAACCAGCAACAACCTTAAGTCAGTCTCATGACACATGTCCCCCCCCCTCCACCCTCTCTCCCCACCTCCTCTCACCCCTCATTCAGAAGGATTATATCGTGGAGAATTGGAAAACTATCTATAGGTTCCAAAACCCCATTTCAATACGATGTTCCTATGTGGACTATTAGTTCTTCCAAAGTTGGGTACTATGCAGAGAGAAATTGGGTAGACTCCCAAGGTGTGCGATACGCATGACGTCACATTTGGAAAACCCTGGTGGTACATGATGTAATGTATTCAGGTTTCATTTGTTAATAGGGAAACTTTAGCAGAAAGTTTTATTGTCTTTTTCTCACCAAAGTTACCATCAACACCTACCACCCAACTACAGCAACCACTCCCATAGACTAAAGCTTTTGAAATGGAAAATAACTGTGTTGAATTTCAATAGGAAACAAAGATTGTGTTGCAGGTTTGGCAAGCATAACACATAATATTGTTGATGGTGGAGAGGCTTTTCGATCTTGCAGAATTACACATGGCACAAAACTTCAAAGGACTGTAATCTGTAACGCAAAGTTGTGGAAGAACTTCGGGTTTGGGATGACGCATATTTTCTCTCCAGCTAATACATCAGCCTCTTTATAATTCACCCTGCAGTTGGCCTTCAAGGGCACAGTGGAAACACTGACCCCATGTTAGACTGACATTGACGACTCTTCCGTGCGCAGAACTTGACTGACCTTTCGCTTTAGACAAGGGGTATACCCCGCCTCCCCTCCCAACTGCTGCCCTGCTTGCCTACGATATCTGTATAGCTCTCTAGCATGTCTGCAAAGCAACATGCACTATAACAACCTGACTACTATGATTTCTTTTTTTATTCTAGTTCACTTCATTCTGGCTTTGCTTCACAACAAAGTTTAGCATTTGCAGTAGTAGATAGCTGGTAGTATAATATTAAAATGCGAACACTCAGGAATCGACTTATTTACACCACTGACCTAAAACCATACGTGAAAAAACTAAAACATTAGAGTAACCATAGTATGTTGGGGAAAGATTAAGGATATATGTTATAGATTGGTGGCTGATGTGGGAAGTTAGAAGGTCATTTCTATGGATTGTAATGCCAGTCTAATCATTAATTGAGTGGGTTATGCTTAGGGAAAAAAAAACGAACTACTTCAAAGGCCGACATACGCAGATTTTCCTCAAACAGTCCTCATTAATATCATTAGTGGTTGGAAGTGGGGTTTCAACGAATAAAAAACCTAGTTTCAATATCACTCAAATACTCCCTGTAAATCCTCAAATGAATATGAGTACATACAAGAATCAAAATGCACTGTTCAGAACAAAAATGTGCATCCTTAGAAGGATATGTGCATTCCAGAATCAAAATGTGCATCCTTAAAAAAGATGTAAAACATCTACAGAATGAAATGCACTTGCTCAGGATGAAGGTGTGCATGCCAAGTATTAAAATAAAAACTTGATCAGGAATGAGGATGAACCATGTCAGAATTGAAATTCACTTGCTCAGAATGAGATGTGCAAGTCTATGAATTGGTTACATCTTTCATGCTATCTGAGCACCTAAGCACTTGTTGAGAAGAGGAATTAGGCGAGTAATTGCTGGTGCCCACGCACAAACAATACGACCAGGGTGCATGAAAAATGCACCCCCTCAAAGTGAAGATGTGCACACTCACAATGAAAATACACATGCTCACAATGGAAATGCACATGTCCTACAATGTCATTTGGCACTGACAAGATTTCACTTCTACTGCAGGGAAGTTAGGCATTAGGTGTTAATTAATTTAAAACATTTCACCATTCACCTTATTTATTGAAATTATATAGTTGCTGGGAGTTTAACAAATAGCAGGTGTTTTCACCATTGGTCAATGATAATAATTCACAATCATCCGATCTATTTTGTAGGAGTAGGAAATAGGTGACTGTCAAACAAAATGGCGAAAATTGACCTCTCCATGACTTTTGACTGACATTCCAAAGACTCCATTTAATATTGGTCAGTGAAATACAGGGACCAAACTTTCATGTCACCCCATCTACTCTGTTGAAGTAGACGTTGCTTGACCGCTCCAACGAACTGGCCAAAATTGGACCCCTAGATGACCTTCGATATCAGATCCCTGAACACAACCTGTTAGTAGCAAATAATATGGTAAATACTGAAAGCGGCATGAACATCTGATTAAAGCTGTGAAGAGATTTGCAGAGAAGTTTTTGTGCAGAGAAGTTTTTTGTTTTTTCATTTCACAAAATAGCAAAAATTGACCTCTGACCTCATTTTTGTTAACACCATAGATTTGCCTCCACTTGGTCCTCAATGTGGACCAAGTGTAATGGAGCAGGCGGAGTAGCAATTTGATCCAATTGAATCCCTGTGGCATTATATAATATATATGTATGAAAAAAGAAGGAAAAACAAGCCGACTATTGCAGTTAACCGATGCCATACTGCGGTATGTCAGGTTGCCAAGCCTCATCTTCAGGGAAAATGCGACGAGGATACATATAACAGTTCATTACATCATACAACGTACAAGAATTAACATTCAGCCTGTGTTAACAATTGTGCTTACAGTGACAACAACAGATTACCATAGGGGAATAACAAAAGGTTGTATAGTAGTGGTGATGGGAATGAATAGCATTAAGGAATAGCTCAAGAGAATGCTGGCTAACGATATTGGCTATTCAGGGACGAAATTCTCTTATATGTAGACTTTCTCTAATCCTATGTGGTACCATGTGGCCTCGTTGCCAATGACAACACAATGAGCCTTGATAGTAGGCATATAATGCTCAGGCTAGTACATGGTTGACTGAAAGATCCCTTCTGTCCGCTGAAAGATTTAATTGTGTGTTCTTTAGAATCTGTTTTAAAGACGCCTGGTAGTCTCACCACAAATATGGTTGGTGGGACGTTCCAGTTGCCAGGTTCGCATTTTGCCGGAAGATGAGGTATGGCGACCTCGAATATAGCAGTTATGGCATCGTTGACTGCGATCGATATTCGCCTGTTTGTCCTTCATTCTCTCAGTATGGGACCCACCCCTGTATTTGTATATAAATAACAAAAGATTAAACAGAGGGACAGCATGACCCAGCCATAGGGCTGAAGTGAGCTGAAAAAAATGGACGAAGGTAGGGTCAAAGATGTTGCTTGATCTAAAGGCAAACATGTTCAGTCATGGTACTTCAACAAAACTCCCTGCGAAGTTCTGTTCGGTGCCGCAAATAAAAGGGTTGAATGCACAACTGAGAACAGCGAGAAATCCAGACATTGCGAGAATTTCTCTGGAATTCTGCTCGGAAAATGTGATGACGTGGATGATGAGGAGGGCAACCCGTCACCATGGAGCAACAAAAAACAAGAAGGGAATCTTTCTTGGGAATGCAAGTTATCCTCTCGAGAATCCCTGGGTCGTCTGTTGATTATCGAGGCTCTGCTCGGTGCTCAGGGAATGTAGCGCCGCCTCACCGAGCGGATCTTCCTGAACGCAAGAAAGTAGAACGAAGGGGCAGATCCCGCAGCACAGGCCGATGTAGAAAAGCAGCACCATTTTGTGCCACCAGCCCAGGTAACTGTCCCGACCAAAGAACCCAACCCTCGGAGATTTGGATAGAACTGTACCTCGCCAACCCTACTAAGGGCATGAGGACGAGAACAGCTGAAAAGACTCCAGACAGCTACGATGAACAGACCGTCCATAGACCGGCTGAAGCACCACTGTATACGTTCGTTTCTGGGTGAATGATGAAGAACCGGCATTGAAAGCGATCACCGGTAGGTGACTGTGAGAGATCATGCCCATCATCACCATCACCGTCAAGTAATATCGGGAGGCCCGGCAGAGGATGAGGCGGTCCCAGTAGAAGTCCTCCACCAGGAACCACCGCGAATGACATGTTTTGCTTGAGAGATGTACCCCTACCCAGGTAATCCACACAAGGCTGGCCCGGAGGCAGTGCCCACGTATGGAGCCTCTTGAGGTGATAGTGCGACCGTCAGGAATTTCCGATGACCAACTATGACTTACGATCCCAACGTCAATCACAAAGGACACTCGGTAACCATTCCACTTCATTCTCATGAAACTGAAGTCATGTTTCGTGACTTCCCACGTGAAATCAATCACAAATCCCTCAGAATTTTGGTGCAAACTGCAAATGGTCTTCCAAGTTCGGCACTGACCATGATTATCATGAACTCAAATGAAACACTTGTTAGACTGATTTCAATCTGTTTGAAATACAAGAGTTTGTTTGAGGGATCTCTATTGCGAATGAAACAATAAAAAATCCATAAGAATGGGCTCCACTTTTCCCCCAATGTTCTTTGTGCTAGGTGGATGCTGTGTGCAAATTGAGTTAAATAATTCAAAAACATAGTTTTCCACAAAGAGAATACCAGATCATATACACGGAGCAATGAAGGAACCGTGTCTATGGCGAGGAATTTGGAGATACACAGTGCCAATCAATCTATGGAAGGGGGCTCCTGACATAAGAAGTGCACAACACCTGACATACTTAGATAAGTAATTGGTTCACTGTACAATTAATCCAAATGACCTAGTGCCCGGAAGATTTGCCTGATGAGTTAAAAACTGACAACCAAGAATCGAAACGAATTAGAGTGTTTGACTAATACAGTCTTAACTTATTTAGACTCCATGCGTGATCCAGTTCTCCTGTGATCTCATGTTGGATTCTGCGATGTTCTCCAGCGAAATCTGAAATACACAGTGCAACCATCATCTATGAAAGGGGGCTCCTGACATATTTAATAACACCACCAGTTGACATATTCCAAAGAGTGATTATCTGTTCCCTGTACAATTAATCCAATGAAACCTAGTGTCCAGAAGAGTTGCCTGATGAGTACTGCCCCAGAATCGAAACGAAGTAGAGAGTGTTTCACTCCACAGGTCTTACTTATTTTGATTCCATGCTGAACCAGTTCTCTCCCCCAGTGATCTGATGTCGGCGATGTGTATGATCTCTCAAGCGCTATAGCACAATTCGTCTCAAAATACCTCTGGAAAAAGGTATTACATGTATCAGTAGAAGTTACCAAAGGATTAATATTCATAATATCTTCATCCCACAGCTCTACTTGTTACCGTCATGACCCAGTTTTTCCTTCTAACTACACACAACAGCCGTAGGCAAACATGGCAGGCTTCACGCCCACTTTTTTGTATTTATATAAGTTACAACAGAAAAAAAAATCTCTTTTGACACATCACAAGTGGAATGTTTATACAACAGAATCTTTAGCCTCCTTGAATGTATACGTAAATGAATTCTTAATATATGCTTAATTGATCTCTACCAGCTAGGTTTTAGTTTACTCCCTTATTAGAAAGTTATTCCACACTAACTCCTCCTCTTGTAAAATGCTGAAGGAAGATTCAAATTTTCATCCTTTACATTATTATTCCCCATAACAGCTCTTCTAGTATATTCTATTGACTCATAAACATACACATCCACATGAGATAATTCCCTCGAAAAACAAATTTGACATCCAACACTGGTAATCTGAAGTCATCTGTTGCCAGCTGTAAACATGCATGCTCCATCTAGAGTATCTTTTGTAAGGGTAATCACACGAAAGCAAGATTACGAGACGAGGTTCCGACAATCAGTAGTGAATTAAATATTCAACATGCCTCCCTGTAACGGAAATCCAGGAGGGTAGTGGAACAGTTATTTCTCATTCTGCTTTTCTGGGCAGCTCCTTACTTCCTTTGCGACAAAGGCACTGTAGGCACTTTAGAGACACAGGATGGATTTTGTCCCATGCAGGATGAGGGTAAGTACAATCAGAGGTTTTATGCAGTAAGATGAGACGGGTTTGAAAAGTGCTAATGCATGTGACCAATCCCTGCTAATCCTTGCTGGCTTAAATATTGTGATGTCGCTTTTTGTTGTATAATATCATGTGGTGCAATGTACATAGAAGTACATGAAGGTGTAATAGCCTGCAAGGGTATGTTGTATGGAGGTGGGGTATCTTGCCAATAGGTCCAGATATCCTTTTCTTATCCTGACAGCATGTTTTTTGGCATTGTTGTCATTCAGGACTTGAAATAATATTAAATTTCGGTTGCAAATTTCTGTTCGTGTCAAAAGTTTATTTGATTTATCTCTTGTTGATAATTGTCCATTATTTCACAGGCTACATTGTGGCCATTAACAATCACGGAACTGCGCATTGTAGAATAGACATTATCTTATCGTGCTTGTATGTGGCTCACGGAGAAACAAACCCCAATTGCATATTTACACGTCCACAGCCATTGTGCGTATACGCTGTGTTCTTCTATTCACTGACCACATAATTTTTATCCCAAGATGTATGTGAGCAATTGATTGTTATTGTGTGGCACCTAAAAATCAGTGTTTCCCTGTTTCGATGTCGAACTGCTATTGTCCCTCATTACCTTTGACACAATATCATTATCATCTCATTACTGTGAGCCCCCCCCACCGTGAACAGGCTTATAGATACCATTGCAGTTGTTGGCTCACTTCACTGATATCATCAAAGCAAGTTTGTTGACAATCAAATCTAGGGTTGTCCAGATACTGACTTTTATTGTTTGGTGCTTCTAAGCCCGTCTAGTCTCATGAACATTATTTAAATCGGCACCAAAAACAACAGGACCATCTACTCACTATGCGGAGGCATCCACCACACCCAAGTATGGGAGTAATAACTCCTTCCGTCTTCCACCTTATCAAGCTCACAATTTGATGGAAATCAGGCTATGGTTGTCGTGATATGTATTTTTATGATTTAGCTCCCAAGCCCGGTGCCTCATGAATAATAATGAGATCAGCACCAAAAACCATAGTGACCACCACTCACTATGGCACATCCACCAACCAAGATGGGAGTAATATCTCCTTCTGTCTTCCACTCATGATGCACACACAATTTTTTTTTGCAAAACTACTATAAGCCCCCCCTATGAATACTTAGTAACAGGGGCGTAGCGAAGGGTTGATAATTGGGGGGTGTAGAGATGATGTTGAGCCGATGGATCTGGCAATGGTGACTGATATGAGGGAGGGGTCCCCCTCCCCTTTGGAGATTTTTGAATATTGACACTTCCTCATATGCAATCCTGGGGCAATATTTTCAGTAAATTGGGCATTCAGTAATTACTCGACCCCACTCACCACGTACGCGGAACCCTTCAAATTTGGAACACTAAATTTTCTGCCGAATCTTGAACAATGCCTGATTTTTACTGCAGCTTGTGAGTGTGAAGCAGACCATCAGTACACATTGCGCGCAAAGCGCGCGAAAATTTGACACTTCGATAAGCAATTGATCAAGTTTTGGCTATTTAGTACATCTCCTTTCCACTTATGCATTACGATATCTCTAACCAGATTTTAACTTAATCTGTGGCCCAACTGGGTAATGTTTTCCTGCCCGAAATTTCAATCTAAAAAAACTGGGGGATGCCCCTCTATCTCTCACCTTGTACTCTAAGCTTGCCCTCGTCATGAGTTCCCCGCCTAAAACCGACTGTTTCATTGTTCGTCTGGGAAATTGCTTCATTAATTGTTTTTCATCAAAATGGCTTGAATTTTGTTTATGTATCTCTGAAATATAGGAGCAAATACAAAAACTTTCACAGAACTGTCAACTCATGAAAATAAAATGTCAAACGTTACGCGCCTTTTTCCCCTTTTGCCGAATTGCCAACAGACTCGGTCACTCGTCCAATTACACCGATGGCGACGAGCCGTCACAATATATGTTTGCCGACGTTGCCATTCTCTTGCGACGCTGAATGCAATCAGCCCCTTAGATGAAGACCAAACGTCAAATAGCCTATAATATATTTCTTGCTTCCGTTTTGTTTTCTATTCCTCTTTCCATGTCATTCCCTGTCTTGTGTTACAGTGTCCCCAAGCAGTGTCACAGCCACAGACACCACAGCACATACGCCACATAGGTCCATTTGCTATTGCAATTGAGGAACCAAAAGTTCTGAGTGATCACTGGCTTCGGGCAGGGGTTAAGGGGAGGTGGTCCTCTCTCCTTTGGAGAATTTTTGCCTGATTAAGGTAGGCTAGATGCAAAATGGTGCAATACTTGCTTCTGAATATGACTAATATATGCAAGCTCATAAATTGCTGTTTTCATGTCTTAACATTTTGGTTGATATTCACCCTTACCTTGCTCTATGCAAAAAAAATATTTTTTTTGCAGCTTTTCTCAGATCTGTTGTGATAATACCTCGATATGTGCAGTTCATCATCATTCATCTCGCAACCCATTCTGGTACATCTTAATTCATTGAACAATGATAACATGCACATAATGCATTTGTGTCTAAACACACCCCTTGCCATAACTAAGTCTAAACTAAAGCCTAATGTAGTCTAGATGTAGTCTAACTGTAGTCCAAGGGACGCATTAGGCTAGCTCCATTAACATTACTTTTTTGAGGATAATCCCGAAATAACAACATGCACCATCTAGTGGCAATCCATGTGTTTTGACCCCGACGAAACGTTTACACTTTTTTTGTGAGACTTCCTAAGCATCGCCACTAACGATCGAATCAAATTAAGCAAATTAGACAATTAGCATATTTTATGCTGAGAACCTAATCAGTTCTTCTACCCTCCTATCCTGCACCTATGTGCAAAACCAATTACTTCCGCCATCCATAATCTTGCGAACAACCTAACATGATTACATAAATTGGGCTAATTTAACCCACTTCTAACAGATCGTGTCACCAACCTTGATACTACACACACAATTTAATCAAAATCGGTCCCTTCCACTGCGTAGAAATCCCTGCTACGAGAAAGTGGGACACACATACATACACACCCGCATACCCCACAAACGTAGATACCCCACACATTACCAAGTGATCACTAAGGCGCCCTTCCTGAACTTTGTTCACGGCGAGACAAACTGACTGACATATGATAGCCCAACCTAATCTGTAGGGGAAAAAGCATTTTGCAGATTCTTCCCATGATAGCTCAGATCGCCTTCAATGATCTGAAAACTCCTGAAAAAAAAATATGATAACACTGACTGAGTTCAATGGTAAGCTACCTTATTCGGTAGAGAGCATCATTTGCAGATTCCTGCAGTTTTCAAATATATTTCATTAGCCCCTTTGATGATCTTTGACCCTGGAATCCCTTAAACCGAGGTACCATTAGGCATAATGACACTGCTGACCCAGAGTTGCTGTAATCCACGCAGTATAGACTAAACTGACCCGAGCATGGATTCACCTTCACAGTTAATCAACGCGGGGTTGAACAAGATGGTTTGGAAATTCCGAACTGTTCCTTGACCTGCGTCCACTGCGTCCAGCAATATACACACATGTTCTGTGCCGACTGTACTAGACTGTGCTGTACTCTCCCTAACTACTACTACTGTGTGGGTAGTTGTATATCGTAGTGTACGTATGTGCAGTATGACGATTTATGCTTATGTCATATCGTCATGTGTGCTAGTTAATTATTAGTTCACCTCTTCATTTGGTGATTGTTTACCGTGTTCCAGTTAAGATTGTCAAATTCATCAACTCACGCTCACCTAGCTGAAATTCCCCTAACGTTGGGTCTTCCCCACAGACCCAATGCTGTACGGTGAGTATGTGATTGTCATTTCTACATTAATACCCCTATATACACATACTAACACTTTTTGCATCTGTGTTCTCTTCTGGAATTTGTCTCTGGAGGCTGCCCTGCAATTTCAAGTTCGAGTAACAAAAACTGTATGTTGGCTGAAACAAGTCACCCATACAAGTGCGATTGTTTGTCCGTTCAGTAGGCAACTACACGGATATGTCCTTTTCTTGCATATTCAAACGCACTTGCTCACTATTGCCTCTCCAGTTAATACTAATTTAGCTTCAGAACCTTCACAATATCGAATTCAGCCGATTCAAATGAGTCACAGGGCGAACCACAGATCCTCTGTAACACAAAGTCAATGCAAAACATGCCAAACTGTTGACACCCCCTGTAATGAACAAACTATAGAGGGGATCCGAATAAAATCTTAACAAAATATTCACCCATTGATGGAGAATGATCTCAATCGTTTCTAAGTGAGTTTTATCTATCTTCTTATTTTAGCATTTACTACTGTGGTTAGAGTCTCTATGCCGTGTGATTGTTCCCACCCTACCCTAAACCCCAACCCTAACCCCCCCCTCCCCCCGTAATGTCATTGGTGCCTCCCTCCTTGAAAGTAAATCAAAATAACTCAATAAGGCAACATGCTAGAACCTCCAAATTTGGAGTGTGGGGTTTACCATGTCTCCTTTTCGCCTGTGCTATTTCTAAGTCGTTGCTATCGAGAGATTTCTCTGGTGAGGGGGGGGGGGGGGTTTGAGGTCCGAACGCCAAGAAAAGTGGCAGCCTCATAATGTCCTCATCCTCCCTATTGGCGAATAAGCAAAATTTATTGGCCCCCAGACACATGCTGCTGCAATATTTACTGAATAACAGCTGCAAAACTTTACTGAAATTCCAAAAAATCAGTCTTCTTGTTGAAAATTTATTGATCACTCGGGGGGTCATAGGGGGGGGGGGTTCTGACCCCCACCCTCCCCCATGGGTATGCCACTGGTTGAAGAAAGTATTTACATGACCATTGCTTTGAATCAGTGTGAAAAGTAGATGAATGAAGCAAGCTAAAGTATATTACCTGGAAGCTAAGGCCCTCGATCCAGCCAGCTCTCCCAGCCACTGTAGGATGTTGTTGATGAGAGCGAGGACGCAGATTATTGTTAGAATGTTGGCGATGATGTACCCCACAATCTTGAGTCCATCGATGGCTCCGGTGTAGAGGGCTTCAAAGACATTCTTCGACTTCCTGAAGGAAAAGGGTTGGCATGGTTATTCCAGTCATTAGTTTTAAACCCTGTGACATAATAACGTAGCTGCCACCTTCTTCACCACTGCCATCTCCACGCCCCCACATTCAGCAGAGAGCAATAACTCCTCAATGTGTTGCCCCCGATTGAGACTAAACTTTACACACTTGTCCACTGCAGAGAGGTCTTGGAAGGGTTTTAAGTATGTGATGCTGCAGTCCTGGGCCTGCTGATCTGCATAACTTACGCAACATTGTAAAGTTCATCCGACTTGGCGGATGTGAGCTACTAGTCTAGTTCACCATTCTAGTGAAGACTCATCATTATGTTTGCATTGCGCAACTAAGTTGGAAGATCCCTCAACACCTCATACAGTCACTTTACGTCGATGCGTCATATGAGGAATATACCTGATTGACAATTTATCATTTGTGTTCTATTTCAGAGGAAAGTAACCACCAGTACTGGAGGAAATGTGAATTTCCCAGGAAGGAGAATTTATTTCCCAAAAAATGACAATGATATACCCTAAGAATTGGAAATTTCCCTCCAGATTGGCAAAGATTTCCCGGAGGAGCTCCAATTCGCAATTTTTCCACCATGGTAACCAAACTACTATATACGATCTACTATTTGTCCTAGTGGCGAACAGCATTGTTATTGCATATTCAGTACATAGCCAACAATCCATCGCATCCATAAATAGTATCTAGTTTCATTATGCACATTATAAGCCCCCCCTCCAATCCATCACCCACCAACCTCCCGAAATCATGAAATATCATCCCCGCCCCCTCTCTTATACTACTTGATGAATTCTCCGCACCCCCCTCACCCCCCTCCTCCCCTCCCTCCCTATTCAAAATGATATCTATAACTATAACACCCCCCCCCTCCCTCCCTCCCTCCCTCCCCCCTCCCCTTCCCCCCCCCCCCCCCCCAATGGTAGTCCTCACCTGTTGGTAAGTTTCTTAATCTAACCTAGACTCCATTGTAACTTTATGCCTTGAAGAAAAATTTTCATTGCTCCCATTGTTTGGGGCTGTGTATTCATAGCAAACAGTCAAATGATGAGGAAAACCTTCAATAAGTTCCTACAGTTATTATTGAAATAGAACTTTAATTTCTGTGATCTAGAAATATTGTATCACACATTCAGTTACACACATTGCAAAGGCAAATCTATTACAAATCATTTGGTACTTTAAAAGGTAAATTTATAAGGAACTTGCTGAGTTTATAAAGGGGTGTGAAGCATGAGTGATCACTGTCCTGGGGAGGGGGGGGGGGGTGTTTGGGAGGGGAGGGTGGGTGTTGGCTTTCACAGAAGGGTTGAGATGCAAAATGGTTCTATATTGGAATTTTTTCTTGACCTATTCCAAAATGATATCTATAACCCTCCCTCCCTCCCTCCCCCCTCCCCCCCCCCCCCCAACTGGTAGTCCTCACCTGTTGGTAAGTTTCTTAATCTAACCTAGACTTCCATTGTAACTTTATGCCTTGAAGAAAAATTTTCATTGCTCCCATTGTTTGGGGCTGTGTATTCATAGCAAACAGTCAAATGATGAGGGAAACCTTCAATAAGTTCCTACAGTTATTATTGAAATAGAACTTTAATTTCTGTGATCTAGAAATACTGTATCACACATTCAGTTACACACATTGCAAAGGCAAATCTATTACAAATCATTTGGTACTTTAAAAGGTAAATTTATAAGGAACTTGCTGAGTTTATAAAGGGGTGTGAAGCATGAGTGATCACTGTCCTGGGGAGGGGGGGGGGGGGGGGGGGGGGGGGGGGGGGTAGGTTCGCTTTCACAGAAGGGTTGAGATGCAAAATGGTTCTATATTGGAATTTTTCTTAGCCTATTCAAAATGATATCTATACCTCCTCCCCTCCCTCCCCCCTCCCCCCCCCCCCCAATGGTAGTCCTCACCTGTTGGTAAGTTTCTTAATCTAACCTAGACTCCATTGTAACTTTATGCCTTGAAGAAAAATTTTCATTGCTCCCATTGTTTGGGGCTGTGTATTCATAGCAAACAGTCAAATGATGAGGGAAACCTTCAATAAGTTCCTACAGTTATTATTGAAATAGAACTTTAATTTCTGTGATCTAGAAATACTGTATCACACATTCAGTTACACACACATTGCAAAGGCAAATCTATTACAAATCATTTGGTACTTTAAAAGGTAAATTTATAAGGAACTTGCTGAGTTATCAAGGGGTGTGAAGCATGAGTGATCACTGTCCTGGGGAGGGGGGGGGGGGTAGGTTCGCTTTCACAGAAGGGTTGAGATGCAAAATGGTTCTATATTGGAATTTTTCTTGAGCCTATTCAAAATGATATCTATACTTAGTGATAGTAGGGGTGGGGGAGGGGGATATGCCTGTTGTGCCCCTTCTGGACGCACCATTAAATTATCACACTCCAGTGCTTCTTCGCAATAGACATTACTAACAGCCCCTCACCAAATATAATGCTATGAACTCCTTGCCTACCTTTCATCTACATTAATCTACATCTATTCTGTTTCCAACTTTGCTGCAAGTTTGCACTTTTCAGCAAATACACACAAGTTCAGGCGAGACAAAAAGGGAACATTCCTATCAAATGAACTCAATTTCTCATTAATAATGATGTGAACAAGTTCTTGTTCACACCCGAACCGTAATTCGTTTATAATGGGGTTTTAATGATACATGTTTTGCATGGATTTCTGTGTATAACATAGGTTCCCTCGTCCATGTCCATTGTATCATAGAACACTTCAAAGGCTGTCATGGATTCATATATCGTAAGTAAAGCAAATACCGAAAATGTGAACTTCAGTTGACTACCGTTATAGTTTCTAATGTCCTATACTAGATTACAGCTACCACACTGATTTACTGATATTCATTTGATTATCATGAAGGTTACAATTTCTCTGACAAATACAAATTTACCATACTGCCACATCTCAACCTTTTCTCCTTTCCCCGTAAAAGCAAACCAAAAAAAAAAAAAACATCATGTCAACTGAACAGTAATTTCTACGATCATGTAGTGATGTTTTTATATGTTTAGAAGGGGCAATATTACCCTACTTGACATATTGCTTTCATTTTACTTTGGAAAAAAAGTAAAAAGTAAGGGTTTCCAGCGTTACCAGTCAATTCCCGAAAGTACGAATACAGACATATACCACACTGAAAAACAAACCGCCCCTCCGCAATATGTGTGTTACTCTACCACGAAACACATGCAAATCTGGATACTAGAGCATCGCTTTGATATCGGGACTCTTGACGCCATATTCTGTGCAACCATTGCAGCTCACCGAGCACAGGAGCCATTGTCGCATGATTGCCGTTTGGGTTCCCGGTCTCAGAATGAACATCTTTCGACACGAGGAGGCAGGGGCGGACATGATCGAGGCAGAGAGTAGATGGGCAGCGCTCACCCCAAACTTGATGTAGACTGCCAACCCGACTCCCGGCTATCGTTAGCAAACCCCCAAACCAAGGGAGTGCATCTCCGACTTGGTGAAGTCGTTCAGGTAGGGCTTGATTGCAAGTGGAGCCGTGCTCTGTTGCATGAAAGAAATGTCCACAAAAGTTTTTGTGTTTGTGTGAGTGTATATATTCACTGGTATACAGGCGAGGACTGTCCTTTAACAATTCATATACCTGTGAGGGAATGTACTTCAGACATGAGAAAAAAGGTCCCTTCAGGAAATGCCTGAAACATCATAAATGACCCTGTACAAACCCTAGGGGTGTTAGGATGTGAGTAGTCCAGTATCAGACTAATTTTGAATTAGAATACAAAAAGTGGGGTCATCAGCCTGAACACTGCACACAACAGCACTTCAGCTCCAAAAAAAATTAAGCAGGGGGGGCATTCACAGATGGAACATGTAGACAACGCACATTACGTAGAAACATAGACATACTCACGCACACACAAAATGTGACCAATTATATGTCTCACTTTGAACAAAATCAGGTGAGACAAAAAGGGAATATGGCTCGTTTTTCCAATGCAATGTAGGAATTCTATGACACACACAAAGCCACCATCTCTGAAATGTTAAAAGAGAAAAAGTGAAGTCAGTGAGAATTATTTAAAAAAAAACAAAAAAAAACTCATTAATGGGATTTCTTCAAGTATCACAAGGTTGGACATTTAAATCTGAGTAGGCACCTGAAGTACCAGGAGCATTAAAACTGTGGTTCCAGATCACCTCAGCTTTACCATAAACTTCTTCAGATTCTCACATGGTCCCTCCATAGCTGGGTCTGTTTATCCCTCGCATAACTTCAGATTTTCTCTACCATGCAGCCATTAATTGTGATTTGCAATAATTTATGAAATCATGTATAGTCTTGGCCTAGGTCTTGTTTTTCTAAAAAAAAATACCAAAAGGCCTAATGCACTAGAAAGATACAAAACATTCTACCTCCTATAGGCATAATGTGTATATATGTTGCATAACTTTTTCTCCCCAAGCACCCCACATTCAAACGGCCACTTCAACTCCCCACACTGAAGTTAGTATGCAAATCATCTTTCTCTCTCTTTTCATCCAGTCGCCTCTACTGACAGTCAATAATGTCCCTGGAAGTGGGTAAATATCCCCCACCCTCCAATTCCCCCTAGGCTGAAATTTGACACAGCAATAGTTATTTCATAAAAGTGTTTTGATAGCACAGTAAACCACCAGGTACATGGAAGGTGAGTGTGTCATGAATTGTCAAGGGTGAGTATATCTCAGAGGTGTATCTGAGGGTGACAGTCTACACGTTTACTTAGGGCCTGATTGTTCAGTTCAGTGTTCAGGATAAGTGAGGGCCCAGGGGCTATTAGCCCCCCCCCCGACCCCTAAAATACATCACCCGACCAAGGTCTAATGAAATTGTATAAACCAGGGGGGTATTTTTGGGAGGCAAATATCCCCCGGGGTCTTCACTCGGTCACAATTAGGTAGGCCTAGCCGATAAATGCAGCGAGCCCTATTTCAATGTTTGTTGGCAGACTACAGTGTACGTAGTTAATGCATGTGAGCTAGATTTTATAGCCTCTGGGGTTGATTTTGCTCATTTAAAGCCCTGGTCCTCCTCATGCATAGGTTGATTGAGAAAGTGATCAGAGCCCTGGGTCCTACTAAAATAATTCCTGGTCCCAGCCAGATTCTAGGAACCAGGGCTGTTTCTTTTGGAAAGTAAACCACAGACCCTGATCCCTTATTTCGATCCCTGGTAGTTCTATGACAGAGTGTTCCAAGGAACCACGGGAGCAATTCTGTTGAGGGAGGAAAACCCTTATGTAATTGATGAAAGTTGTCCAGCTGTTGCTTAGATAGTCATTGGCTGTCTCTAAAATGGCCAAAACAAAGTGGGATGGAATGAATCAACCTAGGTAAAAATTGGTGTTACATTACATTTTATGTTACATTTTATGTTAACAATTATGCAAGAGATTGGCAGAGAGAGAGCTTTTTTGATCCTTAATATGAAATAATGAATTGTATTTTGAACCACTGTTCGGATCCAAACCAAAGAAGACCTAAAAAAATTATCAACATAGCAGTTTCAAGTTGTTGCAGTTTTCATGTGTGTTCTAAATAGGCAATGTGCAAGTCAAAACAACATATTAGAACCTCCTACAATTGTTTTTTTTTGCCACTAAGGTTCACACATTTGGCGTGAAAAAAAAAAAAAAACCTCAACCCTATAGTTTCTGAATGAAACAGTCATGACTTGTTTGCTAAACGTGTCTCATCACATTTACTTTTCAGAAGAATATTCTGCTCATTTCTTCATTTTAGGGATGCCATCTCACCTCACAATTTGCTTGTGTCTCTTTGTGAATAGTGTGCTATACACACCAAAGTGGCGCTGACCACAATGATTACTTTCTTTCCTTGCTTATCTCTTTTGATGAGAAATGATGATAAACATGCCCGGGAATTTCCCCATTTCTCTATATTTTAACAGCCTCAGTGGAATTTACTGTGCTTTTTTTTTCGACATTTCGGGACAAACAATACACGCATCCCACTATATCGTGACAATGGTAACATACTCACACATCCAACAAGACATTCGAAGCAGCGCCAAAGGATTCTGCTCCAGAGACCCCCATAGTGATGTGCATGATGTGGGCGTGCTGAGATCACAATCTGCATCAGGCCAATGTGGTTAGAAATAGAAGAGTGCAAACATGCACTAGTGAAGATGATCACAGGTAGAATCTGGAATGATAAATGGGGTAGGGTATACTGTCAGGGTGATATGGTAAAAGAGTGCAAACATGGCGCTAGTGAAGATGATCACAGGTAGAATCTGTAATGATAAATGGGGTAGGGTATACTGTCAGGCTGATGTGGTAGAAGAGTGCAAACATGGCACTAGTGAAGATGATCACAGGTAGAATCTGTATTGATAAATGGGGTAGGGTATACTGTCAGGCTGATGTGGTAGAAGAGTGCAAACATGGCACTAGTGAAGATGATCACAGGTAGAATCTGTAATGATAAATGGGGTAGGGTATACTGTCAGGCTGATGTGGTAGAGAGTGCAAACATGGCGCTAGTGAAGATGATCACAGGTAGAATCTGTAATGATAAATGGGGTAGGGTATACTGTCAGGCTGATGTGGTAGAAGGATACAAACATGGCGCTAGTGAAGATGATCACAGGTAGAATCTGTAATGATAAATGGGGTAGGGTATACTGTCAGGCTGATGTGGTAGAAGAGTGCAAACATGGCACTAGTGAAGACGATCACAGGGAGAATCTGGATGATAAATGGGGTAGGGTATACCGTCAGGCTGATGTGGTAGAAGGATAAAACATGGCGTAGTGAAGATGATCATAGTTAGAATCTGTATGATAAATGGGGTAGGGTATACCGTCAGCTGATGTGGTAGAAGAGTGCAAACGGCACTATTGAAGAAGGATCACAGGTAGAATCATGTATTGATAAATGGGGTAGGGTATACCGTCAGCGATGTGGTAGAAGAGTGCAAACACCTGGCGCTAGGGAGATGATCACAGGTCGAAGCTGTAATGGTATGGAGAGGGTATACTGTCAGGCTGATGTGGTGAGAGTGCAAACATGGCACAGTTACTATGATCACAGGTCGAATCTGTAATGATAATGGGGTATGGCATACTGTCAGGCTGATGTGGTAGAATGATACAAACATGGCGCTGTGAAGATTATCCCAGGTAGACTCTGTAAGATAAATGAGGTAGGGTATACTGTCAGGCTGATTTGGTAGAAGGATACAACATGGCACAAGTGAAGACGATCACAGGTAGAATCGAATGATAAATGGGGTAGGGTTCCTGTAGGTAATGTGGTAGAGGATACAAAAATGGCACTAGTGCAGAGGATTACAGCTAAAATCTGTAATGATTAAATGGGGGTAGGGCATACTGTCAGGATGATGTGGTAAAAGGATACAAACATGGAGGAGGGAAGATGATAAAAGGTAGAATCTGTAATGATAAAGGGGGAGAGGGTATATGTCAGGCTGAGTGGGTAAAGAGTGCAAACACGGGCGCTAGTAAAGATGATCACAGGTAGAATCTGTAATGATTAAATGAGGCGAGGGTACTGTAAGGCTGATGTGGTAAAAGAGTGCAAACATGGCACTAGTGAAGACAATCACAGGCTAGAATCGTAAGAAAATGGGGAGGGTATACGTCAGGCTGATGAGTAGAAGGATGAACAATGTCCCATAATCCAGCCAGAAAAACTAAGACTGGGGAATCCCACACAGTTTCACACAATAAAATATTTCATAATTGCCAGTCAGTTATAGTTCTAAAAAACTATTGGTTGATTTGCGTCCTTGCACATTCTCACAAAATAATAGTAGGGCCAACCGATAATCGGATCAGAAGGCGAATCTGGATGATTAGCGTTGCTGGCCTTACATCAGACCGGCCAGAGCAATCCAGTGAATTTTAACTGTTTCGCTACTGAATAACTAAAGTCATACAGAGTCACCCATAAACTGCATGGAACAGAGGTGCAAGCTTGAACAGTTGCAATACAAGCCCAGCTAGCACAAATTACGGTTGAACCCTGATAGCCCGCAATGGTTAGACCCTTCTATTCAATTTTCTGACAAATTGGCAGGTATACAGCCTGAAAAAAAAAAAAAAAAAAAAATCAGGCCAATATAAGTACAGTCTTTTCTGAGTGGATTAATGCACAAAGTGACATTCGTAAACAATATCGCTACATTTTTGGAGCACGCAAATTTAATAAATTCAGAGCCGCCCTGATATGCAGTACCGAGTAGTAGTGGTGGCATGTGAGGACATCACAAATTTTTTGAGCACCCAAAATGTAATCAAATCAGCGCAGCACATGTGACAACAAGTTTCAGCCATTACGGGATTTATGTTAGCTTCCATAGCGCATAAACACTAGTAAAACACAAATAGTGATCGAATCGCTCCAAATTTTTTAGTTTGATCTATGAAATTATGTAGATGAATATGAGGAATAAAATTGTTCTAGCAATAATTTGATGAGAATGGCTTACAATTGAAAGAGTGTGGGTGCACACTTATTTGGGAGAATTTCGAACACAAACGGTCATATGTGTAGTATAGTTTTAGCGTTGCTCATCGGATTGGACGAACATCGGCGATGTTGGAGAGGAAAACATCGGCCATCGGAATCAGCATGCAGAAGTCATTTCGGTAGAGCCCTTAGCATTATGACCTGAAACAATCACATCAAATAGGAAACTTCTCAGAGCTAAGTCTTCGGACCAAACACAAACTCTGCTCCAACCCTGGGGTAAACCAGAAGATCTCCACATCATTTCCAATCAGCTTGAAAAACTCAAAAAACCAGCTTTTGTTCGAGAATGAGAACGCCAAGAGATCTGGAGGTAGACGCCCCAGAAAACTGTTCTCCAACGTATCGGGACACAGGATGAAAATAGCATTTTATTTTTCTAGAAATCTAGAATGTGACAATTAATGGTACAAAAAAATTTACAGTCATATGAATAATGAACGATCATGAGTGCAATTGGTCAATTATTCTAGGAGCTGACTGATTGGGTCTTTAATTAAACAAGGTGACATTTAGTTGCATGGTAGTGAAAAAAATGTTTGTTTTTTCAGATTGTCTGAAACTTTTTCACTAGCAATAAGAAAGCAGCAAAAAGATCTGAAAGTCCAGCAGGGTTGAGTGTTCTCACATATGAAAGTATATTTTTAAATCTGGGATGAGGAATTTTCTGCCCTACTACTACTAGAAAAAAGAATAGCCACGCCACCTCCTTGTTGGTTTCTGGGATAATAATAAGCTGATCAGAAGCATTATAAAGAGGCCCAGCACAGAAATCATCCGCCTGAGGCTCCTTCACCCAGGAAGAAAGACTAGTCGCAGGACCAGTTGCGAGTAATTGCAGCAACAAGGAAAGCCATACAGCAACCTAGCCAGGAAGAGAAGAGAAAATATCATTGTGAGGCTAATCGGAAAGATCTCTAACGTAAAAAGACCAAATAAATGGAACAAAGGACCACCAATAGTGCTGCAGCTTCAAACTGCATGTACCAAATATTTCACGTTATACCGTGACCAATGTGCAGTTAGTTTTGTGTTAAAATGTTCAAGAAGGGAAACATCACAATCCAAGATCTTCTAGGGAAAGGACCACAATTATTGCCCCTTATTTCACACATTGGCTGATTAACTGTCTTGAAACATGATGAAAGATGCACCACCAAGAAAAACACATTGATACATTCCATTTTGCAAATTACACAGAGGTTCTAGTCGCCATTCAATGGGCATACCCTCAACTCTTTTCAGGTGGTCGAAGATTCCCAGCAGTCAATGAACGTGTCATGCAAGTTTAGTTACAAAGCCATCTATCCATCCATCAAAGATGACCAAATGTGGGCAAAGTGACACTTGCAAAGGGTCTCATTGGGACACGTAATGAACTATGGCCCTTTGAACCTTTACATAGCCAAAGATATCTCAACGGTAAATGGAAATTGCCATCAACGTTTGGTTACATACATCAGAATGATCGAAGGGGGGCGCTTGAAAGACAATTTCACACAATAATGCTGCCTGTTGCGCCCTAATGACCTCACCTTAGCCATTGCGTGGCCACAGAACAATAGACATTGTGTTGTACCTATGTTTGGTCAACATCCATCAACAATTGACCAATCAGGAGAAATTTCACAGGCTTATGGTGCCTTTTGAAGACCTTCAACCTGACCTGCGTATGGCAAAAATGTTATGGAATCAATGAACGTTTATTGTACCTACATTGGCCAAAATTATCAACGATATGACCCCATTGGATGGCCAAAACAGTTATTTTGAACACTGGCCGATATGCCCCGTTAAGCCCTTTTGCCTCAACCCTAGCATGGTTCAAGGATGTCCTGGAAGTCAGGAAACATGTGTAAACTGGAATCCATAAAGGAATGATCAAAACTAGGGGGGAAGGAGGCAATTTCAACAATGGCTTATTGTGCCATTTAATGCCCTGGACCTTACCTTCAAATGGCAACAAGTCCCAGGGGTCAATGAACACTGTGTCCCAAGTTTGGTTAGCATCAACCAAAGAATGACTGTTTGGGGTCCCATAATACTCCATTTCACCAAATGTCACTGTTTGAACCCCCCCCCCCCCCCCCCCCGATATGAAGAGAGGAAATTTGGCTAATTATTCGAAAATTGACCCTGTGGAAGCTCATGCTTTTCCATAGTGTCCATTTGAGCCAATTGGGAATTGGACCTCTGAATGATGACACTCGATACATTGCCAGGATTGACCCATCTGTACATAATGTAAAGGGAAACCGGAATGCAGCTCAAACAATGGAACATATTAGAGCCTGGAAGCACGTCGGGGGGGGGGGGGACTAGAACCAATACAGACTATCAGTTAGAGGTCATTCGATGGGGTACTAATTATCTGACAAGCAGCTGAAAAGTGGGTGAGCCTTTCCTCAACACAGAACACACACTGCATGCAGTACAATTACATTTGGTTAAAAAAAACGGGCATCGAAGAGGGTTAGTTTTCGCATCAATTGTACATTCAACAACATCACCTATTAAATCACTATCCAGGAAAGAATATATTAAAAAATCCTCAGAAAGATTCTTACAATGACAGACATTTTGCATCTATAGCAAAAAAAGCAACTACAGAGGAGTGTATTATCATGTGGATTATTGTACCAAAATGGCGTGATGGACCAATTATAGAATTAAAAAAAGTGCATTTATACAGTCAATAAGAGAACCACAATCAATATTCACCACATAATACTGAAAAAATTACCCCGTTGACATTGTCAAGTCTTGTATATACTTGTTTGCAATAAAGGTAAAACAACAATATGAGCATTGAAATTTATCTCCGTTGCAGAGGAAAGAGAAGCGCAATATCGTGGCCTCCATTCCAAAGTGGTTTGAAGGATGCCCAAACTTTTGAGCATGCAAATCGTGAACGTTATGTACAACAGATCCCATCTTCATAGGCAAAGCCATAAACACAGTGACCTGCTAAAGCAGACGATATTCGTGAGCCATTCCCCCCCCTCCAAAGAGAGGGGGCAATTAATTCCTCACCAATACTCAACAGGGTTTTGTTTGACGAATCCCCAAATTGGGCAATTCCCCGCTTCTTCTAATCACTTGACATAGCTGTCAATCACTAACAGTACATGGGCATTGAGAGAACATGATGGCCCTATTCCACTGGATCACCAATAGCGTGTGAAGATCCAGATAACCAGCAGGGCACATGTTAATTGAAACCTAACCCTACGGTTTTCTTTGGTCAAACCACCAATCCTGGTGGACGTTACTCCTGCGTATACAATGAAAAGGCTGATTTTGACAGTTAACAATTCAGAATATCACACTGATATTGGTGAACCAATTACACTGCAGAAATATCAACAAGTATGAATCAGCAACCTGACTACCAGGTATCAAAACAAATGATCAGAGCCCACGGGTTACTTTTCAAAAGAAGAGCCCCTGGTTCCTGGAATATGGCATGGGACCAGGGGTTATTTGGTAGGACCAGGGGTTCTGACACTTTCTTGACTTTCTGCTTGAGGAGGACCAGGGCTTCAAATGAGAAATCAACCCCAGAGGGGGGAAAAAAAACCTAGTTCACATGCTTACTACATACACTGAAGGGTCAATCTGCCAACAAAACATTGAAATAGTGCTAGCTGCATTTATTATTTAGGCCTACTTAAAAGTGACCAAGTGAAGACCCCAGGGCTAAATAGCCCCCCCCCCCCAAAAAAAAATAGTTCCTGGTTTATATAATTTCATTAGGACCTGGTGTTTTCAATGTATTTTATGGGCTAATAGCCCTGGCCCCAGCTTATCGTGAACCCTGCGGACTACCAGCTCACTGCCTCAACGAATGATTGCACACGATAATGCATATATGAACAGTAGCAGGATGAACGAATGAACAGGATTAAAGTTTACAGTTACCATTTGAGAATCTTTTTCTGCTCAGCTGAAGTCTCCACACATTTGCTCTCTGAGACCAACTTCTTGACCGTGTCCCCCCACCGACCGAGGGCGTACTTCACCGAGAAATATGTGACGACAATGATCGTGATGACGAGTAGAGGGAGGGCAGCCTGGAAGTCCCGTATGAGAACATAGAGGAGGTATGCGAAGTAGAGAAACAGAATGAACCCATAGAAGAGCCATTTTAATATTTTCCGATGTTTATCCCCGATCTGTCCAAAGCCCTTTTCCAAGAATTCCAGGGTCTGTGAATGAGACAGGAGGAGAAAGAGACAGAGATCAGAACAACTGGGAGGGCTGACTCCTGCTGATGACCCAGTTTCAGGTAATATGATGGTAGTATTGATATCGAACAGGCGCGTATCAAGAGATTCGTCTTGGGGGGGGGGGGGGACAATGGCAGGATGAATTATGAAGAGGCTAATATAAAGCTGGAGAGAGAATGAATGCGTCAATTCAGACCCCAAGTTCATAAGACTTCCCGTTACAGAGTTCCAGTTCTTTGAAGTTTGTGCATGTGTATTGAGCAAGATCAAAAAGAATCCCATCATGCAACAATAGGGATGTCTACTTGCCACAACTCTGCAAACATCTTTGTTTCCATGTAAATCCATACATAATTTTCACTTCGAAAGGCATTTAGTCTATGGGAGAGAGGATTGCTGTTGGGAGTTAGGGCAGTTCTGATAGTTAGTTTACGTTGGTGAAGAAAAAACAACAGAAATTCTAATGGTGACTCATTCAACAGAATAAAACAATTGAAATGAAATATTTGACATAACTTCCCGGGTGTCCAAGTGTGACGTCATGCGTTATTGTGCATAATGGACAAAACTTTAACTCCACATAGAAAAATCATATTGAATGGGTTTGGACCATAGATACAGGTGTCCGCATTACACGATATCACCTCTGTTGTATCCGAGCGGCTTTGCCTTTCATTAGAGGTTTGCAACAGATCATCTAGCAAGTGGGTTCACAATTGCTAGTCTTGGGATCACTTTTTTTGTTTATCTCTGGGTTTTTTCATCTCGGCTATAAGTATGTTTTTACTCAACCTATCTTAGAGGTTAACAGAGAGTGAATCGCCAGTTAGCAGATAACAGCAAAATCTAAGAGCAAATAGAGGTGGATATAGTTTGCCAGCCCTGAGTGTGCTACCTAGAAGAAGCACTTATCAGTGACCAATTTCAAATTAGACCTGATTGTTGACTATGTCTACCAAAGGAGTACTAGTTTTTGTGGAGATGTGACTAAAATTACCCAAGTTATGTCAAACATTTGTGGAACTAAAGGTAAACCGCACAGGCAAGATTTCACATAAGTTATGAAAATTATACACATTGTACGCTTCAGTTGACACCGGAATATGACAAACTTGTTATCGATTCGCATGACAGTGGACACCGTGCCTTACCCTTTCCGAATCTCGAAATGTTTCTAGTCAACTTTTATTTTATGGGTGACCGACGCCAGGTAAAACCATCCTATGCCCAATTCATTCTGAGTCCCCCTAAACTGATAGTTTTTTTTTTAGATGATGTGAATTATGATTTACATGAATTGGCAGCCGAATCGAATAATTTTTATAGGGAGCGCCAATGATGTTAAAAATGTAACATGAAGACACCATGTGACATGTGTGATATATGCTAGTAAAATGCTCAATTCATTTGGGAACATTAATCATGTGATGTTGCAAAACCGCAGACATAAAAAAAAAAAAAAATTGTCTTTGTCCCAGTGACGAACCAATTAAAAGAAATTGTTCAGGGTAATTTGAAGAATGTCTCGCACCATTTGGCATTGAGGTCTAGACATTAGGGTCCATAATTTTTGGGGCCCATATTTTTTCCTCCCTAAAGAGCAGGTACTCCTTGTACCCTCCTTGATCCCCTCCCCTAGAATAAACCAATCCACATGCCCTGGGGGCTAAGACACCTGGGAACCTCTTTGATCTCAGGCTCATTCTTTCTTCTTAGATGTATTACCTTCAGTGTTTGCATTCACATAATCCTCCTAGGTAAACGAGGAATTCAACCATGTCACATTCTAAGAAGGACAATCACAATAACAAAAACACCAACACACAGTGCAAATCAAGAGCCAGCTGGGATGCTCCGATGAGCAGCTGTGACACATTAGTCCCTCTGGGTGGGGGAGGGGGGGGCATGACACATTTCAGTCATACTCCTAGACCCTGATGAAACAGTAGAGAGAATAATACTGCTACTATTGGGGCCTATAAACTACTGAAGTTAAAGAGGCATTGTCATCTGGTAGCAACGGCCAATAGACAAAACAGCATCTTTTGTATTGTTAAATTGATATTCCCAACCAAACCAAGTGTTATGTCCGGAGATTATTATGGTTGGGGGTGGTATTGTAGCCGCTGTCTCTGCCGCCGGAAACTCTAGGCTGTTAGCGCAATAACTCTGTACCGCTGTATCCGATTGATCCGAAAACTTCCGACACATGTCCGCCCCAATGAAATCTTGGATGAATTCAAAAGTGGGCATCCCCTGCATGTCTGCTGCCCTCTTTATGCAGTTTACACATAATACTTATCTGATTCACACAAAACTTGTGGGTTGGGGACAAAAGTCCGGTCCCGCAGAAATATGAATATATTTCGTCACCAAGAGGTCCAATTTTTGTGTTTTTTTTTTTGCAAATATTCTGACTTCGTCAAATGTATCGTCGAATTTGGAACAAATCTCCTTTATGTGGACTGTTAGTCCACTGAACAACAGAAAAAGGTTGTCCTGTGGCTAGTCCCTGGATAACATTTCCAGGTTGCAGGAGGTCAATTTTGTCCAAAATTCATGAAATTTTTCTAACTTTGTTGTATCAAACAACATTGGGGAATGTGGACTACAGAGACCCTGACCAACAGTTAGGCGCATTGTTCGAAGTCAATGGTAGAACACCGTTGATCCCGATATTTCAACTTGCTGCTATGTTCCGACCATCCCATGTTCAACTGAGACAAAACATATAGAGGTTTTTTTTATTTGAAAAAAATTGTCTCTATGTTCCGAATTCTCTATATTCCAACTCCCTATGTTCCGCAATGTCTGAACATAAAGACGTTTTTTTTTATTAAAAATGTCAAGGTACCAGATGTCAAATTTGTCTAATTCATGAATTTTCCTAACTTGGTTGTCATATCAAAACAAAACTTGGAGAAGTGGATAAAGATGGTCATGAACAACAGGGTAGGCCATTCCCAGGTTCACTGGTAGACACGGTAAGATCCTGATATTTCAACCTTTCTATGTTTTCGACCTACCCATGTGCCAAATGAGACAAAAAATATAGATGTATTTTTTTATTGAAAAAAAAAAAAATGTGCGCTATGTTCCGAATTACTACATTCCGACCTGCATATGTTCTGAATGGTCGGAACGTAGAGATGTTTCTTTTAGTCGAGAAATAATTGTCTTGTGTTCCCACCCCCCTGTGTTCCGAACTGTCAGAACTGTCCGAGCATAGAGAGGGTGGGGGGAAGGGAAAGCGGACATTTCTCCTATGAGTCGACTACACTTAGAACAGAGGTCGAAATATGGGAGGTAGGGAACATAGAGCGGTCCAGAACATAGGAGGTCGGAATATAGAGACGAGTCGGGATGGAATATAGAGAACGGGGTCGGAATATGGTAGGTCAGAAATAGGAAAGGCTTTTATGCGGGGATATACACATCAGCGGTTTATCCCCCCATGAACTTCTAAGTTCAATGGTATGCCTATGTTTAAGGTCTCAAAAACCCCACCCCTTCCTGTCTTGTATAACGTCATTCTGCTTGGTATGCCTATATTGAGGTGATCAGACAACCTCACCCTTTCTGACTTGTGGTCGGTCATTTGCTTGGTATGCCGTTGTTGAGTGATCAGACAACATAACCCCTTCTGACTGTTTGTCTGTTCATTCTGTGTGTATGGCCTATGTTGAGGTGAGGCAGAAACCGCACCCTTTGACTTGTGTGTATGTTACACTTCTGCTCGTGAGGCCTATATTGAGGTGATCAGACAACCTCACCCCTCCTGATTGTGTGTCTGGTCATTCTGGCTTGGTATGCCTATGTTAAGATAGTCAGACACCCCACCCCCTCCTGTCTTTTATGCCTGTCTTTCTGCTCAGTATGCCTATGGTAAGTGGTCAGATACCCCACCCACTTGTCTCGTAAGCCTGTCATTCTGCTTGGTGTGCCTATGTTAAGGTGGTCAGACACCCCACCCCTGTCTTGTATACCTATCAGTTGTTGGTATGCCTATATGTCAAGGTGGACATACACCCCACACCTCCTGTCTTCTATGCCTGTCTTTCTGCTTGGTATGCCTATGCTTAGGTGATCAGACATCCCACCCCCTGGCTTGCCTATCAGTTAGTTTGGTTTTATGCCTTATGTTAAGGTGGTCATACACCCCACACCTCCTGTCTTGTATGCCTGTCTTTCTGCTTGGTATGCCTATGCTTAGGTGATCAGACATCCCACCCCTTTCTGTCTTGTATGCTAGCTGTCATTCTGCTTGGTGTGCCTATGTTAAGGTGGTCATACACCCCACACCTCCTGTCTTGTATGCCTGTCTTTCTGCTTGGTATGCCTATGCTTAGGTGATCAGACATCCCACCCCTTTCTGTCTTGTATGCTAGCTGTCATTCTGCTTGGTGTGCCTATGTTAAGGTGGTCAGACACCCTTCCCCCACCCCCTCCCCCATCTTGTATGACTGTCATTCTGCTTGGTATTCCTATGCTAGCTAGTGCAGCGATAGTCTACAACCCACAGCACTCGAGGTACTAAATTAGAGTAATCTCTCAGGATGGAGCAGAATAACAGCTGGCTGGGATAACAGATGCAGAGGAATCGGGATCATTGATGAGGCTGAGCGCGGGTAAAATCATGTTACACTCTGCATTATACACATACAATACATACCATATTAGATTATTCTTAAAGGACAACTGCATGATAAACAAGAGGGCCATCGATGGAATTCGGATTCTTATAGGCAAATATGTCTGAAAACAGCCATTTTCCCCCCCAAACAAATTCATATATAAATAGGAATCCTTTGTTTCGTTTTGCTACTCTGTACATCTTTTGAAAATATTCAGTCCTTCCAATCTCAGGAAAAAATATAGAATGGAAAAAATATGCTCCGGATTATCTGGAAGGAAGTCCGGGAGCGTTACAACATTTTCAAAGAGGGCGGCGATTATTTGAGGGTAATTTTCTAGTAAGGCAAAAATATAATTTTGCAGTAGAGGCTTCCAAAATTTCCCTAGACTACACGGTGTTAAGGTACTACCCAAAACACTCTATACATTGTGTACAAGCTGTTCAAGGACCAATTTTCATCATTACTTGGTGAAATATGCTTCCTAAGCTTCATTGGAATGTCCCAAAAAGGGGGGGGCATTTATTACAGGGGGTTCTATTACAGATTATACGTATTCGTAACCCCCCCCCCCCCAAAAAAAAATCCCCTTTCAATAAAACATCTTTGGGATTTTACCGGATTTATTCATTATTATTTCATTTATTCGCAAAATTCAATGATAAAACATGCATTTGAAGTATAAAGCAATCACTAAGTAGGAATAATAGAAAGCATGGAAAACATGAGAATTTGCAAAAAAGCTTGTCCAAAGCAGGTTCACCGTTAATGGACAACTGCAAGAGACTAATACAGGGGCTATAATTCAATAGCTGAATATTAAAAAACTGAATGCGTCAATCCAAACTGGAAGTTCATAGGACTTTCCGTTACGAAGTTATAGTCATTTGAAGTTTGTGCATTGTGAAGCATTTGTATTCCGCAAGATCGAAATGCATCCCATCATGCAATGATAAATGATGTCATACTTGCACAACCCTGCAAACAATCTGTTTTCTATTAAAATTCAAACATCAATTCACTTCGAAAAGCTTTAGTCTATGGGAGAGGATTGCTGTAATGGGTTGGTAGGTGTTGATGGTTACTTTTGTGCGAGAAAGGCAACAGAACTTCTGATAAATGCTGGCTTATTCAACAAAATGAAACAATCAAACACATAACATTATTTCCGGTGTTGTCCATGTGTGATGTCATGCATTATTGCGCAATTGGAATTCTCCCCAATTTCTCTGCTCAATGGCCAAACTTCGAAGGTCAAAAACTCCACATAGGAACATCGTATCGGAATGGGGTTTGGGCCTATAGATACAGTTTTCCATTCTCCAAAATAAAACCTCCCAGCCTGCCAGTTGTCTCTCCAAACAATGACATAGAATTCTACAGCCCTCCAATCGCCAACTATTGCTGATACTAAAGACAAGAATACCTCATTCTATACAAGCCAAACAGTAGTACCCAACCTTAATATCATTTTACAATGGAAAGCACTCAGTAAGTTTTTAAATGAAGGAAGAGTCTGTGCCATTTTCAGTTTGGTCAAGATTATTCCAAAAGTGGGCCCCATTGTACCTCATGCTCTCTTGACCTTATGTTGGATGGCAATCAAGGGTAATCCTGATGAATTCCAGTAGATTGCCACTGTCCAGTAATATAATCATGATAATGGTTTTTCATATGGAATAAGTTTTGAATAAAGATGGGAGTGAATTGTGAAATACTTGAAAATAAATGTTTTAATTGCAGCTGGTGTAACTCAAATATGGTAAGAACACGTAAGCTTTTAAACATAGGAGAAGTATGATCGAGATAATGGGACTTGGGTAATGAGACGTACTGCCTTCTTTTGCAGGAATAGTAGTCTAAATCAATATGAACATTGCTATCATTCCCTCAGAGTAAATTACAATACAAGAAATGGGGATAGACTAAGGTGTTATATAATGATAATAGAATGTGACGAGGAACAAGAAAACAACTTTTATTGGATGATTCAATAGTTTTAGATATTTTACTACAGATTATCAATGGTGTTTTTCTCTGCTCAATCACGATCCTCCAGTGGTCACACACCAAGGAATGTGACATGTCAGTTCGCTAATAGAAGTTCTATTCAAAATGAGATTTAAAGTTGGTCCTGTGAAAGTGACAACGTACCAACCCAAACATAACAATTAGTCTTCTTAAACATCAATGACAGCTTATAACAGCAAACCAGTCAGAAATTATACTGAGTTCCCTATTTAAAATATCATTACTAGTGGGCAGATTTTTACTTCTGTAAGGATGCTAGTGTCATTCGCAGAGACAACATTTCAAAAAATAGTGGGACACTGATTTGGTAGGTCGTTATGTAAATGAGGATAAGGAGGGGTCACAGAATAGATCCTTGGGGAAACCACATGTGATATTACAGGAAGGTGAGACAGTTAGTAGAAGTGACACACTGCTAATGATCCGTAAGGTAGCTCTTAAATAAATCTAGAGCAAGCCCTCTCACACAATAATGGTTCGATTTATCAGTAAGTTATTGTGATTGACAGTGTGAAAAGCTTTCGCTTCGACAAATACTCCCAGTGTAATGGAATAAAGCCGCGTTTCCATGCAAGCGGGAGGGCGGGGGGCGTCTAAAAACGATCATCGTTATTTTCAAGGAGCAGAAGCCGTTTCCATACACCGGCCGGGCGTCGGGCGGGCGGTCGGGCGGGCGGGCGGGCGTTTTTTCTAATCGTCATCTGTAGCGATTTTTTCCGCCCCGCCCGCGTGTCGTGTGTGTGGTATTTTGCAATCAATTCCCGGGAATTCCTGCAACTTACCGGCAGATTGAAGCCGGGTTAGGGAGGTCATGGAGAGTAGAGGACAATTTAGTTCAAATAAGTTCCAAAAAACAACAGTATAACTATTTCAAAACTAAGAGATGAGGATTTTATACAGATTGTGGTTATATTCAACGGAATCAGACACCTATTTGAACACATATTTACATGTTTAAACCGTTAATATGTCAGTATTTGACTAATTTTAAATCTCCAAATCTTTGTCAATTGTGAAGTTTTAATGGTGGGCCGTACCGTAATCAGGACATTCAGAAAAAACAAGGTGTTCAGAGAAAATAAACACCGGGTTAGTTTAAAAACACTGTCTGCGTCAGGTGTGTGGACAACAACGGACAACGACAACAACACACGACGACAACGATGACAACGACAGCAACGACGACAACGACAACAACAACGACAAGACAACGACAGCGACAACAACAACAACAACAACAATAATAATAATAACAATAATATAATAATAATAATAATAATAACAATAATAATAATAAGTAGGCTACATCGGTTCTTATATTAGCGCATATACACACTAAAAGTGAGAAGAGGCGCGTGACTCTGGAAAACGCCGAACGCCCTCGCCCGCCTGCCCGCGTTCATGGAAACTAGTCTTCCAAAACGCCCGCCCGCCCGCCCGCCCGCCCGCCCGCCCGCGTGCAGGGAAACTCAGCTTAAGGCTGTAAATCGTGCTCTTTTCCACCATTGATGTCCAAAATATGAATCATTCAGTATTTGAATCAGCAGAATATCCCAACAATAGTGAACAAGCCATCGTAAACGTCTTGGAGATGCGGGAAAATTTACCTCAGATGACCTCCAAATGAGCTTCGGCATAGTCATGACCACAGCGACTGTATGAACCATGTTTCATGCAATCGCGACACTGGTCATCATGTGGACCCTCTGACCACCCATGACCTTAGATTACTCAAAGACCCACCCTCACAATTTTCACTGAAATGTTGACCACATATTCACAACTTCAACATCATAGTCTAGCATCTCGTTTTTTGAATGATGTGAACAGTTCAGCCATTGACCTCAAATGACCTAATGACCACCCACCCAATGACCTTCCACAAATTTTGCCAACAAGATATTGACTTCATATCCCAAGACCCAACTTTCAACCTCATAGCATCTATGGGTTGAATGAGAATTAGGATTTATCTTAACGGCCCAGCTCGTTCCAATGAAAAAAGTTGTGTTTATGTGGGAAACACTCCACATAGTTGCGTTTAAACTTCGAAAAAGCATGTTATTGTGTCAGAGTGGCCATGAGGAACAATGGCCATTCGATGTGAACGGCGTGTTGCAAAACAATTTCCGGGCGAGAACTCCCCTGCCGTAAATTATACGCAGCAAACATTTACATATTTCCCCACATATATAGAAAAAACAAAAAAACAATAGGGTTTGTGTACTCCCCAAAAGGAAGCCACATGCCATATTCAGCTTGTCAAACCAAGCGTTCTCGCTTACCATGTTACATTGATGTCCTGACATTGCAATATTGTGGGCCCCCAGCCATTTTTGTGTTCACAAAACTGAAAATTGGCCATGAAAATTATTCTCAAACAAAATTCTCATTTCATCAAACATGACCTCTGATCAATAACAAGAACAATTGGGTTGGAATACTCCTCCATACTACACACCAATTTGGCTTGATCAGGGACTAAGTATTTTGAACTTGTATGTTTACAAGGATTTCAAACTATTAACCTCTAATGACCTCAGATGATATCTAACCTGATCAAAAGACAATAGGGATTATGTACTATGGGGAAACCATACTAAGTATGAGCGTTATTAAAACCCAGGTGGGGTTGGGTTAGCATGCAGTTTAGCAGCCAGGTACGTGTCGCCACGCACACACATCATTTCACACACACACACACACACACATACTGGCATGACTGCGAAGACTCTACCTTCTCGTCAATATATAACAAGGTGATTGCCAAAAAGTGTCTCGCCTGGTTGCGCGATCGGTGGTTTGTATAGAATATTCCTACACAAACAACCAAGTAACAAGTAAAACGAACATCACATATTTCCATAAACAAATAAAAAATTCCTAAAAATTCCTAAAAGGACCCTGACGAAGGAAAAATGTTACTAGTATTTCTATGGGTCTAATCAACCTAACAAAATTGGTTGGGTGGGAAGAGAGAGTCTGTTGCGGGCAGCTTAGAACAGCAGTAAAATTGTCACAAGAGTTATGGTTTCAATATCACATGATGGAATTCAATCAAATCATGAACATCAAACCCAATCAGAATCCGAAAATGTTAACGGACCATACCAATGAGTTTGGCCGCTTTGGCGAAATTTTGTAGACGTGGAAATTGGAAAAATATGCAAAATAGGTACATACAATGCCCCTCTACTGACCCCAGCTGACTTTAAATTTCTCAGGAACCATGGTAGACCCATCCACCAAGTTTCATGATGAAAATCCAACCAAACTTGAAAAATTCGCCTCAATATGCAAATAGACCACTTAAGCAGCATATTTTAGGCTGAAAACTAATCAGTTTACCTACCTGTCATCCAGGGCCTACTGCCAAAAACTTACATCACTGTAGCACATACGGTTCATGCATAATCTGCTACCGAGCCTAAACAATAATTTACATAAAATGAAGCTAATACTCAAATTAATGAATTTGATGCCCAAAATCTAATCAGAATCGTGTACACCCAACCCGGTGCTACACACAAAACATTTCGTCTATAATCAGCCTCAGGTTTGTGAGAAATCCTGCTAATGAGAAATGTGACATACATACACACACTAAACACACACCTACGGGTGTAGGGGGGGCTAACTGGGACAGCACAAACGGGCATTGATCTTTCACCTTGGAAAATGGGGACATCAGTGCAAAACCTACATGGGGTACCCCTACCACTACAAGTATCATTTTTAAGCAGTTAAGGGAAAACATAGAACAGGGGATATCACCATTCCGTTTTTGTGGGGCGTTTTCCTATGGGAACGGGGACAAAAAAACGGGGATATCCCCGGTTCGCGGCGTAACCCCAGTACGTGGAAAGAATCACGGTTGTGCCCGTGTTTACTGGATCCACAAGAACACACACACACATGCCATTGTGACCATTAAGTCTCTTCCTGAATGGCATTCAGGCGAGGCAAAAAGATGGTAATATGGCTGAATGCAACAGGCAAGTTATTCTTCAGTAAAAATTAATGAACTTCACTTGTACAGCTCAATATCAACTCACCCCCCCCCCTGTTTGTGGATTATTCTGAATCGGCCATAATTCCTCCTGTAATGCCAAGAAGCACAATATATTTTTCTGAAGGAAATGCCATGCATCTAATTCACACTGGATAGAAGGTAGAGGCTTCGGACCAAGAACAGAACGGCCTACTGGACTGATATAATGCCTCTTTTATTCAACACAGAGGTGTGAACATGGGATAAAGTTAATTGTACTTACATCAATCGTCTCACCTCGGAAAACCTAATATTTGCCCAACACTTGAGGTCAGTATTTTTATTGGCACGCTCGATTGGAAGAAGACCGATATAAAAGTTCTATTAGTAAGCCCACAGAAGCTATGTGTCCCAAAAGTTGTAGTCGTGGCAAACACAGGTATTGTACAGATACGAATGTCATGGGGGCATGTTTGGAGTATTCATGAGTTGAAAAGATCAAACGTTCATACTCAAATTGTGACGCAATATGGTGAAGTTGATTTCCAAGAAGCAAGTTCATCCATGAAAAAAGAGGAAGTGCTACATCACATGAGATAAAAAAAAAACATGAGAGATTATATAGTCCTGCCACCCATGGTAAGGGGGGTATATGCAGCACCTCAAAAAGTTATCCACAGGTGCTTCCGTGTCAACCATATTGAATCTTTTTGCCAGGAGAGGGATCAAGATCGATACAGGAAAACTAACTGTGTACGTGTGTGAGTATGCAGGTAGATTGCAGATCTGGAGAGAAGAATCCTATTGTCTTTGACATGGTTTGAATTTTGGAATTATCATAACATTTTTCATTGGATCAAACAAATATTCAATTCATAACCATGGTATTATTAATGGTATAATTGTGGCCCGATGCCATCACCTATTTGGAAGGAAATAATTGACCTTGCTTGGAATGTTGTAGAAATTCTTCATCAAAAATACCTCTAATGATGTTTCAAAATGATTATTCAATATATTAATATTCAGAATGATGTTCAACAGTCCATTGGATATAAGCTACAAACTGGATTCAACTTCCATTCATTATGATTTAATGTGTGAAGTGAAATGAGATGAATGTAAAAACTTACCTGAACGATGCTTCCTTTACAGTGGGTGATACAACGTTTTACTTTACTTTGCAATGCATATTTTGAGAGATTTACTTGATTACAACTGTTAGTTCCGATAAGTTCAACTTTTTAAGCTTAAACTTAAGTGATTCAAATCAGTGAATCTGTTGAAAAAAAAACAAGTGTCAAATGAGAATTGTATGGGGGGGGGGGGGGGGGGGGGGGGGGTGGGGGGGGGGGGGGGGGGGGGATCTTGATCTAAGTTTCATATATGGGGAAACCATATCATGAAGTTTATCATTTTTAACTATCTAAAAAAACGACGTGATTGAATCTAGCGTTCATACGCCCGGATCTACAAGATAAAGGAAAGAAGAAAGGATAGCTTGCATGCAGTAACAGTTCACAATGGGTTAAGCTTGAATTTGAAGTGAACGTCACCATGATCATAAATGGATGGAAAACCAGGATTTAAAGTTATGCCCAACGGAGCTCCTCTACACAGAGCCTTGCCCCTTAGTGTAACTATCGATATATGGTGTTGCGGTGAAAATCAGGCAGGATCACAAATAAAATTCCTTCAGTCCCCCCTCCCATTTTTATTTGCATAATTAGGCCACCATCATAACAAAGGACTTGTTTTGTGAGACAGAATTTGTATTCAAAGCATACCAGTGACTTTGGGAATGATGGCATGAAAAGGCCATCACGCCTTTGAGGCTCCCATATTCAATGCCGGACCGCTTGTTGTATGATCTAACACTGCCTTGGCATAATTTACATGTCTACCGTCAAAACAAAAACTTCTTGGTCCACAGTGTGGAAAGTACAAACTGACCTAGGAATGACAAAGGCAAGACGGAAGATAATCGGGGGGCCACTCCAGGTTTTTCAGAGTTCAACTCCACGAAGCATGCCTGTCTCCATTCATAAATTTGTTTTTCCATGGCTTAACTGACTACTGGGGTTCTCCCTTGGCAAATAGTTCTGAAAAAGTTTTACAAGGCGATCGCCAAAAAGTGTCCGGCCTGGTTTGCTATCGGTTGTTCATTATTCCTACACGGCATACTATACACAACCACTAGTTCATGCAGACCATTGTCAGTCGAAAGAACATCACATATTTGCACATACAACACATAAAATTCCTAAAATAAATGACCAATAAGTGACTCTTATTACAAAATTTGATGGGCATTTTTGAGTGCATTTGAGGCGAAAGTGTCAACTTTTTTGTCAATTTTGGATGTTTGGGTATTCCATTGAAAATTCAGGAAAAGTTGGATTACACCTTTTCAGCAAAACTTGAATGTTGAATCATTTCTTTTTGACAACGCAATTTTTCTGGCGTTCCCTTGCCGCATTTCCGATGCCCCAGCGTGTGCCTAATAGTGATGGTATGTGACCTTGTGCACCCAACTTTCAACAAGGTGGTCGACAACCATAAATGAAATTTTAAAACATCACAGATCTCGGCCAAGTGGTTACACTAACCCCGTCGCCTTAAACCCCTTCACCTAATTATAATATAACGAACATAACATATTTAACCGATACCACATAAAAATTCGTAAAATTAACTGACAAAATAGGTTTGGACTCGTATTACAAAAGTCTCCCTTCATGGTTTTTTTCTTTTCATTCTTTTGGACATTCACGAAACCCATTAATCTTGTAATATATTAGAAAGTTAATCCAAAACTGAATAAATAATGTAGGTAACAGAGGGATGGTACACAGAAAAATTGTGATGAATTGATCTGCGTGGAAAACCCCTACATTTTTGGCTTACAGGGAGGATGTTTCCGACGGCTCCATACACAGGATTACTTCCTCCAAGTGCATAATAAATGCCATAAAATTGTAATGATCAACTGTTCAAATCAACTAGCCTCCACTACAGGCATGACCGAGAGATTTTTCTATGTGGGGAGGTTTGAATTGCGGGACCCCAAGGAAGTGAACCCTTCATAAAATGGCCTCAAGGGGGCGATTCGTGTTGGCGGTGGGGGGACGGACAGGATGAAATACATCTAAGCGGAAGCAGCGCCACCATAGGGTGGCGCGTAGCGTAAACCAAAACTGCAGGAAACTGGCACTTCCCGTGGCCTTATGGACAGTGATAACAAATTGTATTTTAGGAAAGGTTCTCCAAACTTATCGCCTTAGGGATTCAATTTCAAGGTGTCATGAGTTTTGGGTGCTGTGTTGTTTATGTGTGACATTCTAAAATACCAGGCACAAGTGTTGTGAGGTGGTTACGGTCATGGACGGAGCAATGGAAATGGGCAATGGCAACAACAGTACGTTCGAGTGGACTGCGCAAGATTTTGCCAGAGTCCAATTGGACCAACCGCATTGCACTGTACCCTTTTTGACCTATACGTAGATAGGCCCCTGAGTTTGTTACCCAATTAATGTTATGAACGAATGTGTTTAAAATGGTTTATGTTGCCCTCCACAGACTGCTGGTAGGTTAATCCGTACCAAGTACCCATGGCTTCTGGTGGCGGGGTGGCTCTGACTATTTTTTAGTCAGCTGGCGGCTATCAAGCTTTTGGTTGTTTGTGGCAAGTGCGCATGCGTGTAGTTTAGGCGGGTTGTGCTAGTTGAGAGGGGGTTTTGTGTGCAGAGTCAGTACAAGTACTGGAAATTCAGGTGTGCGTTCTGTGGTTTTTCAAAATTGATGGTGAAGCTGGGGGTTGGGAAAAAGGCCTGGTTATTTCGTTTGGTGTAAATTTTCAGATGATTTTGGGGGCAAGGTGCCTCTTCAGGATAGGCTGCGGCTTGGAGCGATTTTATTCAGTTTCTGTAGCGAGGTAGCAATCTAGCCACGGATCTAGGGAATGTTTACCTGATTCGCGTTCCGTTTCCGGGAAGTGGGTATTCTCTGTGACAGCCGAAAATTTCTCGCTTAGGTTTTGTAGCAGACTACATCACTTCTTGTACAAGCAATTTTTACCAATACGTTCCCCACCCACTCACCGAGTGGGTTTATTGTGGTAGGGGCATTTTGTATTTTTGTTCGTGTTTTTATTTTTTTAAACGGGGTGGGGATGATGGCAGTTTGGCCGGGTGGGAAGTGGTTTTGTTCCAGGTAAAGACAGAGGGAGGGGGGGGGGGGCATAACCCCCAGGGGGATCTTATAGGGAATCTTAGAGTTTAATGCTGGTTTTACTTACTGAAACAGCTCGACCTAGCCTTTTATTGCCGGGAGCTAATACTGAGACCTGCCTTGGTAATTCCAGGGGGGGGTTTCATGGTAAAGTTGCATTAACTGCATGCCGAGCCGGATTCTATTCGAAGCCCGATTGGTAATCCCAGGGGCTGGGGTTTACTTTTTACGGGCTTTAGGGCAGTTTTTGTCGGCATTGCCATTGTGGTTGGCGCCATGTGGGATCATGGCTAGGGGGGGCCCGGGGGTTTTGGTTGACAGGCCATGCGGTATCAGGGCTAGGGCCAAAGCGGTAATATGGCTGGTGTGGCCATGGGGGGGGTCTCTGGTTTCTAGGCCATTTGGTATCATGGCGGGGGGCCATGCGGTTATCATGGCGGGGGGCCATGCGGTGGGTATCATGGAGGAGGGCCATGCAGTATCATGAGGGAAGAGGGCCATGCGGTAATCATGGCGGAGGGCAATGCGGGGTTGGTATAATGGCAGGGGGCCTGCGGTATAATGGCGTGGGGGACCATGCGGTTATCATGGCGGGGGCTGGGCGGCGTGCAGTTGTCATGGCGGGGGGCCATGCGTGGTTATTCATGGCGGAGGGCCAGGCGGTTCATTTTGTTTGTTGGAACAGTGCGTTGGAACTGTTGGATACAGTGTCAGCGAAATAGTAGTTGGGCTCAAATAACGGGGGGGGACAAATGCATTGCGTCCCCCCCCCCTAACCAAAAATATTGAGGGGATCCATCCCCCCCATTGATACGGCCGCCTTGATGGCCTCACTCTCCCCATTGGCAAAAAACTGATGTAATTAAGGGCCCCTGGCACATGCTGCTTGCAATATTTGCTACATAAAGCTACAAAACCTATACTGAACTTCAAAAAAACAAATCAGTTTTGTGTAAAGCTCATGGTCACTGGGTCATGGGGGGGGGGGGGGGGGGGGTTTCTTGCCCCAAAAGTAGTCAAGTTACTCAAATTGCCTAGGATTTCTCAGTCCTTCTGAAATCCCAACACCACTACCAGAGACATTACAGCGTGAACACTGCATACATAAAGAAACATCTTAGGAGATGTGGGGGTCTTCAAGGGTCATTGGACTTATGCCCAAAAAAATTATACATATTTAGTGTCTTCACCCGCCCCCCGACCCAATTTCTGGCCCCCCCCCCCCGCCCTGATTTAGTTTATTGGGTAATGAATTTTTCTCTCTTTTAATGATCCTTTCCTCCTAAGTTGTCCACTAGTTCCCAATGATATCTTGATTCACTGTTTCGGGATAGTATCATTCAATCAATACGGAAAGACCTTGTACTCGGAACATCAATGTAAGTTTATACGTACATTTCACCGATGCTTCGGAATAATACCCAATTTCATAACACACACACACCACACTTAATCATGACTGAATCGATCTCACTAGTTCACGATCCATATGCAATTAAGGTTTTTGCGACAGTGTATTGATAATGATACGATTGAGCCACTGTGCGTGGTTTGCATGACATTTCGTGGAATTTGAGGAACTTCACACACTGATGGGATCAGCCAACGCAACTGTCCGAAAGTACCGAGGTGGGTCAGGTCAAGCAGTGGAAAACAACGGAAGTTATTGCTTGTAACTTTAATCTGCCAAATTCGCGAAAAAAAAAAAACAACAATACAGAAGCCAAAAGGCTCAGGTGATTCCCTGACCTTTACTGTTCAAACCACCATAGCAGACACAGGGGGAAAATGGATAACTAACGAGAGTTGTACCAGCTCATCTGTGGGCACATAACGTTGACAAAATTTTCCCATCTTTCCCAACCATAACCAATAGGGTTTACTGTACTCTCTGATAAAAAAAGCCAACACATGAATTTCAAGTTTTCAGACTTGACAGCTTTGGTGACCTGAGATGACCCTCTGATCTGACCCCCAAAACAAATAGGGTTTCATTAATCACCATGGGGGAAAACACACATTCCAAAGTATAAGCATTATTCCAATCTAGGCGGGTGAGTTATCATGTTTACAAAGCCAAAGTTGGTAAAAATTCGACTTTTCACAATTTTTTATTCTGCAAAAAAATTCACCAACCGACCCCTAAAATCAAAAACAATAAGGTTCCCGATTCCATAAGAAAGCTATATACACCCATTTCAACGTGGTCGACCAAACTGTTCTGGACTTATCCTGTTTACAAGGGGGTTAGGTTTTTTCAGACTTTGAAATCTGATGAATCAGATGAACTCTGACATGACACCAAAGACAAGTAGGGTTCATGTACTCATATCATAGAGAAGACCATCCAAAGTATGGGCTTCATCCATCCAAACAGTGGGTCGAGTTGAGTTATCGTGTTACAAGCCAAAATTGGCCGAATTATTCATTTTCACAATTTTTTATTTTCACCAAAAATCACCCGACCCATACCCAAAAACAAAGGGGTCCTGTACTCCCCGTAAGAAAACTACACAAGCTAAATTTGAACCCGATAGACCAACCATTTGCTTATCGTGTGCACAAAGGTTATCCAGACTTGACTCTAGGTAACCTCAGATGACCTCTGACCTGACCCCAAAACCAAGGGTTCATGTTATCATATGTAGAAGCACACATTGACCAAAAGTATGAGCTTCATCAATCATAGGTGGGGTCGAGTACTCGGATGGCTAGTACAAGCCAAAAATGGCAAATTCTTGGAATTCTCACAAAATTTTTCTATTTTGACCAAAATTCACCCCCGACTTATACCAAAAACAAAAAAAAAAAAAAAATTTTTTTAAGGGTTTTCCGGTTTACTCCCTAAGAAGCTACAACCAAATTTGAACACCTGTCAGACCAACCATCTGGACTTATCCTGTCACAAAGTTTTCAGACTTGACCTTTGGTGACCTCAGATGAACTTGATCGACCCCAAAACAATAGGGTTCATGTACTCATTCATAGGGAATAACATACCAAGTATGCGGCTTTCATCCATCCAAGTGGGGCGAGTTATCGTGATTCTCACAAGGCCAAAAAAATGGCCGTCCGAATGCCGAATATTCACTTTTCCCAATTTTTTATTTTTTCACCAAAAAATCACGCCGACCATTACCAAAACAATAGGGTTCCTGTACGTCCCCGTAAGAAAAGCTACACACTATTTGAACCCGATAAGACCACCATTCTGGACTATCGTGTTTCCACAAGGTTATCAGACTTGACCTTGTAACCCTCAGATACCCTCATGACCTGACCCCAAAACAATAGGGTTTCATGTCACTCCATAATGTAGAGCACAACATTACCAAGTAGGAGCTTCTCCATCATGGTGGGGGTCGAGTTATCGTGCGTTACAAGCCAAAATTGGCCCAAATTATTGACCTTCTCACAAATTTTATTTTTGACCAACTTCACCCCCGACTTATACCAAAGACAATAGGGTTCCCTGTACTCCCCATAAAAGAAGGAAAGCTACACACCAAATTGAACTGATCAGACAACCATACTGGACTTATCCCTGTTCCACCACACAACGTTTTCAGACTTTGACCCTTCTGGGGACTTCAGATGACTTCTGATATGACCCCAAAACAATAGAGTTCATTGTAATCATATGGGGAACACAAATGCACAGTATAGCATAATCATCCCGGGGGTTTGTTGAGTTATCGTGTTTTACAAGACAAGGTGGCCAAAAATCGACTTTTCACATTTTTTTATTTTTGGACAAAAATTCACCCCCGACCCTAAAAAAAACGAGAGGGGAGGGTTCTTGTACTCCCAATAAGAGAGACAATAGGGATCATGTACTAATATGGGGAACCGGTTAACCGAGTATGACTTGATCCATCCAAAGTGGCGGTTAGAGTTATCTAGTTAACAGGACTTAAAATTTGCACAAAATTACACATGTTTCACAGTATCCATTTTTCCTCAAATCGGGACCCATGGTCCGCCACAAAAACAGAAGGATTCCGTAATCCCCATGAGAAAGCTGTACACCAAAATTCAACCTGACCCTGATTGGACCCATCATTCTGGACATATAGTGTTAACAAGATTTTCAGGACTTTTTGACTGGCTAGACCCTCAGATGACTTTGACTTGACTCCGACAAAACCAACGGGGATCATGTACTCACCATGGGGACACACATTCCAAATATGAGTGTTAAGTATAAAAATACAATTATATTTTTGCACCCAAATTAAACCCAGATATACACTGGAAAACAATAGGGTTCCTGTACCCCCATAAGGAAAGCTCACACCAAATTCAAACGGATCAGACCCCAAACCATTCCGGGGACTTAATAGTTGTTCACAAGGGGTTTTCAGACTTGAGGAGTGAGGGAAAGGCAACTAAAGGTAAAATACTGACAGGTAGGTGGAAAACTCAACATTGTGTATTTGCAGTATTCCGTGGGATGGAAATCGTTCTAGCATGTTTACAATAATTGCAATTTTAATTTTTGTTCGGGAAAAGGAATGCCCACCCCACCCCAGTTACATAGTCCTTCTTTCTAAACCTGTGGGTTCATCATGCTGTTTTTACCGATGACCAAAAACAACAGAATTTTTTGGGGCCAGGACCACTGGTATGAGGCAAATCTCCCAATTATACTATACTTACAATATAAAGGCAGTTCCTTTGTCTCACATCTGGTATTTCCTTCCACTCGTGGGTGTGGTCCGGCTGTGGGGTGGGAGCTCGGGTTGGTGGTGATTGGTTCACATCTTCCGAGAGATGTGAATATCCTTCAAGGAGATGAAAAAAGAATTGTGGAATAAGGACTCATCGTCACATTTGGAGAGATGAAAAAAACAAACAGGATGATTGAATATCATTATACTTTCATCTCCACAAGGAGGCGAGGATCTAAGTTGAGCCCTGGAGAATACAAAGCATTTCAAGCCATTGCCTCACAAATACAAAGGTGGCAAGTTGGACCGTCTTGAAAACTGCGGACGGCAAAATTCCTGTGGCGAATACACCAATCCACATTTATTGTTGTTCACATTTCAATTGACCTTTACTGACATATGTTATAACCTTGGATGATTGGAACATGTCTACTACATTAGCCTAAGTTATTTTGCTATCAGTGCCCAGCACGAAGGATGCAACTAACTCAATTTTTTTTTTTTTTTTTTTTCCTAGGACTGATATTAGCTATATATTCGATGGCCAACAAACTTTATATGTGTACCCAGCACAACGCCTATAGGCAGGCCGTAGCAGTTGAAACAGTGTAACATCCCCCTGTAGTCCAGCACCTCAGTGCTGGCAGAAAATTAAACAGGTTCTCCCCAATTCAAGCAGTCATGTCTGCAGCTCGAGGAATGATGTGAACAAACCACTCTCACAGAGATATCAATGGAAGGGCTGTGGAGTAGACAAATTGGAGGGATTAATTGGAATTAGATGAACATGTAAGCACACTGGCAAACAAAAATGTTACTCAGCCTAGCCAGAGGGCATGCTTCATCCACTCACCAAGTTTCAATCGATCGCATGTACGGTTCAGAAGTTCGATGAACGGACGAACAGAATAGACGAACTAACGAACAATGGACGAACGAACGAACGGACAGAGAGACATGATGGCTTGTAGAGCGCTACCGCAGCTAATAATTCTATTGGAGCTGAAAAGGGTCCGAATCAGGAGCCTCCGTGCACACGCTCGCAGCGACAACGGCAGTTCACCACTCGGCCAGCGTCACTCAAAAGGTCATGCGAGTAAACTCCTGGGGATCGAAGCAGCCTTTCAACATGCCACTGTACTGACTTCTCAGAAAGCACTCTGGAAGGCGGGCTATGTTCAATGTTCCCGGGGTTTGATGTTCCTGAGTTCGATGTTCCCGATGTGCGAACCTCGGGAACATGAGACCCCGGGAACATCATACCTCGCAATTGGGGTGCTCATTAAGCCTTATAACAAAAGCGGGAACATCGAACCTCGGGAAACACCGAAACTCGTACATAGGGTGCTATAAAAACTTGCGAACATCAAACCCCGCGGACATCAACTCCTGGAAACATCGACCTTCATACTTGAACCTAATGTAATATTGGTCAGGTGCCATAAAAACTTATAGAGAAAATGGAAACATGAAACCCCGGGAACATCGAACCCAGGAATGCGGAACCCCGGAACTTCGGGGAAACCCACGAGAGAAGGGAGGACAATGAAACGGTTACCAATGAATGTGTCACCTCTGCACATTACATGTGGTAATTCTGAGTGTAAATTAGTTGAAATCTTCAACAGCTTGGACCAGATACACCAATCAGAGGAACCAAGCACTCTAAGCAATCTTCTGGGAGGATATGGCAACAGCTAATTCATGGCTGGTTATGCTCATCTTTCAGCAGCATTACCTAATATAGGAAGTCTGAGTGACCACATGAGTGAGGTGTTCAACATGTTCAGAGATTACACCAATCAGAGGAACCCAAGGACAATCTAGGCAACTCGTGGGAGTCTCTGGCAACAGCTGATGCACGGCTGGTTATGCTCATCTTTTCTCAAGCAGTTCTATATAGTGAATGTCTGCGTGCACATTAGTTGAAGTGTTCAACATGATCACAGATTACACCAATCAGAGGAACCAAGACACTCTAGCACCCTGGAAGTAACTGGCAACAGCTGATTCACGGCTGGTTATGCTCATCTTTCTTCAGCAGGTATTAATTAGATTGTCTGAGTGGATCAGGTAGTGATGGGTTCATGCTCCACAGATTACACCAATCAGAGGAACCAAGACTAGCAATCCCTTGAAGTATCTGGCAACAGCTGATGCAGGCTGGTTATGCGTCATCTTTCGCCCAGAAGTCTTAAATAGAATGTGAGTGCAAATTAGTTGAAGTGTTCAAAATGCTGCACAGATTACCACAATCACCGGGTGATGCCAGGGATCTCTAGCAATCTCCGAGAGTAACTAGAAGGCTAGTTCGGAGAAGCTTTCCGGTGCATGGTCTGTCTTCTCTCGTCTGGCTTTCGGGTAATTTTCTTTACGAAAGGTAGCTGGCCACAGAATCAATGGAAAGGCAGTGATCTGTATGAGAAATTTGTTTGTTATCCCCGTTTTGTCAACAAAGAATTATCAAATTTAGCTTTTCAAACGGCGAAAACATGCTGTTATATAGATTCTGTGATTACTGTATGCTAATTCAGTCAGAAATTCTAAGAAATCCACCTGCGTTCTCACTCGCCAGTGAACGCGTGGTATGTCCCGACTTCTGGCTTCCCCGCAGTACGCGGCAGTAAAATGGAATTGTCTCTCAACTGTTAGTGCATAGGGTTAGGCTACTACCCGACGCTGATAGGCCGCATGTCGGCAGTGTTAGTCGGCTTTTGATCAGTCCTTTTGTTAGGTATTTTAAAAAATGTTCTGTTTTTTTTGGGGTGGCCTGAGAGTCCCACAGTGAAGGCTATTGGAGGAGTCTTCCGGTTGACGAACTAGCTTATTAGCTTTTGAAAGTCGACGACTGTGTGCTTATGTTTGTTACTGACAATGCATCAACAGGATGATTACCATCAGGTCTATTGGGGTACAAATTGAGTCAAAATGCAGAGTTTATAAGTTTATGTCAAGGCAGGTCTATTCATAGATGGCTGGTGAGAGCAGAGGATACGTCTATTGAGGGGGAGGTGGCAGGGCTGTTGTTCTCCAACTTTTTTGGTGACCCTTTCAGTTTTGGAAATGATTGCAGACCTTTCCAAATATGACTGCCACAGTGCTTTGCGGGATATTAAAACAATCGTGGGCCACAATTCACACTGAGAGCTGATCAGTCAACTTCTCTATTGATCTGACACACAGATTGTGACCAGGGACCTGTGAGAAACCCGAGCATGAAAAGATAGTGACTACCTGCTGAGACTGTCAAATGTGCATGCATGGTTTCCATGGACAGGGGACAGATTCACTTCGTAGTAGAGCTAAGACTTACAATATAGCAATTGATAGTTTGAATCCCAGACAAGCCCGAGGGGTGTTTTTTCCGCGTGCTCTTTAGGACAAGGAATATTCTCTCCATGTCTTGTTAACCCACGGGTTACAGTAAGGTACTCGCGGTGTAGTGACTCGCAAGATAGTTAGGGAAGTGCCCCATGGTGCTTCTTCTTGGGAAGCCCCCAGGGGACACGAAGTGGAACTGACTGGACATCGAGAGGAACAGCAAAATAATATTTAGTGTGGGTTTAACGACTCATGATGATATGGGATAATCTCTTGAGCGTATGGATTACGGTTGCGAGCAGTGATAAATCGCTACGTATTAACCAGGTATTATCATTACTTCAATGACCAGGCTAGAATAATCACGAGTCAGGAGAGTGGTACAAGGGAACTTTTTTGCCTACGACAAAAACAAATTGTTCCAGACGGCGAAACCTCCATTTCAACGCTACTGCTTGCAAGATAATTTCTCCATTTGCAAATTATATATTCATTCTAATCTTACTTTCCACAAGTTATACTCATCTCAGTCCTTACATCGTCTGACATATGTTTTGTGTTATACTGTTGGCGAATGGATTTTCAATTTCTTTTAAGGACAACTGTAGGATGAATAATAAAGAGGGGCGAATATATTAGCTGAGATAAACTGAAGGCGTCCAGTCCAACCTGGAGTTCGTACAACTTCCCATTACGGAGTTAACAGTCCTTAAAGTTGTGCATATGTATTGCACAAGATCAAAAAGATCCCATCATGCAAAAATAAATGAGTCATACTTGAAAACCTCCAAACAATCTATTATTTCCTATTGTAATTCACACATTATTCTCACTTTGAAAAGCATGCATTTAGTCTATGGGAGAGGTTTGCTGTAAGTGGGGGGTGTTGATGGGTTACTTTGGTGAAGAGAAACTGAAAGACAACGACTTCTGCCTAAATGTTGACTTATCAACGGAATGAAACAATAAAATATATAAAAAAATTTCGGGTTGCCCAGGTGTGAGGTCATGTGTATTGTGCAATTGGTTATTCTCCCATTCTCGGCCATAATGGACCAAACTTTGAAGGGCAATAACCTCCACATAGGAACTCGTATAAAAAATGGCGGTTTGAACTATAGACAGTTTTTCATCCTCCAAGATATAACTTGTTGCACCAAGCCTGTAGTTGTCTTTTAGGGATGAATGGATTTCCACTTCTATTAGATGGCCGCTTACTCATGCATTTGATCCAGCCACGCACCTGAAAGATTTACGGTGGTGCCCGCACTGAATGGTTGTTTTCATGACACAAATTTTACTGTATAAGCAGTACTTTTGGTTTGCATTTTATTCTCCCATAAAAAATATAGCTTCTTGTTAATGGCGGGGGGGTGGGGGCTGCATGTAGCTAATGCCAACTATACAGGTGCACCGAATACCACTATATGAGACATATGCCATATTAGTAAGAATTGGAAAGAGATAAATTTAACACACCACTATCAGGCCCAGTTTTATGTGTATTTTTGTCTATATTCCAGGAACTTCCAAACAATAACTTTTTAAAACATTTTTATCATGACAAGAAACTGTTTGCAGTGTACTATAATCATGCTATAATATTCCCCAGCATGCCTGGGACAGGGGTCATGTCACAGCAGGTGACCTTTGATGTGTGCTTAGTCCCATCTGAAATGAGCTGGGTCGAGCCTGAAACAAAAAGTAGTGGGTAATAATAAACATATTGTCCACAGATAAATATCACACCGCAAGCAGCTTCCATAACATGTAGGAGGCAGGCCGAACATTTTTGGTATTGGCTGAATGAAACAGTGTCCTGTACATGTCTGTGGCGTCATACTGGAGGTACTGCACGTGGGTAATCACACCATACAGCTGCCTGTTAAAGGCTGTCCATGGACAATATCTAAAGCAAAGCATGCTATAGGTTGCAATATTAGCAAGATATAATGGAAAAACTGGAACCATGCATATATCTCATTTTGATATATTCAGCATAATTTGGTTTGGTTGTTTTGAAGGGTATCGTGTGTTGATCTCAATCACAATCTACCTTTTTCAATGACAGAAGTAACCATTGAAGCACCTTTCATCCGAGACGGAGGCCAAATGGTTTTCTTGCTGAGCAATTATTTATATGGCCTTCCCATCAAATTAGATAGTGTATGTTTCTGGCACCAATCCTCTTGATTCAAATGAACCTCGCAAGTTGTTGGTTCTACCGGCCCGGTGCCGCCTTCACAACTCGATCCATCGACGATAAATGGGTGTGTACACCCATGAGACCTAGACCAAACCTACAAGAACGCCACCGGTACAAGGTAATCCCCCTAAGACCCCCACTTGGTAATGAAGAAGACCCATTAAGATCCTACCAGGTACAAAAGACCACCTAAGACCCCACCAGTACAATTTACGATCCCTAAGGTACTAAGACCCCAACAGGTACAGAAGTAAGACCCACCCCTATAAGATCCCATCGATACAAAAGGCGACACTAGGCTGGATCCATAGATGCGATGCGTATGTACATAATCCGCCAAATTTTACGTGAACGTGATATTAGTCCCCGAAGACAAAAATTCATAAATGAAGGCAAACAACGCTGAAATACGAAAAGGCACATGTAAAAACCGAATGCGTATGCGGAATGCGTATCACAGCGAATGATTCTATGAATCTTCCTTAAAAGCCAAGCACAACATATGCATGGGCTGCTGTCTTTTTGGTTTTTTTCGTATACACTATAGTGTTTTTTTTTTTCTTTCGAAATAAATGTCTGTTTTCATGATATGTGATTCCCATCCCCGGCCCGGATACGCAATACGCACTAATGGATCCCGGCCTAAGACCTCGCCAGGTACTACTACCTCAACAGGTACAAGTAATACCCCACCTAAGATCCCCCACCAGGTACGAAGTGAGACAGCTAAGACCCCACAGAGATAGACCCCAACAGGAAGAAAAGTAAGACCCCACATAAATATCCCACCAGGTACAAAAGTGAGGCACTAAGACCGCACCAGTTAACTGAACCCCAACAGGTCAAAAGTAAGACCCCACCTAGATCCCACAGGTCTACAAAATTGAGCACTAAGAACCCACCATTACGTATACACCTCAACAGGACAAAAGTAAGACCCACCTAGATCCCACCAGGTCCAAAAAGTGAGGTACTAAGACCCCACCATTACTTAGATAGACCCCAACAGGTACAAAAGTAAGACCCCAACCTAAGATCACCAGGTACAAAAGTGAGGCACTTAAACCCCACCAGGTACTGAAACCCCAACAGGTACAAGTAAGACCCTCACTAAGATTCGCCACCAGGTACTAAAGTGAGTCACTAAGACCCGCCAGTTACTGAGACCCACCAGTACAAAAGTAAGACCCCACCTAAGATACCACCAGGTACAAAAGTGAGGCACTAAGACCCCACCAGTTTATCTGATACCCCACAGGACAAAAGTAAGCCCCCACCTAAGATCCCACCAGGTACACAAATATGAGGCACTAAGACCCCACCAGGTAGTGAGACCCCAACAGGTAACAAAAGTAACACCCCACCTAGATCCCACCAGGTACAAAGTTAGGCACTAAGACCCCAGCCAGGCACTAAGACCCCAACAGGTACAAAAGTAATACCCCACCTAAGATCCCACCAGGTACAAAAGTGAGGCCCTAAGAGACGCCCACCAGGTACTGAGACCCCAACAGGTACAAAAGTAAGACCCCACCTAAGCCCCCACCTAAGATCCCACCAGGTACAAAATGGGCACTAGACCCCCCCCATGTAGTGAGACCCCAACATGGTACAGAAAGTAAAGACACCCCTAAGATCCCACCAGGTACAAAAGTGAGGCACTAAACCCCCCACCAGTGCTGATACCCCACCAGGTACATAAATAGACCCCACCTAGATTCACCAGGTTACAAGTGAGGCCTAAGACCACCAGGTTCACTGAGAACCCCCAGTACAAAATAAGACCCCACCTAATACTCCACAGGTACAAAAGTGAGGCACTAAGACCCCATCCAAGGTACTGAGACCCCAACAGGTGCAAAAGTAATCCCCACCTAAGATCCCAACAGGTACAAAAGTAAAAGCCCCCCAAGCAGGTTCAAAGGTAAGACCTTGGTACAGTAGTATCAGGCCTAGTAGGTAGCACTTTTGTACCCACTACGTACAAAAGTGAGACCGCATGCCAAAGATGCCACTGCAGCAAGGCTAGCTTCAGACCCCACGACCCACTTGTTAGGTTGCATTGGCATGTGGTGGAAGCACGAAGAACGCAGATTCTTCCTCTCATTACCGATCCCTGTGCATGGTACGTATTCTATCTAAAGCCGCATAGTTCTCAAGGGCCTGTTGTTTTCTATACATCCCACAGACTTACCTCACAATCTGTGGAGCCCATGTGTTCATTGTTATTTCTAGAGTGCCAGAGGTCTCCCTATGAAATGATAAATTAACCAGGAACTGAATAACACTCGAGAATCAACACAGTTTTTTTTAATAGAGGCCCTATAGGCTTCTTCCCAGTGTTGGGACTGTAACTGCTGACTAGCTAGAAAGGTCAACCTCCCTTGAGCCTCAATCATATGCTCTCATTTCCATCCCCGGTGTGCCAGTCCACTGTGTCAAGCTGGAAGGTTTAAGTTAAAAATTCCGTCAACATACATTTTTGAAATGCTGGTAAAAGTTGGTCTCATAGCTGCCTATTCCCCCCCTATTAGGCTGATGAGGAGCTACAACTACAGCCCAATAGGAATCGGGATATGGACTCTACAATGTTTTAAATCAATGCGGATCTGACCATCACTTGAAGGGGGTCAGACAACCAGGTGGGCGCCATATTTCTCATATGTAGAGGGGCAAGCCGAGGGGTGTATTCTCGTGGATGGGTGGGCACAAATCCACCGTCAAAATCGTGACGTTGCAAACCACCCCCTGTATCCGCCCTTTTGCTCTAACAGTTTCTTGACTGGACGACCAGTTTCTTGACTGGACGATATCTTCCACTTGGTCCAGCCCTAAACCTTCGAAATGAAAGATGTCCTCCTTTTCTGCTGTGAAACTCAATACCATGTGGGTCACTCCCTTATTACAAAAAACTTTGGCCACAAAACATGGGTGTTTCACGGGTGGCGACATGGTTGTTCGGGGGTGGCCAACACATAGGGGTGCAGACAAAACCCTGTCTCCCCATGTCAGACGTGGTTTGGCGGGGTTGATGACAAAGGAAGGCATGTCTGTGACTGGTCAGAAGCCTGACAATGACACCCTTGTCACTTATTAGTTCTGACTGGGTCAAACATGTCACTGTCAACCATGGCCAAACCACGTTTTCTATTGAAATCTATGAAATGTGGCAGGTACTTAGACAGGGGGGTCTATGACCTGCCCCCTGACGTGGGTTAAAACTACTGAGTGTGGTGCCCAAGCCTGGCCCTGCTCAACCACTGCCCTGACCATGTCTGGACATGGATACCAAACAGTGTCACTCGTGGTTACAACCATGTACAGGGGTGTCATGGCATGGGTGTTCAATGGGTGATCACCCTTTTTTCCTTCAACCCACACCCCTGATCAGGGGTGAACAACCCTGGTCTTTGCGTGACGCCCCTGGCGCCACCCATGTTTTTTCAGTCAGATTTTTTTGTAGGGCGTCCTGGAAATTGATCGCAGTGACTTTTGCAATAAGTCGCAAGGAGCTTACGGTCGCCACTTGCGGTCACCACCCAGCGCCCATTGAAGTGTGCGGTGTTGATCTCTGTAAAGTGTGAGGTCGGTTACTCTTGAGTTTCATACAAATTCCAACTCGTATGCACACGGATTTGATCCTTAATTTAATACTGGTGGGATCTTAGGGGTCATACTTTTGGTTGATCTGTGGGTCCCAGGTGGGTCTTACTTATACATTGTGCATTGAACACTCAAACCGTTTATTTACAGAACCCAAGACATTTTGGGGAGGGGGGGAAATCATTTCGTCCATACTCAAGAGCTTGAGCATGCTGCGAAATTGAATTACTATATTGCACATGAAGTTTGGTAAACTATTTCCTTGTGCAGTTCTGGGGGAAACTTTTCTATGGTTCCTTGAACATGGTGTCAAGAGTCTTTCATAATAGTTTTGGCCATTCTTCGAAAAAGAGAATAACATAAGCAGAGTGCTGCTTTCCTCTCATAGTTAAATTGGATGAATTTGAAGTAATCAGTATTATCATTGGTTAATTTTTTATACGGGATCTTAACTATGTTCGTCAGTGTCATTTGAGGGTCCTTTTTTCAATGGTAAATAGAAGGTTGAAATAAAATTGTTTCTCCTCCTACATACCAAATTGTTGATCACAGCATTTGGGTCATTAGTATCATTGTCTTATAATGCCTAGCGGAGGAGGAGGGGGGGGGGGGGGTTTTGTTGAAGGATTTCTTTTATATTTTTTATTCAAAGTGTACATTCAGATGCTATTGTGGCTCGAAAGGTTATTTCTAGAAGGGGGTAAACCACTAAAATATTTTTGGCCCTAACGAAATTCAAAGGACGTTTCATTATGATCATGATTCACACTGACCCACTATATATTGGTATTATTTCCATTTCCAAGAACTGCACTGGGTGCATGCCAGAAACATTTGAAGAGGATGCTAATGTTAATAGTATAGTAATAATATCTTGTTCTGTATACATATCACGCTTCCGGTCCGAAGACTTGCTGAAGCGCTTTACAGATTTACCTCCCCCCGATTTTAGTGACAACCCTACCAACTCCTGATCGTGGTCTCAAAAAAATCCCAACGCACAATTTCAGTACGCCACTTCATCATGTCGGAGGGACTTCCCACATCAGCGCCACCATATGGACTCGATACTCTTTACAAGTCACCTCACACGGTACCAACTTTAACACTGGGTGGCGTGGTCATTTTAGGAACATGCCCTTGTCCAACAGCTCAGCCGAAAAGTCCTCAGGCTTCCAACAGGCTCCGAACTCACGATCAACTGTTTATGATTCTGGAACTCCACCGACTGAGCTGAATCTAGTCATCAAACATTTTGACCTGTGTTAACGATCACTAATATCTCTGCAATAAATATTTGCAAATATTTACTTGGGTTGAAAAACAATTATTGAGCTACAGGGGTACTACTATTAGTGTTAGTTTAGTTTTTTTTTTTTTTTGGGGGGGGGGGGGTTATGGAGAGGGGAACAGTAAATCAGAAGTTTAGTGGTCAAAGGTCATCTTTGTGAGTCATTTTTGTGATATTGATACATTACTTGAAATGCTTCTTATCCCACACATTGATGTAACATTCATTTGCCACTGATTCGATTTGAGTGAAACTTTTGTGCAAGTGCTTTCCAGTTTACCATCAGGAAAAACCCTTTCCAATGTCAAATGAGAGAGCCTCGCCGCCCACAACCGGTTGATTGAACGTGCTGCAGGTTCTCGTTATCACATTGGTATGTCATCACTAATGTCCTACAGGTGTCCATAACTCTTGAGTTCAACTAACCTCTGGAGACTGTTGTTGATCAAGCACTTCCCTGGGAGGCGGTTCTAAGATGAGTGGTTTCCACCTCCCCCTTGTCAGTGATGCTAGAGTGAAGTTAGAGTGTCAGATATACATTTGGGGGCACATTATTTACTCCCGCTTTCCCTTTTTTCCCCCCCCCCCAAACAATTTAATCAAGACGCCATGTTCAACTGCACCCCGGGGTTCAGGTATTGTCAAAGGCCCCTGTTTTCAATGCACCCGAAGGTTCAGTCTTGTCCCCCCCAAAGGGCCCATGTTCAATGCACCCCGAGAGGTTCAGGCTTCATTGTCAAAGGCCCATGTTCATGCAAAAAACAAACCCGAGAGGTTAGGCATTGTCAAGGCCCATTTTCCAATGCAAACCCCCGGAGAGTTCAGTCATGTCAAAGGCCCATGTTCAATGCACCCCGAGCGAGAGGTTCCAGTCTTGTCAAAGGCCCATTTTTCATGCACACCCCCCGAGAGGTCAGTCATTGTCAAAGCCCCCTGGTCAATGCACCCCGAGAGGTTCAGACAGTCATTGTCAAAGGCCCATGTTCAATGCCCCACCAAAACACCCCGAGAGGTTCAGTCATTGTCCAAAGTTGTATGCTCTAATTCCGTACACTGTACACTACCAATTCCTGGAAAATTGCTGGACTAATAAGTAACCTACCAGCCAAAAAAAATTGTATATTATCCTAGTGGAAATTTGGATGAAGTGAGGCAGACAGGTTGCAAAACATGTGAACATGTGAATCACTTGGGATTTTGCAAGAATTGAGCATACGGTTTCAAACATGATCACATGTGAATCACTTGGATTTTGTCAATGACTGACATGTGTTACTGGACCATTCTTAAGTGTCAAGTGCACAAACTGATGACAGATTAATAGTCTCGACTTGGTAGTTGTCAAAGGCTGAGCGGATTCCACTCCTCTATTGGGAGACCGTGTACGCAAACAGACTGGGGATCACCTTCTTCGCATTTTTTGTATGCCTGTTCTCCCTCAAAAGCCCACTAAGCTTCATACCCCTAGGTACCAGTGCCTCTGCTGTGATCTCACACTTTACATGACAGCAGTATAACCTCTAAATACCCTCAGCCTCAGGGCAGCACCAGGACAGCCCCAGGGAAAGCACCAGGACAGCCCCAGGGCAGCACCAGGAAAGCCCAGGGAGTGGAACCACCAATTTGAAGGATCCAAACCATGATTTCTTGGCAATGTGCTTGTAACTCAACATACACGATCAATCCCTTAGTAATAAGGCACGTATGCAGGATGTTTCTCACCCAATCTAGGAGGTGGCACCACAGGTTGGCACGTCGGGTACATGGAAAAAATTGGGTTGTGACACCTCCCGATAGCCAAAAATCACCCTTCGGGGGCTGAGAGGGACCCTTTATCTCACACTATTAGTTGGAAACCAAATGTCTGCTTGTAGTGACACTGAAGTTGAAAATGTTCTATGCACTCTAACTGGAATATGTTGTAGCTAAATGTGAGGGTTGGGTGTTCCGCTTCTCCACAACATACTCACACATCCTAACCAACACCTACGAATGACTCCTGTTTCTCATTTTCTCTGCCCACCAGCCCATACAGTAGTGGCCCCCAACTAGCCAAAACTCCTCATGGTCACTGTATGAATTACAGTGAACAATTTATCTTTGTTTGATCTTCGGAATGATTTTCAATTATGTGAAGATCGCATTCACGTTTGAATCACTGATGTGTATTGAACGAGCATTGTTCTCCTTCATGAAGTTTTCAATCATCCAGTTTCTGATATCGGTGAAAATGGATTGTAGACCAGAAAGCCAAAAGGCTTAAAGATTCCTTTACTCCTCTTACACCCGATAGCCAGACACAAGACAATGGAGCGGACTTCATGGGACAGATATCGCGACAAACTCACATTTTTCCCACCCAGCCACCAAGGTTCCCATTCAAGGATTTAAGACTTGGCCTCTGGTGACTTCAAAACAATAGGTTCATGTACTCATCAGACCTCTGACCTTAAACCCCCCCAAATGATAGGTTCATGTACTCATCATGGGGAACACACTACCAAGTATAGTCTCATCCATTCAGTGGGGGTCGAGTAATTGTGTTCACAAGCCTTAATTGCCCCAAAACTTTCCACAAAATTCCATTTTCAACTTAAATTCAACCCTGACCTAACAAAAACTATATGATTTCTTGTACTCCCATAGAAAGCCACACACCATTTTCAACCGGATCAGACTAACCATTCTGGCCTTATCGGGTTCACAAAGGTTTTCAGACTTTGACCTCTAAGTGACCTTGACCTGACCCCAAAACAATAGGTTCATGTACTCATCATGGGGATCACCTATCCAGTATGAGCTTCCATTCATCCATCCCGGTGGGGTCACGTTATCGTGTTGACAAGCAAATTTGCCAAATTCTTAACTTTTCACAAATTTCTTATTTCTGACCAAAATTTCACCCCGACCTATACCGATACATAGCGTTCCTGTACTCCCCTAATAACGCTACACACCAAATTTGAACCTGATCAGACCACCATTCTGGACTTATCGGTGTTCCAAGTTTTCCACAGACCTTGACCTCTGGGGGGGTGACCTCAGACGTTCTCTGACCTGACCCCAAACAATAGGGTCCATGTACTCATCGAGAACACACAACCATTATGAGCTTCATCCATCCAGGTGGGGTGAAGTGTCGTGTTCCCAGCTATAAATTGGCCAATTTTAACTTTTTTCACAAAATTTTCCTATTTTTGAACCAAATCACCCCCGACTTATCTAGAAACAATAGGGGTTCCCTGTTACTCCCATAAAAGAGCGCACACCAAATTTGAACCTGATCAGACCAACCATTCTGGACTTATTTGTTTTCACAAGGTTTTTCACAGACTCTGAACCTCTGGTGACCTCAGATGACCTCTGACCTGACCCCAAAACAATAAGGGTTCTGTACGCATCAATGGGGAACACACATACCAGGTATGAACTTCTCCATCCATGTGGGTTGAGTTATCGTTTTCACCAACCAACTGGCCAAATTATTGACTTTTCACACAAATTTTTCTATTTTTTCCCAAAATTCACCCCCGACCTTACCAAAACATCAGGGTTCCTGTTTCTCTCTCTTCTCCCTAAGAATCTACACAACCCAAATTTGAACCTATCAGACCACCATTCTGGACTTAGCATGTTCACAAGGTTTTCAGACTTTGACTCTGTGACCTCAGATGACCTCTGATCTGACCCAAAACGATAGGGTTAATGTACTCATCATGGGGAACGCAAACATACCAAGTAGAGCTTCATCCATCCGGTGGGGGTCGAGTTAAGTGGGTTCACAAAGCCGACCATACACACAAACGCATACTGTGGTTTAGGGGGGGGGGCCTCCCCTAACGGGGACACACAAACGGTACATTGATCTTTAACCTAGGACAATGCGGACATCAGTTGCAAAAAATACCTACAGTAGGGTACCCCTTACCAATAAAGTTACATTTTAAGCAGTTTTAAGGGAAACAGAGGAACCGGGATATCCCCATTCCGTTTTTTTGGGGGCGTTTTCCTATGGTGAAAACGGGGACAAAACACAACGGGGATTATCCCTGGTTCGCGGCCGAACCCCAGTACGTGGCAAAAGGAAATCCTGGTGTGTCCCGTTGTAATGGATCCATCAAACGCACGCATAACACTACACACACAAACACACACTGTCATGACTGCATAGGATTCCTGACTTCGTCAGGAACCCAAAAATCGGTTTTGGTGGCTATAACTTTCCAGATTTTCCACTGTCCAAATTTGAGTGTCTAGAATAGACAGAACATAACATTCGGTGTGCTTTGTAGTTAAGTCACACAGGGGTTCGTTATATGAAAAAAAAAGTTATCGCCCTGCGGAGATACGCAGATTATTTAGCCAACACCATTAACATGGCCTCCTCATATTTTTGTGAAAGAACGATGTCAGCCTGTGGTTACAAATGAATTCCAAGAACCCACTGCCAATTTACAGGCAGAGGCTAGACCAAACCCCTCATTTAGCCATTACCATCCAATTGGCAAAGTGATATGTGAATTACGAAACGAACCTGTTGTGAAATGTGGGAGTTATTTTTGCTGGGGTATCTATCTAAATGGAGCCCAACCATCACTTGGCATGGATCGTTGAGAAAATTCGGAGAAAAATTATAGGTCACTCAGATTGCAGGAAATGGTACTTTAGGTACTGTGAAAGATGAATCCAGTGGCATATCCAAGATTTGTTTCAGTGGGCGGGGCGGGGGGGGGGTGGAATAGTTCATAGGGTCGTTGAGCTACTAATCTGGGCGGAAGAGCCAGCATTTGGTTGGTGTGGAGCGTACACAGTTGTAAAATTTTTGGGGAAATAAGGCCTCCTAAATGCCAGGAAATGGCACTTCCCAGTCTAAGTCCCTGATCATTTTCAGGGAGGGACGCAGTGGCGTTAGCCATAGTTTTGTAGAGCGCGCTGGGCATTGAAAATGGTGGGTTGTCATATAATCTGGTTAAAATGACCAAAATCTCAAATTAGTCGCTATAATTTCTTGAAGTCATAACAGTTCAATATGAAAGAAACCATTAATTTTCGTGGGCACTCACGTGAATATTTTGGGGTAACATTCATATTCACTTCACCTCTGCTATTTCCCTCATTCTTCATCCGAATTGCGATACCTCGAGTACTCAGTATCCAATTGATTATTGCATAAGTGCCTGTGATAATGGGTTGATAATGGGTTGGCTCTAAACTTGGTTCTTATGCCACCTGGCTGGAGGGTCTGATGTATGGGCAGCAACCTCCAACCCAATCTCAGGTAAAATATCACCTTTTTTTAACAGGTTTTCTCCAAGCCCTGTGTATGCAACAGCCAGTCAACGAAAATCAATGGGGGCTGTACCATCGTCACCACGATTCAATAAAGTCTTCATACAATAATGGGCGCCACGCCGTTCTACAAAAATTGAATTCCAAAGAGAGAAAAATGTTGTGATTTTACTTCCGACTATATGAACACCCTGCGGGTTTGCGGCTTGTATGCAGGACAAAGGGCGAAGCCACTGGGAAAGTTAGGGGGCAAGAGCAATTTGGGAGGGGGGGCGGAGGGGTCCGAGCAGTGCTGATGGGAAACTATATCCCAGACGGCAGGAGATTATTACATGACCATCCAAGCGGTAGCACCATTCGTATGGTGCGGATCGTACTTGGTTTTCATTTTTTTGGGGGGGCGGGGGGAAGTAGAATTACACCTGGTGAATGGGTGCTGATTTGAATGAAACAGGTGCAACATTGTGGCTGAGGGTGGCACCGAAGGCAGATAGTGGTCCCGCTTCCCAACAAAGGAGAATGTCAACATTCATCAATTTAGTCAAGGCTTTTCTCACTCATGTCCATATATTGGTTAAGTTCGGACTGCCGGAATCATCATAATCCTCCGTGACTGTTTTCCCGATACGCCTGATGGAGTGGGTGGGATGGAGGGGGCTCTCCGGCCTTGATTATTTGGCATCAGGGTTCCTCAGTCTTGGGCAATCAATTTTCCATGACTTTCCCATGACTTTTTTCCAAACACCACATAAAGAATTTCCATGACCTATTTCTTGACATCCTACAATACAACACTTCACTATCCACACCGCAAAGAAGACGCAGGGGCGAACATTGCAGCTATAAACATCAAAAGCCAAAGCCAAACAGAACAATGCCTATTTGAGAAACGTTGCATGACTTTTTTCCATATTTGAACAATTTTTCTAAATTTTGAATTTCTTTCTTCTCCAGGCCTGATTTCCATTCGCAAAATTTCATGACTTTTCCATGACTGCAGTGACCCTGTTGCATCTATGATTAAAAATCCAAAGGCCTACGTCTTCTCAGTTTGTTCAGGCTTTCTCTTGGAATTTCCCCTCTCACTTCCTCCACAACCCGTTTCCTCTTGCTACACCCTTGCTGCTTATCCTCCCTCTGCCCTCTCCCTCTTTTTCTTTCTCTCTCTCTCTCCCTCTCTTTTCCTTTTCCCTTCCGTTCCTCCCCTCCCCCCCCTTTTCTTCTTCTTCCCCTTCCCGCCTTTTTCCCTTTTTTTCTCTTACCCCCTTGATACTTAACGTATGCCGGGTCAATGAACCAACATGAGATCTAAAACACATTAAACATCACCTTTTTTGGATAGTGATGTGTGACATATAATCATGTACTTACGTGCGAGGATAGTGGCATTTTGACATGTGACTATCAAACAACAATCTTAAGGGAGGTACTCAAAGCACGCCCCCTCGATCTACTAACGACACAGAAATGCTATGGAATTAATTTTTTGTAAACCAGAAGTCAGATTTGTTACTGAAATTTCCGGGAAACGCTAACCACATAGAGTCACTTGGGATTCACGTTCGACCGAGTGGGGAAACCAGAGGGGGGGGGGTTATAAAACCGCCACCTTTTCTAAGTGCCTCCCCCATTGACTTCAACATCTTTTTCACCATGGAATTACTGATGGAACTCCACCCCTCCCCCACTGCCTCCCCCCCTCCCCCACAAGTGCATAACTGATGGAAGGGTAATTTGTCTGTGACTGGGATTCCTTCTCAGGAAATATATCTTCTTTATTTCTCGCAAATAACCGGGTGACAATTTTAACTATTCTCTGACACCTCCCTGCTTTATATAGGTCCGTGTTTTCTGTTGGATAATTCCTCTGCCCCAGGGCAGAGGAATCACCAACTGTGAGGGCTTAGTCCCAACCCCGGCCGGTTCTCAGGAAGATGTGGAGGCCGGGTTTGGTTTCTGAGGTGGTTAATGCCCTCACCCTCCTGCTGGGAAGAAGATGCCTTTCTAGGCCTCTAGATGCAATATAGTGCAATGCCTTAGACTAATACTGTGTACGGCCATTGTACTTGTCAATTTCAAGATGGGATTCATCTTACTCCCAATCATTCAGTCATGTGATAGCATTTAGCATACTGAGCATCTCACTGTGTAAATAATTGATGTCTCATGCATGCAATAATTTACAAAAACTAATTGAGATTGCCCCTATTACAATAGTGTCCAATTATTATGTTAATGCACTGATGGGGGAAGATGGAGTAGCCCCCTAGAATATACAAGCTAAAGGTGGCTTTTCAATTGTGGGTGACAATCCCGATATCCATAAGGTGCTGTTCATAAGGGTCATTGTTCATAAGGTGTCATTAATTCATAAGGTTCCGTTATTCATAAGGTTTTGTTATTCATAATGAGCAAAAATGTTCATTGTTCAAAAGGTTCTGTTATCATAATGGCAAAAAAGGTTCAGCTCATTCTCATAATACGCAAAAGGTTCTTAATTCATAATATTAAAAAAGGTTCATAATTCATTATAAAAAAAAGTTTGGAAATCGCATGAATTATGATAACGGATAGGATATTCTATACTAGAACGAAGGTTCGATATTCATAATAGAAAAAAGGTTCCTATTCATAATAGAAAAAAGGTTCCGTTATTCATACTAGACAAAAGGTTTGGTATTCATAATCGACAAAAAGGGTTCGTATTCTATCGCTAAAAGGTTCGATATTTCATATTAGGAAAATGTTCGATATTCATAATGAAACAAGACAGAGGCTTGTACCTGAGAGATGGGCTGTGATGGAGAAGGGGGGGGTTGAGGTCGGCATCCAAGGAAGTGCACCCTCATAAGTGGCCACACCCTCCCTATTGGCAATAATACCATTTATTGGCCTTAGACCCACCTGCTGCAATATGCGCTAAATAACAGCTGCAAACCTCTAATGAACTGCAAAAAAAAAAAGTGTGTGTTTAAAAATTTATCGATCACTTGGGTCATGGGGGGCTGAACCCCCCCCCCGTGGGTTCGCCTCTGGGTATACAAACTTTCAAAATAATTTCCCCACGGCCACTTCCGCCACTTATTAATAGCTATTATGAATATCAACCTTTCGTCCTATTATGAATAACGAACCTTTTCTTCTATTATGAATACCAAAAACGCAACCCCTTTTATCTATTTGATATCGAACCTTATGGATTAGGGTGGACCCTCTTTTATTATGATATCGACCTTTATTTCCATTAATGAATTACAAACCTTTTTTTTCGAAAATTTGCACGTTCTGAATTACGAACCCATAAATAATGAACCCTTATGGATTCGAACCTTATTGATATCGAGAGCCCCCAATTGTGTAGGTCTGCTACTGTCTCAAAATATTAATTGAATCACCAATTCTGCTTGGAAATATAATATACTGTACCCCACGAATCATGCACTTTTTCCAATTATTCTATTAATAACCCAATAAAATATAATTATAAACTATTCAAATATCTAATGCGCGGTAAAAAACCGACCTAAACCTCAATATTGTGAACTATATTGTTGTTGATAGTGTCTCAGCTTGTTTGATATTGCCAGGCAGTTAATTCCAGAGAAGTGGCCCAAAAAAAACTGCAAAGGCCTGTCCGCTGATTTCTACACCTAGACCTAGGAACACAAAGATTGGACTTTCGACTAGACCGTAGGTCCCGTCTGGTTGCCCCTATAAAGTAGAACTCATCAGAGGCTTTTCCTTGAGACACTTCGAAACAATTATAGTATTTCAAAATGGATAAGTAGGGAACGGATCCATCAACTTCGTCAGCACTGCAGAGAGCTGTCAGAACCCTACAACCCTAACCAATAGTACTAGAAAGCCGAGATGCTTAGTGATTCTGACTGCCTTCATAACCTTTCAAACTTACTGATACCTTTGACTGACCCCAGAAAATTGTGGATGACAGCTGATCATATTTGTGTGATTATTAACTTTTCAACAAAAAGCATTGCTCAGACTTTGACCTATCCTGAGGCCAGATGACTGCTGACCTGACCCACCCCAAAAACAATAGGGACCATGTACTTTTTTAAGATTAACCAACCCCACACAGCATGATAATTGTGTTACCAAGCCAAATTGGTACAGTGTATAAAATATTCTTGTCACAATTTCCTAATCTCTCCACCAAAATGACTCCCATCTAACAACTAACATTTAATTTGTTATTGTACGCCCCATGAGAAACTGCATACCCAATTCAACAACCCTGAAGCAGATCAGGCATTCGTGACTCATCCTGTTGTTAAAAAGATTTTTTCAGACTTTGACCTTTAATGTCCTCATACCTTTGCACCTAACCCCACAACAATAGGAATCATGAAATCATTATCGATAACCCACATACCAGTATGAGCCCCCCTCCATCCAGGCGGGGTTGGATATGCTCTTCATCACAAGCTAAAAGAGCCCACAATTCGAATTTTTCACAATTTCAACATTTTTCTCAAAAAAGACAGCTGGTCTGCACCAAAAACAATAAGAGTGATTGTACTACCCATAAGGAATATACACACCTAATTTCAGCTTGATTTGTCACCAAGCATTCTGGACTATCCTCTTCCACAAATTTTTATATTTTACCTTTAAATGGACCTTTGATCTGACCTCAAAACAAAGGATTTGTACTCATTATGAGGAACCCACATACCAAGTATGAGCTTCATCCATCAGGTGGGGGGCCGATTTTATACTCGCCACAACTAAAATGCCCAAAATATGCAATTTTTCAATTTTTCCATCTTCCCCCAAAATGACCCCTGGTCTGCAATCAAAACGATAGGTGCTTGCACTCCCCTAAAAAGCTACACATCGAATTTCACTTGATTGGACCAAGCTTTCCTGACTTATCCTCTTCAAAAGATGTTTATACTTGACGTCTGATGACCTTTGACCTGAACCCAAAACATAAGGATCGTGTACCCATTATGAGGAACCCACATACCAAGTATGAGCTTCAACCTCCAGGTGGGGTTCGAGTTATGCTCTTCACAGCTAAAATTGCCCCAAATATGACTTCTTTAGTTTTTCATCTTCCAGAATGACCACTGGTCTGCACCAAACAATATGGTGCTTGTACTCCCCTAAGCTACACACCAAATTCAACTTGATTGGACCAAGCATTCTGGCTTAATCCTCTTCACAAGATTTTCAGACCTTTGACTCTATGACCTCGGGATTCTTTTGACCTGACCCCAACATGATATTGACCATGTACTCACTTGGGGACCCACATACCAAGTCATAGGCTATCCATCAGGTGGGGTCGAGTATGCTCTTCACAGCTGACTTGCCCCAAATATCATTTTTCACTATTTTCCCACTTTCCCCAAAATGACCCCTGGTCTGCACCAAAAATACTAGGGTGCGTGTACACCCCATGAGAAAACTACACAAAAGCAAAATTCAACTTGACTGGACCGAGCATTCTGGAGTTTATCCTCTTCACAACATTTTTCAAAATTTGACCTCTAATGACCTTAGAAGACCTTTGACCTGAACTCAAAACACTAGGGATTTGTACTCATTATGGGGAACCCACCATACCAAGTATGAGCTTCATCCATCCAGGTGGGGTCGAGTTATTGTGTTCACAAACTAAATTGGCCCAATATGAATTTTTCATTTTTCCATCTTCCCCCAAAATGACCCCGTTCTGCATCAAAACGATAGGGGGCTTGCACTCACTCTAAGCTACACATCGAATTTCAACTTGATTGGACCAAGCTTCATGGACTTTATCTCTTCAAAGATTTTTATAACTCTGACGTCCGATGACCCTTTTGACTGAACCCAAAACAATAGGGATCAAATGAAATAATTATCGAAACCACATACCAAGTTGAGCCACATCCATCCGGCGGGGTTGATTATGCCTTCACTTACACACAAGCTAAAAGAGCCAAAATCCTCAATTTTGTTTCAAACACAATTTCAACTACATTTTCCCAAAAAATGACACTGGTCCTGCACCAAAAAAATAAGAGTGATTGTAACTAACCCATAAGGAAGCTACAACACCAATTTCCAGCTTGATGTACCAAGCCATTCTGGACTGTCCTCTTCACAAGATTTTATACTTTGACCTCTGATTATCTTTGATCTGACCTCAAAACCATAGGGATTGTGTACCATTAGAAGAACCCACATACCAGTAGATCTTCAATCCATCCTCCCGGTGGGGCCGATTTAATGCTCTCCCACAAACTAAAATTGCCCAACATTGAATTTTCAATTTTCCTCTTCCCCCAAATCCCCTGGTCCTGCAGCAAACGATAGGTGCTTGCCCTCCACCCATAGAAAGCTACCCATCGAATTTCAACTTGATTGGACCAAGCTTCCCTGGACTTTATCCTCTTCATAAAGATTTTTATACTCTGACGGTCGATGACCTTTGCCCTGAACCCCAAACAAGAGGATCGTGTACCCATTATGAGAACCCACATACCAAGTATGAGCTTCAACCTCCAGGTGGGGTTCGCTTTATGCTCTTCACAAGCTAAATTGCCCAAAATTACTTTCTTTAGTTTTTGCAATCCTTCCAAAAATGCCCACCTGGTCTGCACCAAAAAATAGGGTGCTGTACTCTACTCCCCATGCTCCCACCAAATTCAACTTTATTGGCCAAGCATTCTGGGCTTATCCTCTTCCACAAGATTGCATACTTTTTGACCTCTAATGACCTCAGATACCTTTGAACCTGAACTCAAAATAGGATTATGTACTCATTAGGGGAAACCCACATACCAAGTTGGGCTTCTCCATCCAGGTGGGGTCGAGTTATTGTGGGGTTTCACAAGCCAAAGCCAGCGTTACATAACACACACACACTCCAGTGGGGGGGAGTTATGCTTCTTCACAGCTGAATTGCCCAAAATTCTATTTTTTCAAGCATTTTTTGCCCAAAATGACCCCTGGGTCTGCCACCAAAAACAATAGCTGCATGTACTACCCTAAGAACGCTACACACCACAATTTCACTGATTGGCACCAAGTGTTTCGGAGACTTATGCTCTCAAAGGATTTTTCCGATTTTCGCCTCTAATACCTAATGACCTTTGACTGCCCCCAATCAATAGCGGTTGCGTCTCATTATGTGTGGACACCCACATACCAAGTAGGAACTTCCACCCTTCCAGGTGGGGTCAAGTTATGCGCTTCACAAGCCAGGTGTCACACACACCTACATACATACCTACACACACTCACACAACATACAGACCACACACTACACACACACTGTCATGTGACTTCATAATTCCCTGACTGAAGTCAAGGAATCAAATAAAGGGGTTCCTACCCCCCTATCAGTGGTGGCCAGGATCCCTGCAGGGGTACAAGTTCCCACCAGTGGCATATATTTGTTTGTGGCATTGAGGGGGGGGAAGACTGGTAGGAATAGTATCTAAGCGGATCGCCACACCATTGGTTGAAGAAATTTTTTGAATCCAAGGGCCCCCTTCAGATGACGCGGAAAAAGCACTTGCCGGTGGTTTTGAGCTGCATTTAACCAGTCATGAACATGGTTATTGCATGTCTGGCAATTTCTAATTTGATGAAAAACCAGAAAGCCAAAAGGCTTTGAGTGATTCCTTGACCCTTTCTGACAACCTGAAAACCGTAAAAATAGCAAGCGCAGAGGACAAATGAGTCGTACCAGCTCATTATGGGCACAAACGTCTGACCAATTTCCCATGTCACTCCAACCAACCAATAGGGTTCCTATACTCTTGATAAGAAAGCTACAGACTAAATTTGAAGGTTTTGAGACTTTGACCACTGGTGACCTCTGACCTGACCCCAAAACAATAGGGTTCATGTACTCATCATGGGGAATACACATACCAAGTATTAGCTTCATCCGTCCAGATGGGGTGGAGTCTAGTTATCATGTTTACAAGCCAAAATTGGCCCAAATATTGTCTTTCACAAATTTCCTATTTTTGACCAAATTCACCCCGACCTGAACCCAAAACAATAGGGTTCATGGTACTTCCCCATTAAGAAAGCCACACCACTAAATTCAACTTGATCGGACCAACCATTCTGGGCTTATCATGTTTACAAGGTTTTCATACTTTGACCTCTGGTGACCTCAGATGACCTCTGACCTGACCCCAAAACAATAGGGTTCATGTACTCATCATGGGGAATACACATACCAAGTATGAGCCTGATCTACTCAGACCTGATAGATTCCTCTGACTTTGTCAAGGAATAAAAGAGAGAACACACGTACCATGTATTTATGAGCTTCAGCCATCCCGGCTTTTCCAGGCCATTGTGCTTACAATCACAAATTGGCCTGAATCCAGGCTAACATTATCTATTATGTTACTGCGGGAGAGCAACTCTCCGTCCGTTTTGTTCGTTCGTTTGCTCGTTCGTCTGTTCGTCACGTGCACTTATAACTTCTAAACCGTACATGCGATCAGGTTGAAACTTGGTGGGTGGCTGAAGCACTGCTACTGGCTAGGCTGAGTTACATTTTTGTTTGCAGTGTGACTAGATTTTGAAAATCAAATTAATTACCCCAATTTCCCAGAGCCATTCTCACTGAGCTCTCTGTGAGTGAGGTTTGTTTACATTACTCCGTAGCTGTGTTTATCTTATCTGTCCGCAGTCCAGTAAGCATCTAGTTTCCACAATAAAACCCATTGTCCAGGGGAACAGATTCGTCTTTCAGCACATCACGCTCTAGTTTCAGGGTGTTTTTCACATGTTGGGGTTTTAGTCGCGATGGTCTGCTCAATGGTGTCATCGGCAGGATTTACCATAACAAAGAATTTCTAGCAGCACATGAGAGATGTTTAGTGGGGATGTTTGGGAGTGCATGTTTAGGGATAATTTCCTGATCAGTTTCACTGATCCTACACCTACTGCATATTTTGCCTGCATCACCAAGACGTGTTCGATATTCAGTGTTTTTTTTATCAGAGATGTTACCCTGGTTCATCCTCCAATAATGACCCCTCTCCTCACCTGACGATGACCTTTAGATCATCTGTATTGTTGGTTTGGCTCTAATGGGGAACACATATACCAACCTACGTGTACCGGCCTGTACAGTATCGCTTTTTTTTTCATCAAAGGGAAACCCCAGTTTAAACGACTTGCTAACTTAGTACTAATATCACATGTTAGAAATCCAAACAAAGGTAAGAAAAATAGCAGGGCAATTGCAGAATACCCCGCAACTACTGACTTTAGTCAAAAGCCACACACATGAAGTGCACTCAAGCATGACACCCCTTGAGAAACATGCAATGTGGGAAAGTTGCGTGGTATTCTGCATTGATCTAAAATAGCGGCTACAAATTGGGAGGAAAAATAGGGACATGTTTCACATTATTTGATTACGCTTGGGTGTCACATTTTTGCGCAGTTTACCCTCATAGATGGTCGATAGAGTCACCAACAACTTTCCCAAATATAACCATGAGAAATGGAAACCTGGCCTGTTGACAGAAACATAACAATATATGACAAGATCTTACCTTTGTTTTACTTCTTTCTCTCAGGTTATTATCATTGTCCCATCTGCTGTCTGGGCTCCTCCATCATGTCTTTAGAACTGCTAGGCCAATGTTTATGTGTCCCCAAGACCAAACAAAAGGCAGCGAAGGCCAAACTCAACTTCCACCACCATAAGGCATACCACTGCCAGCCACGCTTCCCCAAATCACAATATGTTGGGGCCTCTACCCATTTACAATAGACTGTCCAGAGAAGAGAAACTTAGCAAATTAGGATTTGTACAGAAACTGTATTTTCACTCCATCCTTGGTGATCCAGAAATTGTGGAAAAGAGAACTGACGATAGATATTACGCCTAGAGTTAACTTCAAGTTAGGGCGTCCTAGCATCACTGTAACTAATACTGTGACCAGCTTCCACCGATGGACCCAGGGGTTTAAATCAATCACGATCACTCAGAATGATGTTTTCCCCAAAATATAACCTGAGTCTGTGGGCTACTCAGCTTGGGTTTATTTATCCAGCCATCCTCCTGCAGAGTTCCAGAGACCTCACTGCTCCCACCAGTAAATCCCATAGTAATATCCTCCTCATACTAGGAGGGATGGTTGGTACTCAGTGGCTAACAGCAGAGATAACGAGGCCCTGGATACATCTGATATTACCAAGGGCCTGCCTACTGTGCAACATGTTTACCCACTCCTCCCCGCATAATTTCCTGCTGCATTTCTTGCCATACAGATTAGTTTTAACAGCGGGTTCACTTAGTTCAGGTGTATAATAATGTCATGTTGAAGGGTACTTTCGGCAACTAGAGGGAGGTTACATTTGGAAAGCCTTTCCGGTAGTTTCCGGCACTTGCAGTATTGGTCAATCTTGAAACTTTTTTATTTCGCAGTGTGGAGAAGGAGTGGTGCAAAAGGTGGAGCTGGGTTAAAAGTTCAGGTGCAGGTAACTGCAGTTCCTTATCTTTTTCCACAAACATTTACCAACATGGATTAACAAATTTCAATAATTCAATTGTTGATATCCCAACTATTATCTGTATATAATTTCGACTAATAGCCAAGGGGGCATTACATTTTACGAAGAGGCAGGAGGGCAAAATATAATTTTGTGGTATACATTTTCCTATACTACACTGTGTTGAGCTTCTTTCCTGTTAAGGCCTGTTTTTTCGTTGTTACCTGATGAAGTATGATCCCCAAGCTTCTTAAAACATTTCAGGATTGCTCATTAGAGAGGACATTTAGCAGCGTTAAGTGATACTTAAAAACCTTTCACTAGAACGAAGTCCAAATAATATAGTTTATAAAATTTTGAGAGATCTTCCTTCTGGATAGGTTTACATCCATCTCGCTAGGAACAGAATTTTGTGTGAAGTCAATATAGTGTATTACCCATGTTAACATGAAATAATAGGTTCCCGTGAAAACTATAATTCTGCTCATTATTTTACCTAAATACATTTTATCTCAACTAGTAATCAGACCTGTATTTGCACCATTCCATGCTCTACTGTCAAAGGTTCCTTTGACAATTAACTGCAATGAAACCAGCAATCTACCATGCCAAAAGTTTTAATGAAAGTTAGAACCTAACCTTCTACTTTTGAGCCACAGTTCAGAAATTGTGTTAATTTTTTAGGGTCTGCGACGGAGGAGTGAAAAATGAGGGAAAAGGGTAAATGGGGGATTTATCGATCTTCTTCCTCCCTGAATGACGCGTGCCCATGATTCTTGCTATAGCAGCAATGCACAAAGCAATGCAAACTTTGAGAAGCAGTTGGATTTGTTGTGACACATTTCAGAGATGTTGGAAGGACATTGCCAACAGAAATAAGGAGAGTTCCATTGCCCTGCTCCCCAAGCCTGGTGACCCCTAGGGGCCTACTAATAGGGCTTCAGCTGGCAACCAGTACGCACCAGATGACAGTTGCAGGTGCATGGGTCAATGGAAGGAGATTTTTAATGATGTAGATGGGGTTCCACAAGGTAATGTTCAGAATGATTATCACATCTGTTACCATGTCAAGAAACTGGTACTTGGCATATTTTTCTGAGTTTTCTGCAGAGCTAATGGTTATGGCCTGTTCGCGGTTGTAATGGCGTGATCAACACTGAACAGATCCAGGGAAATAGGACGGTATTCCCCCATAGCTATATCGTTATGCTTATTTTTTCTCAAAATTCACCCTATTGAAATGCAACCAATTCATCCCTGTTTTTGGCTGTTTACTGAGATACGTTGGGGAATCTTGTAGTTTTGTGTTAGCCAAGATTTGTAATGATTGGCAGGGGAGTTTGAAAGAGAGTCTGCATAACGTACATCCACGTGGAACCGCCATTGCTCCCTCAGAACCTGCGACACAAATTCATTATCATCTCATTAAACTTTAACTCCGAACACCAACTGAAATATTACTACTGTTAATGGAGTGAATCATAACCTAAATTTAATACTTGTCCCTGTCAAGATTACCAGGCCGACAGATGGGTGGATTTTCTTGTCTTTTTTTCACAGAGCCCTTAACACTAGCTCAACTCCCGGATCAAAAATTGCAATCCACCGTGGTAAAGAATCACTGTTATTCACTGCCCGCTCCCACTTAATAACTTTCCTTGGCGTTTTGTCAGTGTGGCACATAACAATCAGTAGGCCGATACTTTCAGACTGAAAAAAAAAAAAAAATTTACAAGTGGTCATGCATCCCTACACTTGCCCTACCGGTAAGAGGTTCTGAAATTTAGAGATAAAGTATCTCTAACCCTAGCCCCTAATCTATATAGATGCAACAGAATGGCTTCAATTTGGCAAATTCGCAATTCTCATTTTCTGCAAATAAAATCACATCCTGCCCCCCCCCCTCTCTGCCCCCTCCCCTGTCACTCATAGCTGTGTGTTACAAGGTATTTCTGATCTAACTAAGTGTTGATTGGCTGATCAGAATCAATTTCTGCAACAGATCTGCAATACTCATGCATCTATTTTTTAAACCCGGGCAGGATTACGTGGGTTCTCGAACCATTAGTCTGGCCTGTTACGTGAGCGATAGTTCTATCTTTGAGGTATTTCCATTAAAGCTGATTGATCGTTGCTTCTATAAACCCTAATTATTTGAACCATATAACACAAGTTCACAATATGGTAGTAAAAGCTGATGAAGTACTACTAGGAAGCTATTGCAAGCTTCTAAAAAGATAGACCCCTCGACGTAAATGATGAACGAGAACCCACGAGTGTGGAACAAATAAAAAGCGAAACCACCCCCCCCTACCCACCATCTGAAACCTTCACCAGAATGAAGTAGCATTTTGAAACGACACAGATCATATATTGCCCATCCAATTATTTTTTCATTGTGTGCTTGACTCATGTTCTAGTTTCCAATTTCTTTTAAGGATGCTGATAATATTCCCACACTAAAGTCCAGTATAAGTAATGAAAATGCTGAGAGTCATAGTCTACAATAAGGGGTAATGTAATCTACTTCCTTCTAGTAAAGGAAACTATATGTGTGTGTTCTGTGAACAGACTAGCAACAGAGTTTGGTCACAAGCTATTCGACGCTTAACCTCGTTTAGAGTATATATCAACAATACTTCGCATCTAACAAATTGTATGTTCTAACCAGAAGCCAAAGGCTTAGTGATTCCTTGGCTTTTTCTCACAACCTAACCAAACTCAAGGGCACAATGGTAGATTGTAGCACACCTCATTATGGGCACATAACGTCAGACAAATTTTTTACTTTTCTCAACTCAACCAATAGGGTTCCTGTCCTTTGATAAGAAAGCTACACAACAAAATTAAAGGTTTTTCAGACTTCCACCTCTGGTGACCTCGATGACTCTGACCTGACCCCAAACAATAGAGGTTTAATGTACTCATCATGGGGAACATCCATACCACATACTAAGTATGAGCTTTATCTATATATCAGGTGGGGTGGAATTTCGTGGTTCACGAAGCCAAATAATTGACTTTTCACAAGTTTTTATATTTTTCCAAAATGTCCCCCCCACCCTCTTGAAAATGGCAACCAATTATCCCCTTTTTTGGATGTTACTGATGATACTGTTGGGGGGAATCTGTAGTTTTTTGGTGTTAGCAAGATTGTAATTATTGGCAGGGAGTTTTCGAAAGATATTCTGCATAAACGTCATCAACACGTGGAACCCGCGCCATTGCTAGCCTTCATGACCTTCGCATCCACATCTTATCACATCTCTCTTAACTGTAACTAAATCCGAACACCAACTGAAAATTCCTACTGTTAATGGGTGACTCGAAACCTAAATTTAATTACTTTCCCCTGTCCAGATTTACCAGGCAGACAGAGTGGGTGATTCTTGTCTTTTTTCACAGAGCCCTTAACACTACTCAAATACCCGTATCAAAAAATTGCATCACCGTGGAAGCAATCATGTTAGTCCACTATTCACTGCCCGATACCACTGATAACTTTCTTGTGCGTTTTGTCAGTGTGGCACATAACAGCAGTAGGCGATACTTCAGACTGAAAAAAAATTACGTGGCCATGATGCACATACACTGCCCTCAGGTAGAGGTTTCTGAAATTTTAGAGATAAAGTACCTCTAACCCTAGCCCCCAATCTATATAGAGCACACAGAATGTGCTATCAAATTTGGCAATTCTCAATTCTCATTTCTGCAAACTAAATCACCTCCTGCCCCCCCCCTCTCTGCCACTCCCCTGTCCTCAGAGCTGTGTGTTACAAGGTATTTAATTTTTGATCTAACTAAGTGGTTGATTGGCTGATCAGACAAATTTCTGCAACATTCTGCAATAACTCCCATTGTATCTTTTTTTTTTTAAACACGGGCAGTGATTACAGTGGGTTCTCGAACCATTATTCTGGCCTTTACGTGAGCGATAGTTCTATCGTTAGGTATTCATTAAGCTGATTGATTGATTGATTCTGAACCTTATTGCCCCTATAGAACACAAAGTACAATATGGTAAGTAAGAAAGCTGATGATCACTACTAGGAAAGCTCTTGCAAGCTCTAAAAGATAGACCACCCTCTACGTAAATGATGAAACGAGAACCCACGAGTGTGGAAACGAATAAAAGCGAAACCCACCCACCCTACCGCACCCTCTACCTTCACCAAATGAAGTAGCAAAGTTGAAACGCCCAGATCATATTTCCATACAAGATGTTTGTTTTGTGTTGTTTTTTTTCATTTTGTGCTGAATAATTTCTAGTTTCCATTTCTTTTAAAGGATGCTGATAATTATTCCACACTAAAGGTCCAGTATAAGTAATGAAAATGCTGAGATGTCATAGTTACAAGTAGGGGTAATGTAATCTATCTTACTTCTAGTGGACAACTATATGTGTGTTCTGTGAACAGACTAGGCAACAGTTGTCAACATCTATTCGAAGCTTTTAAAAACTATGTTATAAGCAGTAATTATCATCACAATTCTTCGAATTCTAACAATATGTATTTTCTACCCAGGCAGCCAAAAGGCTTAGTGATTCCTTGGCTTTTTTCTTTTCTCCACCTAACCAAACTCAAGGACAAATGGGAGATTGTATCACCTCCTTATGGGCACATTACGTCAGACACATTTTTTATTTTCCTCCAACCAACAATAGGGTTCCTGTACTCTTGATAAGAAAGCTACACACAAAATTCAAGGTTTATTCATACTTCCACTCTGGTGACCTCAGACGTTCTCTGACCTGACCCCAAAACAATAGAGTAATGTACTCATCATGGGGAAACCATACATACGCACAGACTAGTATGATTCTTTATCTAGTTCAGGTGGGGTGGGAATTATCGTGTTCACAACCAAAATCTTGACTTGTCACAATTTTTATCAATTTTTGACCAAAATTCACCCCCGACCTACATGCAAACATTACAAGACATTCCATGTGTCGCTTTGAAGATTCCGGTATTAGCATTTAACATAAAACAGCCTACTAATCCGTGCCAATGCAAATTCGAAAGGATGATTCTTGATAATGTCCTACTAGAGGAGTAAAAGTTGTGTGGAAATGTGAACAAAAAATTGCCTAAAGCATGCAATTTAGGCAATTACCAAGTTTCAATCATGAATCGGGCAAACTTAAAATTCGCATAAATTTTGCAAATTAGCCCCGTTGAATGACCTCCATGACCTGAATCCATGATAAGAAAATTTTGAACTCAAGGAAACCATACCCACTATGTTTCATGGAAATCCAGCAACTTGAAGATTTCGCATAACTTATGCAACTGGAGGTACATTAATTGACCCCATTGACCCCAAATCTCTGTTAAAAAGTTTGAGTGACTGAAGGTATAAAAACCATTATTCCCCAATTTTGTGAAAATCCAAAACTTTGAAATTCGTCATAAATTATGCAAATTAGACGACTTAATTACCCTATGTTAGTGGCTGACATCTAATCAGTTCTCCACCTTATTCCCGCATCTTTGTGCCACCAGTCACCAGCCCCTACGTTCCTCCGTATCTTGCTAACAAGCCTAAACGATAACTTACATAAAATAGCTAATTAACTTACTTAATCAGTGACTTTTGAGCCCAAATCTAATCAGATTGTGTTCACCCAACCCCGATGCTAACCCTGATAATTTTGTCGCTACGCACTTAAACTACCGTTCGAAAGATCTCCTGCTAACCGAGAAGTGTTGACACCCCCCACAACACACACCACACATGCCACAGTGACTACTAAGTCTCCTCCTGATTTCATTCAGGCAACGACATACACAATAGGGTTTCCTGTACTTCCCATAAGAAAGCTACACACTCAAGTTCAACCCACTCAGACATCTATTCTGGACTTTTGTGGTTCCACAAGTTTCCAGACTTGATTGAACCTCTGTGAACCTCATATGACCTCTGACCTGACCTTAAAACAATATGATTCATGCCTGCATCATGGATTGAAACACACTAGCAAGTATGAGCTCCATCCACCGAGGTGGGGGGCGAGTTATGTTGTGTTCCCAAGCCAAAATTGGACAAAATGTTGACTTTTCCAAATTTTTCTATTTTTTGCCAAAAATTCACACACCCCTGACCTATCTAAAAACAATAAGGGTTCCTGTACTTCCTAAAAAGCTACATACCGAATTTCAACCACTATCAAACCAACATTCTGGACTTATCGTGTTCCACAAAGTTTTCATACTTTGACGTCTGGTGTACCTCAGATGACCTCTGAACCTGACCCCAAAACAATTGTGTCATTTTTTTTTTGTTTTTAAACAAAGTGACATGAGGAAGGGCGAACCATAATTGCCTAACCAAAAAGGCAACCCCCAAGCACAAGACTAAAAGAAAGAGGAGAGATCCAGCTTGTTGATTTTACTCTTGAACAGCCGCTGGAGGTCAAAATCAGGAGGAAAATACTCCCGAGGAAGCCTAATCCAGGCACGCGAAGTGCTGGAAAAAAGGAAGTGCGAGCATGGTTTCGGTGTGCGATGCGTGGAAGATGCAACCGAAACGGTGGCTGGAAAGAAGAAGAGCGCGTCGGGCGAGTACCTCGAGTAATGAGAATAGCAATCCCCAAGCTCATAAAACATTGACCATAAAATGTACGAGACGGAGGCAGAGAGTGATACAATCTGCGCTGGATAGAGATTGAGTGATAGGAGGTAAGATGTCATCGTTGATGAGACGCATGGCCTTTCCTCTGGAGACGATCAAGGACACTGAGAGAGGATGGCAGACCCCACCCCAAATATGGCACCATATTCCTTAATGGAGCGAATTTGGGCTTTTTAAAGCATAGTATCTTGTTGTGGGTGAAGTATTTCCTTGAGCGGAATCAAGAAGCCCACTTTCTAGAAGCATTTGGAGCGATAGACTTGATATGAGAGTTTCCGACAGGTTGTTGCTGATTTCCAGACCAAGGATATTAAGAGAGTGACTGATGGAGGATCTGGTCACCATGAAATAGCTTGTTGCATCAGAAACACGCTGACCCAGAAATCTCAAGTTCTAGTTTCAGATTGGTTGAAGGTACCAGATTAGCAGTGTCCCCAGTTCAAAACTAGAATGAAGATCATGTTCACAGCAGCTATTGCCACTGGGAACGATTTAAACAAAATCGTTCCGCTTCCGTGGGTCGAGAAAGCACAGAGAGTGGGAATGTAGAATCTCAGCAAAAGAGTGACATACTATCGGAGGTAGATCTAGAAGATCATTGATAAACATGAGAAAGAGTTAGAGATAAAAACAACACCGTGAGAACACCAGCCTTGATAAGGAAGGTCCTCGGGAGAGCCACACCATCACCCTAACAGAGATCGAGTCGACCGTTGAGAAACTGGCAGTCCAAAGTTAGAAGGGCTGAAACCAAATGATTTCTTTGGCAAGGAGTCCGGCGTGGCCAACCACGTTCAAAGGCCTTTGATATATCAAGGGCCAATAGCCATAACTTCAAAAAGTCTCACACCAAAAACTGAATGGCTTGGGCCCACTGCTTGGTGACAAAGTTGTAGGTCTCCAGTAGATCGGCCATGCCGGGAACCATACTGGGTGGTCCACTGATGAGAGGTTAAATCAAGAAAGTAGTCAAACATGCTTGTTTCGTATGTTTCCATAACTTTTGGGGAAGACCGATGGATGGCATACGCCTGATATTGAGGGTTTGGATTTGTCACCCTTTTTATGGACTGGGGGCAGACATGAGCGTGTTTCCACACAGAAGGTAGCATCCCATAGCGTAACAAAGGTCTGTAAAGCTTGCTAAGGTAGGCCGCAATTCGGGGGCACACTTCAGGAGGACTATTGAGGATGCCATCCTGAACAGATGCTTTATTCAATTTCTAAAACTAGAGTGTTTGGCGGACCATGCGAGTATTGAAAACAACATCCAAGATCTGTTTCCCTAAAGCTGGCAAAAGATGGAGAGATAGCATCTGTGTTCATAGTGCAATAGAAGAGAATAGCTCGGCAAAAGTAATTAGCTTAGAGATGGATCACTAGCCAAAGAGCCATCAATGTTTGACCAGCTGAGGAATTTGGAAGTACAGATTTCTGGATCCAGATTTGGCCATCGACCAAAATGAAACGACTACCAAAGGGCAGGATGATTTTTTAGTCCATACGTGAAATGAAGAATTTTTTGCCTCATCGATAGTCTCAGAGGCGACACATTACGAGCAGTACTAGGCCTGACGGGAATCAGGTGAAGGAGAAGGTAGCCCAGCTCGATAAAGTCGGTTCTTCTCCTGTACAGCAGTAGTACATTGATGGTTAAACCATGGAAAGGGATGAAGAGGAGCCTGATCTTAAAGTGTAGTCATCATGGGGAACACCATTCAAGTATGGAGCTCCATCCATCCCTGTGGGGTCGAGTTATCCCGGCTTCATACACACATACACACCACGTCACTGACGTATAGATTCCTCTGACGTCGTCAAGGATCAAACAGAGGGTTGACAGTGACAAATATGCTCCTTGCTTGTTAGCGATGATCACCAAATTTTTTTTCGGAATCAAATGAATTTGTGTCGGGTGCGAATCATTCCCCAAAACAGTCACAATAGTTGGTACTAAAGGGCGGAAAAGGCAATTATATATGGTTATCAATACCCCACAATGTTCAAAGTATAATAGTTTTTCACTGATCACTAATATATCTCTGATCTATTCTTTCTATGCGCTTTCCATCGCAATTCATTCCTCAACGGCTTGAATTATACAATAACCATCATAGAATGTAGCATACTCACAGACAATGCATAAGTTATTATCAATAACAATACCTGATCTCAAGGTTGAATTTTTTTTTTTTCACACATATGAACAGCATTAAAGGAGAATGTAAGTCTGATATTTTCGAAGTGGAACTAACAATGTCAAATAAGAGCCCAACAGGCAATGAACAACTTCCCCCAATTTGATCGAAAAAATATTGTTCACTTCCCGAGATATGCCTGTTTGTGAATGTTCAGTAGGGAACTGCCATTTTTGATAGGATTTTGCTTTTACTCAACCCTTTGAATAAAGTTCTGTTTTTGTTTTGTTTTTTTGCCGATTATTTTAAATGTATACATAATTCTATCTATTTAGTGTTAATTTTTTATCTCCCCACATCATATACTTCAGTGAATTCATTGGGAAAGCGTACATCGGATACTCATTAAGTGCTTATGATATGTAGTAAAGGAATAACAGCAAATTTTTACTGGTGAAACATCGAGACTCTGAATTAGGGTACGATCACGGGCGAGTCGCAGCCAAGTGTTGTTTTTAAGCAAAATTCAGAGTCTTGACTGTTCATTCACCATAAAAGCGACCTGATGTAGGTCCTATTCCTATTCTACCCCCAAATCAGAATTACCCAAGGGTTAGAGATATATTTTTTTTTTTTATATCTCTGGATCTTATTCTGTTGTGTCTCTAACAGTAACATAACAGCGAGGTAAACTATTGCGTAGTTTGTTCGAAGTAAATTGCATTGTGCACCATCCACAAAAGTTTGCAGTGCGTGCTGTTCGTACTTCCGCGAGACGCATACAAACCACCCTGCGGAACCGGAGGGTTCTGCGCTGGTGAACATGGCGTTCACCATGGCAACGAGCGATTCTCGGTTGCCCGTTTGTATTCTGTTTGAGGCAGTACCCCTCTGAGCGCGCGATACTGATTCATAGGACTTTTTCATTACAGTTATAGTTATTTGAAGTTTGTGTGTTATGAAGCCTTGTTATTGTGCAAGATAAATTGCAAACCCATCATGCAATAATATTTGATGTCATACTTGCACAACCCTGCAAACATTCTTTTTTTTCTATTGAAACATTCGACATAATTTCCACTTGAAAAGCATTTTAAGTCTATGGGAGAGATTGTTGTAGTTTTTGGGTTTTGTAGGTGTTGGATGGTTACTTTGGAGAGAAAGACAACCGAATAATCTTCTAATGTTGACTTGTTCAACAGAATGAACCATCAAATACATAACATAATTTCCTGTGTTGTCCCTGTGTGACGTCTGCGTTATTGCGCCATTGGGGATTGTTCCTCCCAATTCTCTGCTTAATGACCAAACTTTGAAGGCCGATAACCCCACATAGGAACTTCCTATTGAAATGGGTTTGGAACCTATAGATAACAGTTTGTTCGCATTCTCCACAATATAAACCTTGTTGTCTCCAGCAGGCATTGTCCTCTGAGGGGGCAATGTAGCGCCCATCTCAAGTTTCATGCAACCTAACTGGAAAGGGAACAATATATTGGATTTTTCCTTGGCAAAATGCTTATAGACACTGCTGCCTTCATATGTGAGTAGATATTTTCAGAGTTTCATTCTCCTTTAACCAGAGACTAGTCTTAGAAAATAAATTTATTGAGATTGGATAGTAAACATGTCCATCAAAGTACAAAATGAAACGCTTGCTAATATGCAAATTAGTACATTAAATCTGACTTACAATAACCCTTCCTAACTACAAAGATCTCAGGACCCAATGTGGATACATCGACCAAGTTTTTAAGTGAAATCGACAAGCCCAACAAACTCGCATAAATTATGAGGAATTTGAACCAATAAAGTGATCTCCAATCACTCACTCAGACTTCCATGACTGGAGCACCTACATCCATGAAGTTTCCTTGGATTTCAAACTAAATTTCAAATTCCATGAACAATATTTTAGGAGGGGGGGGGGGGAATGTCTCAGAAGAAATTGGACAGGCCTGTTTCCAGGGTAGTATATTGTTACCCGTGTGCAGCACTAATTTGCATACTCATAGCATCACAACCACACTGCTATTGCTAGGTCCTAGGTGCACAATTACCCCCGAGCAGAATTCAACCAATTCATGGTTCCTCCGCAGTGAAACTTATATGCCCTACCCACTGATCCACTTGCCCTCTATTGCTTTAGAACTTCCTCAGCACTATGTGCCTGATTTACCCAGTACTTCTATTCAGTTTGCTCACATCAGGGAGTGGGGGTGGGGGGTTTCTGGAGTCTAACCCCTTCATCTCCAACCAGACCTTAACAATTTTCCACCCAAAAAAAAACAAAACAAAACATATTTGAGAGTTCGGGTAGTTGTGTATAGCTATTGTTCTGCACAGATATTGCACCACTTTGCGCTTACTAAAAGTTCTAAATTCTTCTAAAAAGTCTTGCTCAAACTGAGATCAAAAGGTTATCAATCAACCATCATGTTTTCATGAGAGCTGAAAACCACTTCCCTGAACAACCCCCCACATCCTCAAACTAGGGTATAGTATCTGTGCAACTTATCATGAATTAATGAAGCTCAAATACCCATTTCTACTTTTTCCCCGATAACCGACCACCAGAGACTCATATAGGAAACACCAACCAACCAAGTTTGAACTCGATCACGCCAGGCAGGCCTGTTGGACAAGAGTCTGATTACAAAGTTGGAGGGCCCCCCAAAGATACCAAAATTTTAGTCCCTTTTTCAACAAAATTGTCCCCTACTCATAGAAGGGAATATTAGGTACACAGTCCTGGGAAGCACACCCAAAAAGTTTGAACTTTGATCCCATCGACAAGTGGACTTAGCTTGATTACAATGTCAAAGTGCCCAAATACCAGAATTTCCCAAATTGTCCCGCCTCCATTCATAGAGAAATAAATAGGCCTTATGTAATCATAAGGGATGTCGGAACTTGATCCCCACCAGGCATGTTGGACTTCCCCGATTTTAATTTTATTAAAAGGTCAAATTACAAAGAATACCACAACTGTACCGGTTTCCACTTTTCTCCCAAATTGACCCTGTTCACACGGAAATTAAACATTCGTGAATTCATCATGGGCTTAAAGCACAACCACCAAGTTTGAACTTGATCCTCAGTGCAGAGTGAGCCCGCTCAACAGAGTCGCAGGTCATAGTACAAGTATCGAGTCTGAAGTAATTGGCTTCCGAGTCGGTACAGTGTCCGAGTCTGATTCCTTGGAGTCTTGCTACTAGGAAATGTGGTAAATGGCAGCGGCATTAGGACGGACGCAAGCGAAGGAGCAGAGCAAAAGCAATGCCCCCCAATAAATCTTGAGAATTACACCCCTGTTGGTAACTTCCAACATGAAACATCTATTCACATCAATTGTACCAATTTTGAACGCTGAAAGTGGAGTGACCCATGCTAGTTAAACATGTATGAATTAAATAATGAAAAGCACATGGTAAGAAAGTATCCTAACATACTCTGGCACATGTGAAACGAACAAAATTGGCTTCACTGTTCATGGAAAATTTTGATGCTATTTCTTCCAAATATGGCATATCTACAGGACTTCAATAGCATTTTCCCAGAACAGAGGGGGGCCGGGGGAGCCTGCTCCAGGTGACCCCTCTCCCTTGGGAAACATACCCAGGTCCCTCTCCCCTAGTGAAAACCATGAGAAATTGAGTCATGGAGTCAGTTAGGGTTGTGAACACAATGAAACTAATAATGTATAACTATGTTGCCCCAATGTTGACAAAGAATACAACCTCAACATAATCGCATGTTCTATCACATCTAGGTCAACCGTGGGAAAGATGTTTCTGGGTCAAGTTAGCATAACTAGGTTTTACTCTTTTTCACCTAGACTTTGTTAATCCAATGATGACCTCGGCCTTTCTCATGTTGGCCACATGAACCTTCTGATTTGTACTGATGGTATGTGAAGCAGCAGGCATCACAAGTGGTGGTCTCCCCGAGATGGACAAGGTTGAGGTAGCGGTTCAATGCCAGGACTAATCTACCTACTACTCGGAATGATGGGGGTAAAATCCCTAATTGTGCTTACATTCTGCAAATTCGGCTTAGGTGTCTCTTTTTAGTCAAGGGTTGCAATGCTGAATTTCGTCATGCTAAAGTTGGAATTATGCATCATGACATTTATCTGATTCTGCATTTCAGGGTGATGAAGTTGATTAAAAAAATGGGGTGAGGTTCAATCGGACTACAGTTTTGTCTCCTCTTTTGATTGGGCAATGTTGCCTTTAAAAAGAGGGACAACAAGATGCAAAATGGTGCCTGTGTGACACATTCACTAAAATATTTTTTACAATTCCAAGCTCAATGTTTTACTTCTCAAAAATGATATAGAGAAGCGGGTGAATGCCTGTCCGCACTGTCTGAAGATGCCAAGGTCCTAGACTAATTACTGCACTTATGACTGGCACAAAATCAGGGAATGTTAGTTGTTAGGGAGCAACATTTTAATATTTACCAACAACGGACACCCTCTTGATGTAAATAAAAAAAAATACCGGTACACAATATAGTAAAGAATACTGCCAACCAAACTGCATCCTATCGACCAAGATTCTGGACTTAGAGTTTTCAAGGCTTTATAACTTACTATGCAGAGCATAACCAATGGTTTGTTGTGCTGCCCACTTTAGGGGTTTTCCCCACCAGCAGCAAGGTCGGCAGCTGCTGGTGACCTTCAAACTTTCAAGGTGGCCTCCGCCCTCCATTACATAACATGTTGTGACCCCGAACTTTAGGAGGGGCCCCCCCCATACCAAAACAAGGCTAGGCAAACACATACACGCACATCTGCACAGAGGCCAAGAAATAGGCCCAGACAGAATAATCCCTGAATTTCTGTATTCAATGACATTTGGTAATTTGACCAGCATCTCATAAACTGCATATGGCCTGAACCACACCGCCTCAAACAATGAAATGGCATGTGAAACAATAAATATGGTACTTCATACAAGAATTTCCACACCTCCTGTTTATGACCACCAAGTCCAAATTCAATTTTTATTGGTTCCCCAAGAAGATACTCAGAGGCAAAACTTTATTGATAAATTTTATCAGAGATGTGACACGGACCAGGGTAGGGTACACAGTTGGATATAACTTTTTTTAAGTGATACGATATGAGACAGGTGAAGTCTATGACTTGGGAGCAAAATATCTGACCTTTGCTGAAAGCTACAGTGACTGAAAGCTACAGTGAAAAGTGGCTTTATTAGAGCAATTACTGGTCACTTTAAAGGTCACCTCATTATCCATAAAGGCATGCCCCCTGACAGTCAGGTGAGAATATTTTGTATCTATGAAAAAAGTACACAGGCATTAGAATGATTGGATCAGGATTGGGTAATAGCAATGTGGGAGCTGATTGGCTGGAATTGAATTCCCCAATCCCAGTAAGACCAGCTAACAGAAAACACATTGTTGCAGCTGTGAACTCAGCCCCGCGTGTAATCCGATGTTGAAAAACGCATTAGTGAAACTACATTAGAGGTAAGAACAGTCCAAATGCTTGGGAAATTACTCAAAAAAATCATACAAATAGGCCTGAGCCCATATTAAATACATATGGGATTAGATGTCTCTGGAAATGGAATGAACCCTACATCAGGTAAACCTTGTTGCAGCAGTGGAAACAGCTCCATGCAGGTGCAATCACCGTCGGGAGGGGGGGGGGGGGGGGGGGGGGGGGGGGGGGGGGGGGGGGGGGGGAGAGGGCAGAGAATCATGTCAGAATCATGTATCAAATGGCAGGGTTCTCAGGGGGGAGAATGGGGATGGTAAAGGTTAGTGGACGTGCTGCCTGTTTCCCCATCCCCAACTGCATTTCTTCCGGCACAAAATGGCACGCTGCCTACGGTGTCCTGGGTGTCGGGGAAGGGATGGCCCACCTAGCTCATGGTGAGTCCAGCCTCCAACCTAAGGAGTTTGGGGGGGGATGGGCCCAGGCCTGGTCCGCTTGCCCAGAGAAGGCGGTCGATTGGAAGTGGTGGGTAGATTAGGCATGTGCTTTCCTGGTATGTGCTCCAATGAGTGAGTGAGGAGTGGAGTGAGGTGGGGGGCGGGGAGGGGGGGAGGTTGCTGGTTTCTGAGGTCTGGAGAAAATACACCTATCCTCCCCTGGCCAAAAATGCATTTTGTAGCCTCTTCATGTATTGAATGCCGTCAATGTTTTTTGAGTCTGGGATCTCATAAATGGCAATCAAATGTGATGAAAAGCTCATTCTCACTGAATATGCTCTTTCGACCTCCATTGATGATGGGGAGTTTTACTGATTGTTTGACTATGTACCAAATAGCTTGCATGAAGTTAGTACCCCAGTGACCTCGAATAAGCCAGTCAGAGTAAGTTACAGGTTAATGAGATGGATAATGCTATTGTGTCAAAGGTTATAGAGGAATGACTGGCAGTTCAACGTTGAGATACAGTGTTGCAGAACAATCTTTTGAAAACTCCCCTGACGAAAATTAATCTGCCATAACAAAAACCTTACACATTCCCCACCATACTTATAACAGTAACATCGAAAACAAGGGATATGAATTGGTTGCTTTCAATAGTGGTGACAGTTCAAAAATAAGCGTACGATATTGTTAGGGGAATCGGACTGAATCTAGTCTATTCCTCCAAACTGTTCTGTGGTGGCATGCGCCACTATTAGAAATACAAACTGGCTAATTAGAGGATTTATGTTAACAAATTGACTCCAGTTACAGTGTTTTAATTCAGAAAATCCAAACAGATCTGCTATCCTGGACTAGTATGTGGCAACCACATCCACCATAGCTAATATTGTTTGTCTTAACCTCGCTCGCAGCATGAAAAATGCATTACATAGAGAGGCTAAGCACCCCACTTATTGAGTGACTTTCACAATAAAAATCTAAACCATTTATGTAAAAAACACTCCATGATACTACCCTTTTTTGTGAAGATGGAAGCGTACAGACCGATTCAGCTTTCCCAGTTATGTCAAGATGCTCAGCCTCAATAGCCCCTCTCCACGGTTGATAATTAGGGCAGAGAGACATACACTGGTTCCAATATCTTCAAGGCGCTTTGTGAATGACTGCTTACATTAGAAGTATACTGTATTTATTCCATTAACTGCCCCTCCCCAATAAAGCCCCCCCCTCACCCTTTTATCATCGCCAGTGACTCATTTTGGACCAAACCCTGGCCTTTGCCAAGACCCTAACATAGCTGGAAAATGTTGTCACAGAAACTGTAGAACAGACAGTAACGGTGACCCAAACATTGACAGAGGTAAAGAAAAACAAACGGTTGGAAAACAGGTTGCACCAAAAGTTGTAAGATGCGCACGATGACCGCACGTGCTGTTATTACCATCTGTAAATTCTGCCAACCTCCGAGCATTGCACTGATAGATTACACTGCTGTGTTGGTACACGGAGCAACACAGACTTCTATCACCTCTGCAACTGCACTGGTGTGAAACACTTACATTGCAAACTGCAATACTCAAGAGATCAATTAGGCCCGTAAGGTTTTACAACAAACCTTTCGGTTGCTAAATCTCGATGTTGTTTTACAAAACTGTGTTAAAATCGCCCCATGGTTCCGGCACTAATTATTGTGACAGGTTGCTAAAGGGAACATTTAAAGCTTCCAATCATATGCTGGAAATTTACAACCAATATGAATATATAGTACACAGTTTGTAAAAATAGTTTCAAAAAAAGTTTGGAATCAATTTTCCCCAGTAGGGGGGCTGAGACCCATACGTAGACGTCGGGTGTGTGAGTTTCCGTGGCTTGTGCCCCCGTGCGATTCGGCCTAATTGCCTGGTAACCAAGAAGAATTTTTAGACCAATTGATGTCGTATTAGATTATTAGCCATACAGATCACAAACGAACAGGGCGAGTCCAAAGTCCACATGTGAACTGAACCACAAAAGGGACAAACACGCAGTCGCTGTAACACAAACAACAAGATCATTGGCATTTCCAGAGAAAAATCTCACATTTTTTGGGTATTTTATAAGAACAAAGGAGAGGCATTGTAATATTGCTTGGGGACTGGAAATTCCAGCACACCTATTATTTTCATGATCAAAGGCACTCATCCAACGTCGCAAAAGGATTTATAAGTTGTGAGTTTATTCTTTAATTATCCCCCCCCCCCTTTTCTCGAAAATGCAACGTCCCTGGGGCGTTTAATGGGATAAATACGGTATAATGCCATCAGATAACACATCTATTAACATATATATCTATAAATCTACGACTACTATGTAATTACCTTTTCCCTGCTAGATAAATTGGCTGCTTCTGAGCCATTCTACAAAACGATCTTCTTGAAGACCAGCAATCAAATGTTGGCATAACTGAGACTACTGGTGATCACGATGAACCAATTGCCCATGGATGAAAGAGGCAAAAGTACTGTTTGGATAAAAATGCACAAGGCTGTAAAGGGGATAGTTTTTTAGGTAGGCAGGAAGTGAATGAAGACACACCAACACATCGTGTTTTTTTAATAGGAAAACCCCCCAACACGTCAGGGTATTATATTTAGGAACACAACCACCACTTCTGTTTACTAATTTAAAGACACCGACCAACACAGGTGTTTATAGATTAGAACACATCCAATACTCTGTGTGATAATTTGGTCCATACCACACACATGTTATAATTTGGGACACACGTTTAGGGGCATACCAACACAGTGGGTTTTTAATTAGGAACACACCAACACATCTGTGCCTATGTGATCAATTGAGGGACACACCAACACTTCTGTGTAAATAATTTAGGGACATGCTAACACAGCTCTGGTTCAATTGTAGAGACATTAACGACCATTCGCATCCACATTTAATGGGCACATCAACACGTCTGTGTTAAATTCAGGGACACAAATCAACACCCTCTGAGTATGATTTTAAAATGAACACACAAACACATCTGTGTCATAATTAAAAATGACACCATCCCCTGTCTGTGTTAAAACTTGGGAGATATAACCCACAACATCCTATTTAGTTTCAGAGGACAGACAACACCAACACAATCTGTGTTAACACAATTTAGTTACACCTCAGTGGTATAATTTGGGAAATACGCAACACATCTTTGGTATAATTTGGACACCACTACAAATATGTGGTATAATTTAGAAGCACAACAACACATCTGTGTTCATATGTTAGGACACAACACATCTGTGTTAAGAATTTAAGGACACATCAAGACCAGCTGTGTTATAGTCAGGGACCCATAAATCCAAAATCTGTGTTAAGATTTTTGGGCACATCAGATGTATGGTATAAGTTAGGGGCACACCAACACATCATCGGTATAATTTCGGGACAACACCAACACCGCTGTTTTATATTTAAGGGAGAAACCCAAAACCCCAAATTCATCAGAGACATAGCGTCCAACTTATAATTTAGAGGGGACCAACCCCCTTTGGTATAATTTTAGAGACACCCAACACCATATGTTTCATAGCTTTTAGAGACACAATCAAACACATCTTAGTACAAATTTTGGTGACAATCAACACATCTGTGTGAATTTGATTACCGCATAACCTGGGTTATGATTCAGGGACACATTAACTATTTGTGTTGAGGAAAATTTATGGACAACAATTTAGAACAACATATTTCAGGGGGCAACATATTTTAGGTCACACCAACACGTCTGTGGTATGAATTTGGGATACACTAACACACGTGTGTTACAATTTACCGACATCAACACATCTGTGTTATAATTTTCAGCATGTAAAACTTGTTCGTGTTATGAATGGGGGAAACATTCAACCCTCCATGTTTATTCACTAAATTCAGGGCCCACTAACACATCTGTCCTCTGTTATCATCAATGGGAGTGATGACCGATAGTTAAGCTTCACAGCTTCGTGCCCAACGAAGTTTCCCATTACTCAGACTACCCCTGGGGAGCCAATCTGATTCTTCCTGCTCAGAGAAGAAACAACACGCTTTCTTCAGGATCCAAATCCACAACCTTTGAATTGCAAGCATAATCACCAAACCACGTTGGCTTGAGACAACTAGACCATGTTGGCTGAGACAACTAGACCATGTTGGCTGGAGACAACTAGACCAAGTTGGCTAGAGAAAACTAGACCACGTTGGCTCGAGACAACTAGACCACGTTGGCTTGAGACAACCAGATCGAATGTTGGCGTGAGACAACTAGACCATGTTGGCTTGAGAGGACTAGACCACGTTGGCTGGAAGAGGGGAGGGATGAAGTTGATTTTGCTAGTAAACATAGGTGTCAGAGACAGACTCTTTTGCAACAGATTTGTAAATCTGTAACATTTTCTAAGCTGCTGGTAGCTGCTGCCATGCCAAATGAAGGGGTGGGGTGGGGGTGCAGCTCAATATAATTTTCTGAGGGAGGGGTGAAAGTACTTTCCTTCAAAATCAGTCGGTACCAACAATAATCATCTGCAATTTGGCCATGTGGAATATGCCTTTTTGAAATGCTAATATAAGGTTATCGCCACTCTGGGGTTGGGGTCACCAACTCTACTCCAACCCCCTTCTCAATTATGTCCCTACTTACTTCCACCAAGGAAGCAGGTACGCGGATTCACTCAAACCTGGTGTTTTTGATTGCAAATATGATAATGCAAAGAAACATTGGCTTTAGCACAAAATGTAAACACATTTCTTTACTACTGAAAAAAGAGATATTGTAGGCCAATATACTATCAATACTTGCCAAGGAAATATAAGTTCAACCAAAAGGTTGAAAAGCTCAGTGGTTCCTGAGACAATACCGTCTGTATGTATTCAAGTTCCCAATTTCTCAGTCTCTGCTCAAACTGAGATCAGTATAATCAATATACCAGGCATTGTTTCATGAGAAGCTGGAAACTACTTCCCCCATAAAACCCCCAATACTCAAACGAAGATCAATAGCACATCCATGCACTCATCGTGAGGAATTAGCCAAAATATCAAAGTTTTCACTTTACTCCCCAAATTGGCCCCTTACAAAAAACAAATAGGGTACTGTAACCATCATTGGAGGACCCCACCCAAGTTGAGCATATCCCCCTCAGGCATGACCTGCCAGCTGATTCATGGTGTGGGGTGGGTGCAGAATTACAACATGGGAAAAGTTGAGTGAGTGAATAATATTACAGTTTAAAGTACCAATGTCAATTTCCCCCCAAAATTGCCCCCCCCCCCTACTCATACAAAATAAATAGCATTCATGTACTCATCATGGGGAGTACCACCCACTATATTTGAACTTCACTGAAGCAGGCCCGTTTGATTTAGCTTTATTACAAGGTAGGCACTACATACACATACCATACACACTACACGCACATACACCATGTGTGACTATAGAAATTTCTTGGAAGTACCGTTCATGGAATAAAAAAACAGGGATATTGCGTCTCTGGTAACCTTACGAAAGCTTACATTCTTCAAGCATGTCTGGTGCATGGAATGCAGTTGCCCATGCCCCCATGAAAAATTTCATAGGGATATGAATTTCTCTTAGGAATTTCCCTTTCCTATAGGGAATTGACCATTTTCCAATGAGAATTGGCCAATTTTTTCCATACATATACAATTCCCAGGAGAATTTATTTTTATAAGGGTCCTGCCCTACCTCCACCCACCCCACTTCAAATTCCTTGATGTGATATTGCATTCAAAACTGTATCTAACTAATAAGTCAAACTGTATTGAAAATACTCACAGTTACATGGTACTCCAACCGGTTACACTTTATCTGGAAAACATACAGCCCGGTATTTCAACCAGAGTAACCTGCTATCCATGTGACGAGCTGGATCCCATGTGCCACCTTCACCACCAGAATAACTCATCATTAAATTAGATAAAAAGAAAAACACATTTGTAAAGTAGTCCTGTCCAAGATGCTCTCATTGTAGTTCCTCTGCACCATTTTCATTTAGCAAAATGTGCTCGCTCTTCTCCACGGGGCTACACCCATGATTTTATGGATATTCCTCGATCTGTGTCAATCAAAATGTTCTTGTTGAACTATCCTGATGTTCAGTTCATGGATATGCAAAATCCTTACATATGAGTATGAGGTCTGATCAAATGCACCAGGCAATCAGGGTCAACGCAGGGGCGAATTTGATTCAAGCAGTCAACTTATGATTGTTAGTACATTAGGCAATGGCATTCACGCAATGCACCAATGGGAGTGCACCATGGCAACATTACGGTCAATAGTTTTTCTGATGAATCTGACCAGTAGCCTAAGAGTTATTGTTGAGCAATTCACACTAGAATATAAAGGAGGGTACAAGAAGGTCCAACATTAGTTGTTTTTTTTACATGCACATTGTCTTGAGGGCAGTATTGAGGCAATGGCATTCACGCAATGCACCAATGGAGTGCACCATGGCAACAGTATAGTCAATGGAGATCAAAATTCAATTCAATGAAACAAATCCTCAATAGGGCAAGGAGTTTTCACAGTTATAACGCAATGTGATTGGCCCCTTGTATCATGAAGTTTTCTGATGAATTCCAACTGGAAGGTAGGAAGACATTCATTGCTGAGCAATACATCACTGAATATACAGGAGGGTACGGGAAGGTCCACAATTAAGTTTTTCCATGCACATTGCATTAAAGCTAGAATTGTCTCAATAAAGGTGGAATTGTAAAGTAGCAAAAACATCCATATGAAGGAAATGTTACAACCTTCGCTGGAAAACCTAGCCATCAGAGGATGTTGGTACAAACTGCAGTGAACATTGAGGTTGATTCTACCACAAATTACGAAACGTTGCTTCACATTCTCTAAAGAACAACTGCAGGCTTGTAAATAACAGATATATCATAGAGAATGGAAAACTGTATCCATAGGTCCAAACCCCATTTCGATATGATCAGTTTCCTATGTGGAGTATAAGCCTTGCAAAGTGTCATTATGCAGAGTAATTTGGAAGAATCACAATGTGCATAACGCATGACGTTACAACTGGAAAACACAGGAAATGTATGTTATGTTATGGATTTCGTTGTTTTGTTTCAGTTTGGTCAATAAGTCAAAAGTTAGTCTTCTGCTCACCAAAGTAACCATCAACATCTACCAGCCCACTACAGCAATCCTCTCCCATAGACTAAACGCTTTTTTCAGTGAAAAGTGTGATTTCAATGGGAAACAAAGAATGTTTGCAGGGGTGGGTAAGTATCACATCATTTATTATTGCATGATGGGATGATCGCTTTCGACTTGTACAATTCACATGCCAAACTCTAAAGGACTGTCACTCTGTAACGAACTTAGGGTTTGGACTGACGCATTCAGTTTATCTCCAGACTCCAGCTAATATATAGCCTCTTTATAATTCATCCTGCAGTTGTCCTTCAATGTTGGAGTCTCTTAGATAAGTCACTCCAGAGATAGGCACACAAACCATTTTCAGCTTCTACCAAATAGTCATGCTCAATTGCTTGACCTATTGTATCCTAACATACTGAAATCAAAACATAGGGCAGGGTACGCACTGAGTCCAATATAGAACCAAAATTGACAAAACATATTCACGCTATGGGGAAGTGTAATATTTGGGACCCTTTGCACACAAATAATAATTAATTGGCATTTCAAACTGCTCAAAATAGTTTGTACGATCCAGAGACCCCTTATAGCACCAACCCCGGTACCCTCTTCAAAGAAATTAAAACAGCAAATTCAGCTTGGCACAAATAAAACTTTTCATGCTTTCTGCTATTTTTCTAGACTCTGAGGAGATCTCAGGCCATCAAAACAGCTTGTACAGTGTTTGATGATATGGATTGACTCATATGTTCAATATGGTGTGCCTGTTCTGCCAAACCTTATTTATAACCAGGACATAATCAGTTCAGGTTCACATAGCAATTTGCAAGCCAATTCAACATTGAGCCAATGAATAAAACATAGGGTTCTAAACCCTTCATGAGACAAATAATACACCAAATTTCAACACGTACTGAGTTACAAGTTTCTCTGACTTTGACTTGACTGGTGACTTCAAATGACTCCTGACCAGACCCCAAAACAATAGCCCTCATGTGCTCATCATGGGAAACACACAGACTTAGTATGAGCTTCATTCATCCAGTTGGGGTTGAGTTATTGTGTTCATATCATAAACTGGAGGTGGTCAAAATGACCATTCTCCCAATTGATCTATTTTTGACCCAAAATGGTGGGGGTTCCTGTACTCCCAGGAGAAACTGACACCAAACTCCAACTTCATCAGACCAACTATTTTGAACTTATCATTTTTACAAGGATTTTCAGACAAGGATTTTCCCACTTTGACCACTGTTGACCTTCGACTGGATCCAAAAACGGAAAGGGTTCCTGTACAAATTCTAGACTTAATCCATCCTAACAGACCTGAAAGCATTATTGGAACAAAAATGGCCAGAAAACCCCCAAATTCCTGAAATAATATTTCATACCAAAATTTACCCCACATAATAAAAATCATACCAAGCGTTCTATATTAATTATCTTTAACAATGATTCCAGCACTTTGACCTCTGTGACCTCTAACCTTACCCAAAAAGAAGGGATGTGCATATTATTGTGAACATACATACTGATTATGAAGTTCCTTCACCCAGGTGGGGCCTGGGTTACATATTTGCTAGCCAGGTGTCACACACATACATACCCCATAAACACACTGGCATGACTGCCATGGATCCTCCAACTTTGTCCAAAAAAAAAACGATAAAACAGACATGTAAACCTGGAACAACCCTTCTATGTATAGAAGATCCCTGCAGTCTTTTCGAAAGAAATTGGACATGTCACATCTCTATGATAGATAGTATCTCGCAAACGGTTAACGGCCAATGGTCATGTAAATACGACTGGGCTTCTGGTACTGTCTATTATTACATTATGACAATCAAGACCACAAACAAATTCAGCTGATTCGAGTGTACGATAAGGCACATTCACTCTTGCAACTTTGCCTTGTGAAATCATGGGGGAACCACAGGATTCCCCAAAATACAATGAAAAACATATACTTATGAAAATCTAGTACCGAACAAACTGTAGATGTTATCCGAATAAAAACCCACAAAGTCGTTCATGAGATAATAAGAATAATCTCATTAATTTCTGAGCAAATACCTCCTTTTGTTTTCTGTTTAGTTTTAAGCAAGTCTGTTACAGACCATTGGCTTTAACAAGATATATTAATCTAATCCGGAACATAATGTCACCGATGAATTGGGGGGGGGGCTTTTGGGCTAGAATGCCATAGTTTAGTGACACATCACACAGTGAAGGAGTCATGTATACCAATCTATCTAGAATTCAATCACTATGATTCCTATAATATGAAAGAATATTTTATTATTACTATATGTTAAATCTACCTTTAGATGTCACAAATTGTTAATATATATATATGATATGAAATGAATATATTATGCATAGAATAAAAGACACATGCTGGTTTAAAATAGAAACCATTATATATTATTCTAATTGCAGGTGTGCAACAATAGCATAAATTTGGTCCATTCTCAATTGAAAAGATGACTGCTCATGCAGTGCTTACAATACAACCTAAAAGATACACATTTTATGGTTTCAAAATGACTGTATAACCTAATGCTGTCTAAACTGTTCCCTTTGACCATTACATTGAATGAAATTTGAAGAGCAATGGATTGGTACGCTTCATCTACACAATGAATAACTTGTATCATTTCATAACATTGTCATACAAAATGGTATTATGCTGCGACTTGTTGTGAACACTACCACACAATAAAATGTGAAGTGGTCTAGGTGTGTTCCCATTATGTCAGCCTAACAATTGACCTGATTGTTAGGCTAATCGCACAAAGCAAGTGCAGCAGCCATATTTGGACGAATTAATATCTTTCAATCCATGAGCTTGATACATTTTACTTGCCAGTATGTTTCCTGTCGAGTCTAATGAGGTAATGAAATTCGGTGACTGTCCATTCATGATGCAGTCGTCTTGCATGTAGCTGTGTTTGCATTGAAGGACATTTTTGGATAGTTCTAATCGGCTGATGATCACCTCCATGCATAATTTGTTCGAACGTGCAAGTAATTTCAAAATTTTGCAACTGCTGCGAGAGTGGTACACATCACAACATAGTTTTAGAATGAATATATACCATGTGGCAACTCAAACGCATCGCTGTGTAGAGAGGCCTCAAGTTTACTTCCAATTGTAGAGAGCATTTCCAGCATGACATGGAAACTCCCAGCTAATTTTGGCCAGTTCAGATTGCAAGTTAGGTAGTGTATAGGTATAGTATATGGGATATATAGGTATATAGTGTATAGGTTCACACTAGTATTAGATGTAAGGCAATGTCCTGAGTGGGAGGGGGGGGGGGATCCCCACTGGCTGGATGTGAAGGTGATGCAGAAACATATGCTATGCAAAACCACATAATTACTCTCACTATGTAAAAATTCCATTCAGACTTGAGTATGCCCTGTATTGAGAGCTATAGTTTTGTGTATTTCTTCAGCATTGGATTCACAGTTTTAGTAGAGATGGTTGTGGAAGAACCTTTACTCTGAGGTTGAACCCCCCCCCCCCCCCCCACCCCAGCATATGCCCCTCCAACATTCCCTTCTCTCCCTCAACTATTATGTTTTACCAGCAACCAATTGATACACAACTGGAAGGCATAAAAGTATAACAGGAATACAAAGCTGTCCCATCAATCTGCTGGAGAGGGGAACCGTCCAACCTTTCCAGTCCTACTCCATTCCAACCAACAATCTTTGCATGGTACAGTTGAATTAGTCATCAATTGTTAGTCTTAGTCTGGTAGGCTATTATGTTTCTCTTTTTAACTGACCCTTAAATATTCCAAAATCTTCTCAAAGGCTCAACAACAATTCAATGGGGAAATTTGCAATTGAAAATCTATGGATCCATAATCTCAGGAAGAATGAAGTAATGTTCCATGGAAAAAAAGAAATCTTTGATTGGAAGTCGTTTTTTTATAAAAAATTTGTGTCAAGTAAGTTTATACAAGTATATTTAAGGAGCTTTTAGTAACACAATTTTATTTTTAAGCACATTATTTGTTCCTGCTATGCCACTCTATGTAATATGTTCGTATTTCAAAACCTAGTAAATAGGGAAATTACCATTCATGACAAAATGTAAAAAGATGAAAATATGACTGCATATTACCAGGCCTTAATGGTTGAACTTCACATAATACCAATAAGCTAGAGATTGCTCCTGTGCATGTGTTATTGGCCATTGGCAGTAACCTCTGTGGAAAATGTAACCTCTGTGGAAATGCTGCGCTGCCAAACAGTATTTCAATATAATTCCTCCTGCACTTACTTTAACATATATCTAATCCGGTCAGAATATAGACAGGAATTCACACACATGTATATAATGCAGTTGTTGGAGGTTAATGCTGCACAGCCGGCACTAAAACTTTTCTGAGCATCTGGATAGTTACTATAAAGTAACAGATTACTTGGTTATTACCATATATAGATTTGCCAAGTATTGAGGGAGCTTATAAATGGAACTGAATTGTTGAGGGCAGGTACGGTACCGATTGGAAGATCAGTGGCATTGTAGGAGGTCCACATGTAGAAACTTCTGCACACATTGAGGTCCCACTTCTATAGAAACCACTGCTATAGTTCCTCGAATTAAATGGCCCAGGCACCCAATAATTAATATTTTGCGATACAAATTAGGGTAAAACAATATAATTCTGTCAACTCATGTTGACATTCCATCCTTCAAACACATAGCTTTGATGATAGTATAATATCTGCGGAGCATGCCAGCAAGGAAGTGAGTGGTTCATCTACTTGGTCTGATCCTACCAGGCTATAGGCCTTTGTTGTAGAGTACTGTGTCTTCACTCATAACCGCCTGAATCTCTGGCTCCAGCTTCGATTTATTCATCTGATGAGGGAAAAGAAGGTCACAGAGTTTCGATAATAGTGTTTGAGAGGTGATAAAGTAGATGCTCTCTATCATTGACCCAAAATTTCTGGCAACATCAGAGTGCATTAGTAGACATGTTCATGGGTAGTAAGTTAGTTTGGGATAGCTGAACAATGCATTACCATACATGTGCATCTTATGATATCTTTCAAGCTAACCCAGCTAGATTCAATTTTTCGTGACCTGCATGTATGCCATTCTGAGACCATATCGAAAGACAGGTTCCATCTTCCTCGGCCTGGCATGCAGCAATGTTAAGATCTCAAGATAAGAATTCATACCCCACACCCAAGACATTATGCATGTCCATCGGTGTATGGTAGCATCTCCTTTTGCAGTATAGACTACAGTCTGCTGCAGGATAGCCAAGGCTGCTGCAGCGGCTTTTCTCATCCTGGCTGCACCCAAGGTAAGATCTCAAGTCAACAATACACATCACCTGCCACTAACTGTTATGCACGTCCAATGATGCGTGTCAACATCCCTTGACGCAGTGTGAATCATACTGCAACAGTAGACAAGATGCTTCAATGTGATACACTTGCAATGATACAGTGTCTCACTGGTGACAGAATTGTGATGATGCAGTGCCATCACAATTTGTTCCATACTATTTTCCAACTGAAGCATAGCTGCAGCTGATGCAATTTGGCTGCAGTCTGAGTGTTGACATGGTAACCTAACCTGCTATGTATGCTGCAGTGTTAGTACTACTTGTTCTATTGTACCATCCTGACTGCAGCTGCTGCTGCAGTTCGAGTGTTGACATAGTACCCAAGCCTGCTATATCTGTTATGGTGCAGTGTTAGTACCACTTGTTCTATATTGCATCATGCAGCATGACTGAGGCTGCTGCATCTTGAGTGCTGGCATGGTACCCTAGCCTACTATAGCTGTGATGGTGCAGTGCCATCACTATTTGTTTTATATTACATACTGACTGCAGCATAGCTGAGTGAGGATGCTGCAGCTTGGCTGCAACTCAAGCGCTGACATGGTACCCTACCTAGCCTACTATAGCTGTGATGGTGCAGTGCCATCCCTATTTGTTTTATATTACATACTGACTGCAGCATAGCTGAGTGAGGATGCGGCAGCTTTGCTGCAACTCAAGCGCTGACATGGTACACTACCTAGCCTACTATAGCTGTGATGGTGCAGTGCATCCCTGTTCGTTTTATATTACCATACTGACTGCAGCAAGCTGAGTGAGGATGCTGCAGTGGCCTGCAAACCCAAGCGCTGAACATGGTACCCTCCTAGCCCACCATAGCTGTGATGGTGCAGTGTCATCAACTATTTGTTTAATATAAATTACTAACTGCAGCATAGCTGAGTGAGGATGCTGCAGCTTGGCTGCAACTCAAGCGGCTTTGACATGGTACCCTACCTAGCCTAATATAGCTGTGATGGTGCAGTGCCATCCCTATTTGTTTATATTACATTACTGAATGCATTATAGCTGAGGACTGCTGCAGCAATGGCTGCAGCATGCAGTATTGACACAATGCCTCGGCATGCTGACATTTGTACCCTACATAGCCAATCTAGCTGTGATGGTGCAGCCGGAGTATTATTACAGTTTCATATTACATCCTGAGTGCTGACATGGTGCTCTAGCCGCTATACCTGGTGGTGATGCAATGTCATCCCTATATGTTTTATATTAACCATACTGACTCAGCAATGGCCGCCGGGCGGAGGGGCTATTACCATTTCTAGTATATCCGAGTGTGGACATGGCTCCAAAGACTGAGATACCTTTGGTGATGCAGTGTCATCCAGTCTGTAGCATAACCCAAAATGCAAAGGCTAAGAAAAACAGTAAAATCAAGAATGGAAAATCGTTTCAGGATAACCTTGCCATTTGTGAAACAGCTGATGGCTAGAGGTGTCGAGCGAAACCAAAAGGAGCAGGCAGACGATGACCTGGAGCGGGAAGTGCATCCTAGGAAACCTCTTAGAAACTTGTTTGGGGAGAATGAAAAATAGTTCAGTCAAATATTTACTCCCAGTTATAGGTTATTTGAAACGCCCATTTAATGGGGGATTTACCCCGTTTATTTTCACCAGGCAGCATTCTACTGATATCTTGTATGCTCAATTCAAGTAAAATTATATTGTTTGATCTGGACCATGGTAGAGGGTCGGCCTTCCACCAGGGAGATGCTCAACCAAGGGGGGATTGGGCCAGATTTGGGCAGAGAGCGAAGTCAAGCTTCGAGCTATGCAAAAAGGAGTACGCCCCAATCCAATCCAATAGGGTTTTTTTGACTCCTATTACAAAGTTCCCTTAATTGCCATATTCCTTCCATTCCTTCTTCATGCCCCCCCCCCCCCCACTCTTCTCTCCCCATGAAAACCCAAATTTGAATAGATTTTTATCACTCGTCAATCACTTCTTTGAACCAAAATCCAATTTAAAAAATTTTAAAATCCCCATAGCAGCATGGGCTTCTTTGCCTTCTGAACCCATTTCTTTCATCATTTTCATTGCCTTTGTATTTTCCAAGCAGCCAGGACATTCAATCCCCCCCCCCCACCCCCTAGGCAGCAAACACATCCCCCACACACCCAAAAAACTATCCCCACGCAAGCAGTCAAGGATGTCTCAAAATATATTTTAGGAAACCTAGGCTCCAATTGTCCCCAATCCCCGCGCAAGAAGAGAGGGGAAAAAAATGTTACCGTATTTTTGAATGTCTAATCACCTGATCAAATTGGTTGGGTGAGGAAGAGGGGTTGCCTGTGGGCAGCTTATAACAGCACAATCGTCACAAGAGCTATGGTTTACTCGTCCTCAGTGCTTTAATCGAACAGAAGCTATTATATGATGGGAGTCAATCAAATAATGAACATCCAAACACAATCAGATTCTGAAAATGTTAACGGACCCTACCTAACGGTTTGGGAAATTCTGACAAGTGGGAAATTGGAATAAATTATGCAGATTAGGCACATACAATGAGCTTATAACAGCAAGTAAAATGTCCACAGGAGCGTTATGGTTACTCGTTCCTCAGTGCTCGTTCCGCAGAAGAGATATAATGATGAATTCAAAATCCTGAACATCAAAACATCAGATCCCGAAATGTTAACGGCCCACCCTACCAGAGTTTGGCGAAATTCTTACCAAGTTGGCGAAATGGGGAATATATATGCAAATTAGGCAAATACAATGACCTCTAATGACACCAGCTGTACCTTCAAAATGATCTGGATCAAAGGTGGATCACATTCTACACAGTTTTGTGAAATCCAACGAACTTTCAAAAATCACATAAAATATGCAAATTAGACACATTAAACACCTAACCCTACCGGACCCCCGACTTTCACTTTTAAAATTTTCTGGAACCATGAGTAGACCACAGCCACCAAGTTTGTGAAAAGCGACAAACTTGGGAAAATTTGCATAAATTATGCAAATTAGACCCATTACTTAGCATATTCTGGCTGAAATCTAATCAGTTCATCTACTGTATCCAGGTCTACATGGCCAAACTCAATCACTGTAGCACATACGGTTCTGGCGTGATCTTGCTAAGAGCTCAACAATTAATTACCTAAAATAAGCTAAGTACCCAACTTAATTAATGACTTATGCTGCCCAAAATCTATCAGATTGTGTACACCAACCAACCCCAGTTGTACACATAAAATTTTGTCATAACGCCTCAAGGTTTGTGAGAAATACTGCTAACGAGAAAGGTGACATACCCACCACAACACTTACACATACACACACGCCATAGGGACCCAAGTTATCTGAAAGGTTCATTCAGGAGAGACAGAAACAAAACAAAAAAACCAACAAGATCAACTACTAGGAACATTAAAATACACACTTGAGCATCGGGTATAGAGCCTACTGTCCTAGTAAACATGACTTGATTTTGGACTTCTTTTTATTACATTGACCAGTTCAGAACCTCAGACTGAGCTACAACATTATCCAATGTGTAAGAATAGAAGAATTATCTCATTTTTTTGTCGTTGTAAATATCACTTTCCACTTTTTCAATAATGATAGTGTAAGCTTACCAGCAATTTCCAGAAATGATCATATTTTTACACCTGAACCTATTACAGTTATTTATTTTTGTTATCAGGATAATAACAATTATGCAGGCAGGACATAAAGATATAGAAAACAAGAGACCAATGTTGCTGTAGCTCAAATCACACAAATGATTTTCTCATTGCAGATAGATAAAATGACCGGTTTTGAGACACTTAAAGGCATCTAGATGACGCTGACCCCAGTTTGAGCACCAATCCTAAAGTACCATAGATTAACTCAGGACAATCATACATATTATGATCATCTACGGACTGCAGGAGAAGCTTTGACTCTCCAAAATTACTATTTCGGTAAGAATGGCCCCTAGAGACGGCTGAATCCAGATCTACAATAATCCCTGACCTCAAATTCCAGAACACTGAAAGATTTTTGGTAATCCAACCAAATTGTAGGAGAACATTTTGCCGTTTGTGCAGATTTTCACATATAGTTTGATTATGCCCCTTGACGACATTTGACCTGACTGAGTACTGGTTTATTATACCTAGTCGGTTTTAGAAGGGAAGATCTGCAGATTTTCATAGTTTGTACATAATTGTTAATTATATACTCAATTGACTTCTGCCGAAATCCCCTAGGGCAGTACAAAACTAATTCCATGTAGCACTGGCCAAGTATGATGTTTAATCTTCGGAGGACCATTTGCACATTTTTGGAATTATGCCCCTTCAATGACTTTGGGCATCAAATATTGAGCCCCCATAGGTACCACTGGCCCAAGCTAACATGACTTGTATGATGGTAATCCCAACTTATCTGCAGGGCAACATTTTGCAGATTTGTTCCACAGTTCACATGATCAATCCCTGAACAACAGTAGTTATTTACTAGTCCATGATAACAAGGAAAAAGCTATTAAATTGTAATACAACCCAATCTGTTGGATAGAAGAATTGTTGTTTACAATATTAGTCAATAAGCCACCTTAAGACTTGGACCTGAATCCTGAAACACCCACAGGGAGCACTAATTCCAACAATACACTGATGAGTATGATGTATCTAGCCTATCTGCAGGAGAAGAATTTGCCAGATTTATGATTTTTGTTTTACATAACAGCTTATTATGCCCCTTCAATGACCTTTACTGAAATCCATCTAACCCGCCCTCTCCAAAGTAGAGGACACTAGGTTATGATAACACTGAAGCGTATGTGATGTTAACCTCCCACCTAACCGTTCACTTTGCAGAATCCACATGATGGCCCAATATACTGCTTAAAGGCAAGTCCAGTCAATAATAGTTAAATGTAATATGATTGTGTGACTGAAAAATCATCTCAATCAAACTTTGTGTCATTTTCATAGCATGTTAGTGGAAAGTTACAATTTTAAAGATAATTCATTTGCACTGCTAAGTGGCAATTTTGAAAATTGACAACATTCGATGACACCATATCTATCAATTTTGAGGAAAAAGGAAGTATGTCTTATCCCTTATAATTGGTAGATATGACATCATTAAAATGGTTGCCAGTTCGCCAAACACCAAATTATATTAAATTTGACGAAGCCATATCTTCCCAACGAAATGTAGAAACCTGCAAAGTGAATTTGAATGATTTTTCATTCTCTTTACCATTATAGCACCAAAGAGAGTATTATATCACATGGGCCAATAAACATTATGTCCAAGTTAAGTCAACATACATCGAGGAACGAACAGTTGATGAGCCTGAGAGGACAGCATAGCTGGTTGAGCTAATAAGAAGATATGCCGGCCTCACCTGTTTTCACTGAAGAGTATGATGATTGGAGGTAGCGGAGTACTGGTGCTGGCATGGACAACTCTTGTCATGGCGGTCTCAATTAGCGCCTGGAAAAAAAAAACAGATTATATATATATTAAATTCACAAAACCATTTAAATGGGAATGAGCTATAAATACTTGTGATTCACCTGCACTGCTCGTCAAAAACTTTTAGAGATGGAGTTCCTCAACCATTTTGGCTCAAACCAGCTATGCTGGTGAGCTATTGTGAGTTCCACTAGTCATTTTCTATCTAATTACGACTTCCGGTGTGTTCCACAATTGAATTTTGGTGCCACAACTGCTTTTTCGCTGCCTATTGATCAATCTTTGATTGATGTTGACCAAACTTGGACATAATGATCATTGACCTTTGGGACCTCTTCGACCCTGTGAAGGTCAAGGTCCAAAGTCAATTAAAAAGATACAATTTGGCCATTTTGTTCAAAATTACAAAATGGTAGCGTCTCCTACAAAAAGCATCGGGGGTCTTGAAACTCAGTCATAATGTCCTTGGGTAGTGTTTTTTCAGTTTGTACACAGATTTGTAATGGAACATCGTATAAATCCATTAAAGTTAAAAACAGTAACATTTGGTTGTAAATTGAAAGATGAGTATCATAGGCCACGAAACGGTCATTATTCGATGGATGTGGACCAAACTGTAAACAATTTTCATCGTTCCCTGGGCAATTGGACCTCGCGGAGGTCAATGTCAAAGGTCATAAAGAGGAATAAAAGGGACTAATTTGTTTTTAAATTTTACAAAATGCATTTTGCTATAAAGAGGGGGGACTTGAATTGTTCTCAATTGCTTTTATAAACGTTTTTCTCGAAAAAGAAAGTGCCTCTGGGCATGGATGTTCACTTACATGTCATGTTATTGAGGTAGTTTAAGGTCATTTCATGGAAAAAGTGACATATCCCATGAATCCCTTTCATTTCTCCCCATAACCAGAGACCTTACCTCGCAATCTAGCTCGTTCTGTACATATTTGTCAAATAATAAACACCACCGGAAATGCCAATTCCATGGACGGACTGAGCGATTCGCATAGACGCGGCTAAGAAGGGCTATTCCATTAGAAATATGACGTTCAGGTAGTAAGCGCTGTGAGATAGGATTGATCCATAAAGGATTATTATATAGAAAGATTGTGATCAATAGACCCTTAAATGAAGGAATTTGGAATTTGGAGCATACCTTGCACGTTTGCAGCAGAGAGAGGTTTGAAGCACATGGGCTCCTACGTAGCGATGACCGCTATACCCATAATGGTCGCCTAGGCCTAGGCTATAGCATTTAATAAGAGTCCATCGGTGAGTGGTAACATACGTCCGAAAGCTACCGTGGGGTGTGACGTTGGAGACTGTTAGTATCGGACCGGTACAAGATTTTTGCAAATATGTGCTTTACTCATATACTTGGGGTAGGGCATTGTTAACATTGCAGGACAGGGAGGAAACACTATTTTCTGTTTACTAGTATGAAGCACGATTGACATGAATCAGATTTGCACCAGAAAACTGCTGCAGTCCTGCATGTACACCATTCTAGTGACTATGTGAATGGACCAAAAATTCACTGTAAAATAATGTTAAAATTGCATTTGAAAACATTTTGGAAATCATCAAATATAAAACAGGCTGGTAAGATTGTAGATGGGTGATACAAACACATTTCACAACAAGATTGAATCATGTTATATTTGCGAGGTCTATTCAACTTTTCACTTTCTGATCTAGCTAAGTGTGTCTCCTTGTAAGTTAAACTTATATAAGCAAGTTACAGTAGCGTAGGCATACTGCTGGCTACCTGTGTTTGTGGGAATTAATAAGCCATTTGAAAATAGGTCATGGGCAGTTGGGTGAAACGCATCATTACGGCATATCCCCGCCAAAATGACCCTTTGTGACACCTCTTTTTGAAGGAAGCACAATAATTTTTTATGTTATATTTTACTGAGTGGGTTCAAAACCACCTGTTCAAGTTGTGTTCAAAATCGACCCAAGTTACAAAAAAACGAATAATAACGCAAATTTGACCGCTGGTGACCGTGAAATCATCATCATGATTCGGAACAACCTCTTGTCGCCACTCACCAAGTTTCATGTAAATGGACGAACTCTGCATTTTGCACCTCCGGTGACTTGACATCAATGCATGATTTTCGGGACCTGTTTGTCCTCACGTAAACACACAATAACTCAAAAAAAAACCCCACCTGAATGATGAAGATCATACGTGGTATGCGTGTGGTCCCCATGATGCGTACATGAAAACCCTACGATTTTGAGGGTCAGGGGTCAGAGGTCATTGAGGGTCCACCAGATGTCAAAGCTCTGAAATCCTTGTAAAAAGTTAGTCCAGGAACAGTTGGTCCGATCAAGCTGAAATGTGGTGTGTTAGCTTTCTTATGGGGGAGTACAAGAACCCTATTGTTTTTGGTGTAGATAGTGGTAATTTTGTGAGAAATGGATTTTTTTTGGCAAAATCATTATTTTGGTCAATTCCAGCCAAATAAACATGATAACTCGACCCACTGACGGATGAAGCTCCCCACTTGGTATGGTGTTCCTTCCCCCATGATGAGTATAATGAGCTCCTACTGGTTCTTAGGTGGTCAGGAGTAAAGTTGGAAAAAGCCTCGTAAGGATAGTCCGGAATGCTTGGTCTGATCAAGTTGAAATTTATTTGGAGTTACTCATCAAGAGTTCAGGAACCCTATGGTCTTTTCAAGATGGTTTAATATTTGTGAAAAATGAAAATTTTGGAGAGATGTTCTTATGCTGTGCATATTGAGCAGGTACCCAATTCCCATTTGTCCTGTGTCTGGACAACTGGTTAGCAGGTATGAGTCATAGGGCCCATTGGTTGGTCGAATATGGTTGAGAATTTATTCAATTTTTTGGGGATTATAAATTCATTGTAACAGAGAAAAAGATCCGGGCATAGCTTAGAATAAATAACTGCCTCAGTTATGCTGCAGGTCTCCTGCTGAAAGTAGTATGAAAGAGAATTTAATTCCCTGGTGAGATAGGTCCAGTTCAATGCTTGAGTTGTCTTGCTCTGCCACATATAAAAAAGTAAGTATTGAGATTTATACATGTTTTATTATGTTGTTAGCCAGACCTGGGGGTAACCTGGTCCAACGACCCAACAATTAGGTCATCTTGAGGTTTCTTCTTTTTACAATCATGCAAGTTCAATTCAGGCTTAGGTTTGTGATGACCATGCGGGGTTTCTGTGTGGAAAGTAGGCCCAACTTGGGGGTGTGTTGGGCCAGTTGCGAAAACGAAAAATACCGCTTTAAATATAGTTGCAATAGGATAAACTAAGGATATAAATATAGGGTCGGGAAAGCACTTTCGGGTCAGTTTTGTTAAGTTGGCCTAAGACATGCAAAATGTGTCTCTTCTAGTTGTTGGCAAAGAAGTACACTATACTATGTAATATTGCAGTGGTACGGAGCCTCAGTTTGCCGTAGGCTAATGTAGTTAGCCTCTTAGCCTAGATAATTTTGAGGAGTGGAAACAGTTTTGCACTTGGAGGTCAGGCTGCATTTTTTGATTATTGTGAAGTAAAAGGAAGTTATGCAGTCATGCCAGTGCGTCTGCGTCTGTGTGTTGTGTGTGTGTGTATGTGTATGTGCGTTTGTGGATCCAGTAAAACGGGGACACACACGGGGATCCTTTCCACGTAACTGGGGATACGCGCGAACCGGGGATAGCCCCGTTTGTTTGTACCCGTTTCCATAGGAGAAAACGCCCCACAAAAAAAAGAATGGGGGATATCCCCGGTTCCTGTGTTTCCCTAAAAACGACTTAAAAATGAACTGTAGTGGAGGGGTACCCCTATGTAGGTTTTGCATGATGTCCCATTTCCAGAGGTGAAAGAGCAATGTCCCGTTTGTGCGTTCCCGTTTGGAGCCCTACACAGGTATGTGCGTGTGTTGTATGTAGGTGTATGACGCCAGCTGGTTGTAAACACGATAACTGACCCCACCGGGAGGGAGAAGCTCATACTTGGTTATGTGGTTCCCATGATGAGTACATGAACCATATGGTCGTGGGGTCAGGGCAGAGGGTTTTTGAGGGTCACCAGAGGTCAAAGTCCGAAAACCCTTGTAAACACGATAAGTCCGGATGGTGGTTGACCAAGTTTAAGTTTGGTGGATAGCTTTTTATGGGGAGTACAGGAACCCTATTGCTTTTGGTTTGAATCGGGGGTTGTATTTGGTGAAAAATAGAACAAATGTATGAAAAGTTGAGATTTGGCCACTTTCGATTGTGAACATGAAACTCGATCCTACTGGATGGATGCGCTCATACTTGTATGTTGGTTCCCCATGATGAAAACATTGAACATTTTTAGTGTCTGGTTTCTTATCAAGAGTACAGGAACCCTATTGGTGGGTGGGAAAAATTGGAATTTGTCAGATGTTATGTTGCCCATAATTTGAGCTGGTACAATTCTATTTGTCATGTGTCTGGCCATAGGTTATCAGAAACGAGCCAAGGAATCACTAAACTTCTGGCTTTATGCTTTTTTATGGTATACTTCCGAGCAGAGGATCGATCCTATTTCAAGGCCAGCAAGTGTTGCAAGACCTGATACTGCCAAATTCTTAACCAGTACACGAATAAAGAAATACCTCTATTGGCGGTACTTCAGCTGGGGTTGTGGGAGAATACATGCAGATGGCAAATTGCAAAATTGCCAACCCTCGTTTGTACCTTCTCCGATTCCCTTGTGGCTGAGCGCCCCCAGCGAGAAGGCAACAGGTTCCATTTTTTAAGTCTGTGGTGTGACCCGACCGGGAGTCAATTCCTGGTCTCCCGGATGGAGGGGCGGACGCTTCTAACAATTTGCCAACCACTAGGGCACATATACATCCCTTCAATTATTTTTCCCCACAGCCTCCCAACACCAAATCAGATCCAGAAATTTTGAAATTCAGAAGCAGCACATTTACAGCCCTCTTATTAGTTTGGAGGAATTGAGAGCAACAGCAGTACCTTCCATTCCAATTTCCAACCACCAAAGCATGACCATTAGAGGGGAGCTGTCGTATTCACTTACCGAACCTTGCCGCAACCTTAGAAGTAACCACGGAACATTTCCTTGGATTCAATGCCTCGATACCTTCCCCACAATTCAGTGTATTCTCAAGGTTACAGTGCAGATGTTAGCTAAGGCTCTGATGGTAACAGGGAGAAATAGCTGAAAATCAACAAAAACTTCACTGGTTTGTGAACTGTGAAGTATGAATACTTCCCCCATATGGGACCCTGCACCCCCACCCCGGCCATTGAACATTGGCAATAACACAAAAGTCCGGGTTGGCCACCCAATCGCCCTTCTCTTTTTTCCAGGCGAGGCGTCTAGGAATTGGGGGCGGAAGGCCCGCAAAATCCAGCAGAGGAGGACGCCCGTGAGGGCCGGAAAGTGGGGGACGTGGCGGGAGTGTCCAATATGGGGTAAGTATTCATACTTCAAGATTCACAAACCAGTGAAGTTTTGTTGAATCTATTTCAGATATTCAATTACCCATATTGGCCCTGCACCAGACTAGCACAGGGCCACTGGCGGTGTGCCCGTGCCATCACATGGTGGACAGTGGAAATGGTGGTAGACGATGGCGGGACAGATCTCGTGAAGACTACTTCAGCGAGTCCATCCGGGCCGTGGAGGGTAGGCCCATAACCAGGCCTCGTTGCGAGCGTGCGACAGCTCCAGGAAAGTGCCGACGCTGCCGCAACCAGCCACACGGCCCTGGATAGGTGCCCTTGTTCTGAAGAGCGTTAACCGGTGTGCCGGAGAGCCGATTGACGTTCTGGAGAAGGAAACGGGGAGCCGACCCCGCCTCGCAGAGATGATGCAGGCTCCGGATGGCCGGAAGAGACGGACGCGGCTCGGAGAGCAGGAACGGGAGATTCGGTAAAGGCTCTGTGGAGGGCCAGTCGAGGGCTCCGGAGAGCCGATCCACTCCGAGTCGCTTAATGCTGGGGAGAGATTATCTGGTTACGCGGCTCTGGTGTAAAGGTACCCCCACGATCCGGCGAATTGCCGGAAGAAAGCCAGTCACGCGGATGGGATAGCTGGAAACCCGAACCGCGACTCAGTAGCGCCGGCGGGGCTTTCGGAAAAGGACCGGGCAGAGTCGGCCCAGGGCCGATCATACTCCACACGAACAGACTAGCCTGGAAGGCTGGAAAGCCGATCCACGGAGGGGAGATCTGATCAGTCCGGAGGATTCGACCCATGGCTCTGGGGCGCCGATCAGGGGTCGCAGCTTCGGGCCGCCAGCTGGAGAGACGGATCAGGAGGTCTGGAAAGTCGGCCCACGGCGAAAGAGTCGATCCGGAGGGCCGAACGAGTCGCCCACGGCTCTGAAGCCGGGAGAGCCGACCTGGTCCCATCGGCTCGGAGAGCGTCTCGGAGAGCCGATGGAGGTCCTGACGAGTTCAGGCCCATCGGCTCCCTCCCGCCGGGAGAAAGCCACTCCCTCGCTCGTGAGAGCTTCTCGGAGAGCCGTAAGACGGTCCGGAATAGTCGGCCCACGGTTTCCGGAGATCCGGAGAGCCGACTCCCTTCGCTCGTGAGCCGTACTCGGAGAGCTGATAACAGGTCCCGAGAGTCGGCCCACGGCTCGGAGAACCCTAGAGGCCGACTCCCTCGGCTCGGGAGTGCCGTCTCGGAGAGGGTCCTATTAGAGGTCCGGAAGAGTCGCCCACGGCTCCGGAGACCGTGAGAGCCGACTCCCTCCGCTCGTGAGAGCCGTCTCGGAGAGCGATAAGGAGGTCCGGAAGAGGTGGCCTATCCGGCTCCGGAGAGCCGGTAGAGCCGACTCCCTCGGTCTGGAGAGCCTCCTCGGAAAGCCGATTAGGAGGTCCGAAGAGTTAGCCCACGGCTCCGAGAGCCGGGAGATCCGACTCCCTCGGCTCATGAAGCCGTATCGGATCGCCATAGAGGAGGTGGTTCCGGAAGAGTGGGGCCCACCTCGTGCGGATGAGCCGGAGAGCCAACTCCCCCTCGGCTCGGGGAGAGCCGACGCCCCGGAGAGCCGACTAGGCGGTCCAGAAGAGTCGGCCCACGGCTCCGAGAGCCGGGAAAACCGACCCCTCGCGGAAGAGCGATTAAGGATACCGGGATAAGCCGATCTCGGCTCGGTAGAGCCGATGTCCCGATGGCCATGAAGAGGCTCTGGACATCCGATGCTTGCCTCGAAGAGCGAACGTTCGTCCGCAGCTCTGGAGTGCCGGGATGGCCGATACAAGGCTCAGGCGATCCGTAGGCCAGAAGTCCGTCACCCTGGATGCCTGACAATCCGACCCACAGCTCATCCAAGAGGTGGTCTGCGGCCGTGGATAGCGGATGCTGCCTGGTGAGAAGAGTCTGGCCAACTTCGGCTGCTTAGGGGGCCGACCAAATGGTTCGGAAGAAGGTCCGGAAGAGGCGGCGTACGGCTCCGGAGAGCCGCTCTCCGACTCCGGGGAGCCGGGCTTCGGCTCTAGTGGCTTTAGTGAGCTAGGCCCAGGTTGGGAAGCCCAACGGCCAGAGGTGTCCCTTACTGCATTCCGGGTCGGGCCTCGCTGGGAGACACGGCGGCTCGCCGTTTTTTGGTCGTAGGTGTGAGTCATGTTGGGGTGTAGCGAGCGTCCTGTACGGGGGCTGGTGGAGAGATTCCTTCGCCCCTTGGGCTGTGCTGGAGACCTTGTCCCAGTGGAGGGAAGCGCGTTCGGCGTGACTATACGTTTAGAGCTGACTCTTCTCGTTGCTCAGTCCATCCCGCCGCCTGAGCCTGTCGTGACTGTCGTTTTGTCCCCTTATCCGGCGTCGAGCTCCTCGCGATCCGCTGGTCGTTCGATGTAGAAGACGTCGAGGCCCCGGCGGCCTAGTCACTGGAAACGCTGTCCCCTGAGGCGGAAGCCAGGAGAAGCTTAATCGTCTGAATGACGTAGCGTCTTCAGATCGACGTAGTTTGCCTTGCTCTCAGCACAGGTAACCATTCTGCAGGACTTCGGTCGAATTAACAACTTGTGGGGCGAAAGTTGCGGTCGGCGGGGGGGGTGCGTCACTAACGATCTTCCATACGCCCCTGTCAGTCAAGGTGGTGTATTCCAGACCGCATATATCTCCCTGTGACAGCGGCGCCGGGTACTGTAGTCTCCTTAGGAGTCGGAACCTGCGAGCGCCGCTGCCGAACGCACGCCCCCAACCCAAACTTCTGTGGGGAGCGGTGGGCTTTCCTTCCTACTTCAAGGGCCGGAGCAGGGGCTTCTCCAGCGGCTCCTGAAACTGATAATCCGCCGGATTGGCGTGTAACCCCCCCTCGGAGTGTTTCTCCAGACCGGGTCTCACCGGGGGCCGCCGACCGACGCGGAAAACGAAGTACGAATGACCTTGCACGACGGCAACGCCTGCTGCATCTGTACGCCCCTGGAAAAACTGAACGAAGGATGAGAGGGTCCAAGGAGTGGCCCTGCACTGTCTCTGGTCTGGGAATTTCCTGAAAGTTTCACACCCGAGTTCCAGTTCCTTAAGCTCCCCCATGTGAAGGTGACGTTGGACGTGCCTGTCGATCCCCGCCCCCAACCGCGTCGGGTTGCTAAATCCGAGTCCTGCAGCCTATAGCCAGGGTATCCCCGCCAGGGGACGCCCGCGACGGCATGAAGGGTCGGTCCCACCGCCGTCGGGGGTGCCTCTGTGGTGGTTACGCATCCGCACCGGACCGGTTCGTTCGGCTCCTCCGCTCTGAGAGTGGCCTTCCGTTTCGGACGGGAGATACGGCAAAAGGGCCGGAACTGGCCCGATCGGCACCCTCCGGCTCCGGAGAGGACTCCGGCTCGGACGGAGTGTCCCGGCACCCGTCGCCGGGCCGGCTGAGCCCTCGGCGGCCCGTGCTCTGGTCTCTATATCCAGCGATCTTCGACCTTTCGCGCGGCGGAGATGAATCCCTATCCGAGCTGTAGGACGAGGAGGATCTACGACGAAATACGACCCTTATGGGCCCTTGCCGTCTACGGTGGTTTGCCCCGGTGATACCTCGGCTCTTCGCTTTCGAGGACGTGAACGGTCCGAGGAAGCAGAGGGAGCAAGGTCCTGTACCTCCGGTTTTAGGTGACTCTTTAAAAAGGTCTTGGGGCGCTTCCAACTCGCTATGGGCGACGTGAGAAAGGGCTGACGGCGATCCCGGATGGACCTGTGTTACCTGCTGGGTTCCCCGTGGTGTTGCAGCAATTTTCCCAGCAACCCCATTGACCGTGGCTGCCGGGCCGGCATTTGGGTCTGAACGCCTCCCGCGTGCGGCCGGCTGTCGGTCCGTACCAGCGGCCAGACCGGGCCTTCCGCGCTGGTGCAGGGCCCGCCGCCGGATTGGTCACGTCACCGGCCCCGACCATGACGGGCGGGTTTACCGCATCAACCGGGGCTCCCCCCGGCCGGACCCGGTTGAGTCGCTCCCTCCGCGCCGGGAGGTGGGCTCGGCTGCCCGTGACGGCGGGTTACCGCAGTCCAACCGAGGCTCACCCCGCCCGGACTCGGTTGGGGCGGCCTCCCTCCGCGCCGGGAGGGGCCGCCCGTCCGTGACCGCATGGTTACCCGCGTCCAACCAGGCCACACCCGGCCGGACGCCGGTTGGGGTCGGCTCGCCGCCGCGCCGGGAGGCCCCGCCCGTGACGAGTCGGATAACCGCATTCCAACCTAGGATCACCCCCCAGGCCGGCCCGGTTGGGTTCGGCTCCTCCCCGCTCCGGGAGGGGCCTCCGGCTCGCACGGGGGTTTTAACGCAACCCGACCGAACCGCACCAGACAAAGTCGGTGTGGCGGACGCCGAAGCGAATCGCGGGCTTTTAGGATCACCGGCGCCAGTCCTAGGCCCCGGGATGATCCGAGCTCCATGGCCCTTTTGAAGGCCCTGCTCCACCAGGCTAACACACCCCTGCCCGCCCGAAGGGCCGAGCTTCAAGTCTTCTTGTACGACCTTCTCCTTCTTCCTCCCATGGTCTTTCCTCGAGGACCTAAGACGCTGACATCCCTCTCTGGCGACCGATCCACTGCCTTCTTCACTCCGTCCGCGACGCCTGATTTCCGCACCGGGGCTTACGGCCCGCTCGGCGCCAAATGACATACCCGCTACATCTCGAGTCTGGCCAGCAGCGGGGACAACTTGTGATCCTACAAAAAACGTCAAACAATTTCTCCATACCTGAGAAAAGGCCGCTAAGGAAGTCTTACGTCCATGAACCCTCTTTCACGGACATTAAAAATCAATACAAGTGCCTACGTAGCATACAATCGCACCACCGGCGAACCCCGGTACAAGGTCCCTTTCTCCATCTAGGAGAAGGGCGCTGAGAAGTCTCTATGTTCATGAACCCCCGCTCATGGACATAGAGTCCATACCACAGGTACAGTAGCATAGATAAGTGACGCATTGAAATATCGGCGATCAGAAGTGTGAGCATCCCATTTCTCCTTAACTGTGAAGAAGTGGTAAGATGTTCATAGTATCACACCATTGACGATCGGAGAGGAAACGGCCCACTTTCCCTAACCTGGGAAGGGGGCCCGAGGGGGGTCTCTATTACCACGAACCCTCACCCACGGCATAAAGTCAATATATTATATATCAACATTGAACATGCGTAACACATTAAAACATTCGAAGTACAGCTCAAACCCGAAGGCAACGAGCCGATAATCATGCAAGGACCCCTCCCCACGAACATTGGAAACTATGGGCAGTTAAAACCTTACAGTGATACGGCTCGCACGCAAATGGCAACGAGCCGACATTCATCGCAGTGAAAAACCATAATGACATACAGGACGAACAGGGACTTCACTTCCGATTTCCCCGTCACCCTCTCTCACTCGATTTACGTAACTAGAAGCCCTATCTCTGCGCTCGGGACACCCCCCAACCCGGACGGGGCGTGGAAGGGAAGGTAGGAAGGGGAACGCAGGGGGAAGGAGGGAGGGAAGAGGGCGGGCAGGGAAGCACCGTACAACAGTCCCAGCCCGGCTCACTTAACACAATACTGGCCGAGTCACACAAACGCACGGGACGTTAGGCAGTAGGAACTTGTACAAACGAAACTGTGTGTAGGTGGCAGCTTAGCAAACCAAAAGGACTTACGCAAATTGAGATCGAAAGAGAAGAAGAGGTCCTTAAAAAACGGCATAATCCGTAAGACAAATCGTTGGGAATGGTGAAATTCCACCTGTAGAACAGTTTTGATCCTAATGATAAAACGATGATTGGCGTCGTAAGACTAAATCTAACGGTGAAATTCTTGACGAATTTCTAAGCCAGATGCTCAATTGTAACGAAACGTCGGCAAAGGAAGGGCGCATGGGGTGGGCCACCCGGACTTTTGTTGTTATGCCATATGTTTTCCATGGCGCGGGGGTGGGGTGCAGGTCCAATATGGGTAAGTTGAATAGCTGAAATAGATTGTATATAACAAAAGGAAAAAAAAGAAATAACATTGATTTTTTAATAGATTAGAAGGCTCAGGGATGAGTGTTGCAACCAAGAGCACCAATAGTGCTTTAGCTCAAACCGCACAAATGTACCAAGACGAATGTACATTATGTGTTAAATGTTCAAGATCATGAGGCCAGAAGGCAGTTTCACACAGTTGCAATTTTGCCCAGTGAACATCTTTTGGACCTTGACTTCATATGGTCAAAGATGACTTATCAGTCAATAAACTTGTTTGGTGACATCCAAGAATGACCACTTGAGAGAGGAAAAGGCAATTTCACCCGTGCCTATTGCTCTCCTTTAATGACCTACGACCTGGACCTTCTTGTACACTTCATAGGTCGAATATGTCCAAAGGGCCATTCACATTGGTCCAAGTTTGGCAACATCCATCGAAGAATGACTGTTTTTCTTCTTTCCACAGATGTTACAGTTTGATTCTAATGGCACTAATGATGTTGCATCCAAAATCTCCACAAACTGAAAGAAAAACACCTCGAAGAAAATTGGTGACAGGGTTTCATTTCAAGAAATCTAATGCCTTTAAACAGAAATACCTCTGAACTTTACACATAATGACCTAAATTGCCCCTTTAAAGACCTTTGACCTTGACCTTCACAGGGTCAAACATGTCATCATGGGTCCACTGAACATGTGTCCAAGGTTGATGACTCCTTAAAAGAATGACTGTTTGGGGACAAAAGTGCACCTGTGTGTCTCCCTCCAATCTTTAAACATGATGGTTCATTGCAAGTTTTATATGAATTCCACTTCAAATTTTCACATGCACCCCCCTGCCATGTCATATACTGTTAGAAAGATTTTTCAGGCTATCTATTCCAACTGTTAAGTAGTGGCCGAAATGAGGTGTTTCAGCAATCAATAATGCTGCCTAAAATGCTATTTCGACTATAGTAGCCAGTACGTGATGTGGGAGGTATATGCAATGTCGACTAAGTCGCTAAAGTCGCCTCTGACGATTGCAAAGAGTTAGAAAAATGATTAAAGACAAACCCGCAGGCTTTGATCAACAGGGGTTTATCATGAAATGAAAAACTGTATCTGTAGGGTCCAACCCCCTTGCAATTCCAATGTTTCCCATGTGATTATTGGTCTCTCCAAATTTGGTCAATTATGCAGAGAATTGGGGAGAAACCAATTGTGCAATAATGCATGACATCACACTTGGCCAACCTGGGAAGTTATGTTATGTATAACATGTTTTGTTTTGTTGAATACATTAGAATTTCCAAGCCCCTTTAAAACGGGTGGACACGTGGCTGCCGATCGGCCGGTTCACGGACATAAAAATCAAGCCGCTTCCCCAAGGGAGCATCCCCTTAGACCCAGTTGGTATTTTTGACTTGAAGTTGGTTCAATTCTACTTGTAACGATTTTTTGAATGAACTTGAAACTCGAACAAGCCCGGTGGAGAGGCTAAACTTACAAAAAAAACAAACGAAATGTCTGGAGGACCAGTATGGGAGACATATATTTTTCTCAGAAATTCCACAGGAAACGTAAAATACGAGCATCGGCCGACCACGAAAATATTTCATCGATCCACTTTTCAACTTTGAACGGATGGCATATAAACTTTGAGTCGTTTCAGTTGAAATTGAACATATTTTTTGATCATTGAAACGTTTATTGTCGTCTACTATTTGCCCAGCGATCCGATCGACCAGAAAATAGAGAATCTCGAATAATTCAATCATTTCATTTTGATACATACTTCCCAGGCCACAGTAAGAAACCACAATAATGTGCAACCTGTCGTTAAGGGAGGGTCATGAGCTATGTCACTCGGTTTCAGGGGCTAGTTCTGTATGTACGTCAACATTTAGCACCAGTTCTGTTGTCTTTCTCTCACCCAAAGTAACCATCTACTAGCCCCTATAGCAATCCTCTCCCATAGACTAAGAATGCCTTTCTCCAAGTGTAAAATAGGTGTGCTCAACATAGGGAAACGAAGATTGTTGCAGGGTTAAGTATACTCATTTATTATTGCATGATGTAATGCTTTTCGATCTTGCGCAATACACATGCAACACACTTCAAAGAACTGTACTACGACCGGAAAGTCGTACTAACTTCCGGTTTGGCTGACCATCCAGTTCATCTCAGCTAATATAATATCCACTTTATAGTTCATCTTGCAGTTGTCCTTATGTCCACGAGGCACGAATGGACCTTACCAACAGCAGGAAAAGGCACAAATCTCTTGACGAACATCCTGCCCCGTAGGACCTAAGCCCCAAAACCTTGTTGGGGGGAAATCTGTTGTGAAGATGTTGAGCCCACCTGAGACCAACATTGAAGCCAAGAGTGAGATATTTCCCTCCATACATGAACACCCGAGTTGTCAATGTAGGGGTCATGAATCGGTCAACAGCAGGTTATAGACTGTGAGTAGGGGGGGGGGCTTTTATAACAGATTATCAGACAGTGGTGTCCAAGGGTTGGCCACCCTGCCCCCCATTGAAAACCTTGTGCCCCCCCGTTTGCCCCCCCAAAAGAGATTTGTGATTTCGGAAAAGTATTCTGTAGTCCGTATTCGCACGCCATTTGATAGACTGGCGAAACACAACGGAAAATATCACAAGAAAGGCAGTATTGTGCCAATTCCCTCGAAGTGCGATAGAAGTGAAAAATTTCCCCTTCGCGCCTTGTACTAATAGTGGGAACACTCCGCCCACTCTATTGAAATTTCTACCTCCTTGGCCCCCTACTCATACATATCTTGAGGGTAAATATGAAATTATACAACAACATTCCACTGACCTTGAAAACTACAGTCAACTCTTTTTTGTATATTTCTGAACCCTTTAGCCTCCGGTCCTTTTCTCCTCCCCTCGACCTCGCAGATTTTGGACTGCAGTATCTTTAGGCTATCAGACTGCCCGATTTTTTAACGCATGTTACCCCCAGGTAACTTCTACTGATGTCATATCATGGTTGGGACAGTTGAGCTGAAGTAGCTAAATGCCCCAAATTTTCTGGCGAGATCCTGTTTTTTCCAGATGTGTGGAAGAAACCCAGGAAAAATATTGAGCGCTTCGGGCCGCACTGGTGAACAGAGTGGACAAGCACAAATTTTTTTAATGAATATTGTGGCCAAAAGTCTGCGGCAGAGATTAAGACCGAAGCGTGTCGACAAATGTTAATTTTCAACCGACTACAGAATTGTTATCACAAAATGCCCATGCTTGAAGCTTGGTTACATGGAACCTAGAATGCTTGGGAAAGGTCATTTCGGCATCTGGGGGCGACCTTGGGCACACAAGAAATTGGTTTGTTCGCTCCGCGCCCCACAAAATGTCGTTGCCCCCCAATTTGAAAAGTATTGTGACGGCCACTGGTGTGACAGTCACTCCGGAAGGGGAACTCCAGGCAGGACATGTTCTTACTTTTCTCCATCTTTTAACACCATTTGCATGCGTATTTTGAGGCTCCGAACGACCCCCTCCATTGATCAAACAACACGTGCAAACTGGTGCTTTTGGTCATGCTCATAACACAGCACACTGGCACAAAGCCCATACTTAGCCGCGTCCTTGTCGAAACACACCACTTTTAATCTTTACTACCCCCCCCCCCCTTTCCAACTTTCACGAATTAAAAATTCAAACAAAATTGGACTGGATTCGCGACATTAAAATCAATCTAAACCAAAAAAAGCAGTCATGTGATTCGAAGAGCAATCAAATTTTGGCCTTCAACAACAAGGTCAATACGAAATTGTAGAGTGAAATTCCACAAACTTAAGCCTATTGGGGGAACTCCAATAGACTTTGTGTAACGTCAGATCGAGCTGATGGTTTAGTTTGGAAGGATTGTTGGGGAGTGGGCAATTTATTGGTTTTTTTGATGACCTTTTCTAATAGAAAGTTGTTGTGTAGGTTGTAGGCCATAAAATCATTAGAAATCAGCGGCAGTGTTATATTAGGCTGGAACTGAGTACCGGGTAATGCAAAGTCCCCGCCAAACATGTTTGGGACCCGGAGGTGAAAAAAATCACATACCATACCAGAACATGACATCACATTAGGTTTTCTACTAAGAAATACATTCATGATTTTCTTTGCTTCTCAGGAACTCCCCCCCACCCCCTCAAGACAATTGTTTTATGTACGAGTGACCAGAGTAAGCAAGTAAGTTTGATCGGGTTGCAGTGAACTTGATTATAGTCAAAACTTATCCCAGGTAAGATTGCATAAAGTTGACGCTGAGACCTTGCTAGAGCATGGAACGTTGCAAGCGAGGACCAACTGCAGAGTTCTTGTCGAGAGATTTCAACTATGCAGGGAAGAGTTGAAGTGGCCCAGTAGCTGAGGAACACTTTGAGCGACTTGATTTAAGTCTTTCAAATTTTCCATGGTTTCCAGTGTCCTTTCTTCGCTACTTCTTAAACGAGACAGTCGCCTGGATCCGCCTGGCGGGTAAACAACTGCCAACATAAATGTATATCCCCCAGGTTTCCTCTGATTACTCTTTATGTTTATGGACCAACTGTAGTCACTTTCCCTAAGCTTCGTGTGAAATGCCAGGAAAGGTTTTAACAAACGCTAAAATTGACACTCTGGTGACCCTGAAATCATTGCCAAGTTTCTTTGGGGAACAACTAAAGTCCACAACTCCCCACCCACCAACAAAGTAAGAAAAACATAGATATTTAGCAAATGTTACCTCTATTGACCTCAAATTCCTTTGTGCTATTAATCATATAAATCGGACAACTTCATTTTTTCATGTAAAACCTGCACAATAGAGCGCAGCAGACATTGCCCAAAAGCCCGCTGTTGGAGGACTCATCCGAGATTTTCCTAGAGTGGACATTTTACCAGTTTGTGAATCAATCGGATAATGCGTTAATGACTTATTGCGCTAACAATTAGAAATCTTTTGGCGGCGGAACGTGATGCTGACATGGGCGTGGGCATTTACTGCGAAAGGGCAAAAGCCATTACACCCCAATGTGGAATGTAATTCTTTAAACCGACTGGGGGATATTGCCTCGAGCTCCTTGGCAAATCTACAATAAATATCCCGAATTTTCAGGACATGACCCATAGTGAGTCACTCTGAGTTTGAACATGACCCACACTTGAGTGACCACGCACAGAGTACGTGGGTGTTGCATGCATGGACAAGTGAAATGGTCCTTTCCTCACTACAAAACTGGACTGCTACACACACACAAGCAACATACTGGGGAAAGGGTTACAACTGGCAAGGCCTTCCTATGCTGTCCAGGACCCCAGCCAGCTGCAGGCTGTAACTATAACACTGATAGTACTACAGCTATACTGCCAGTGTGCTGAATACTGCCCTAGGTAACCTAATTGAACCGGCGGGTTGGCGTTTCTGAAGAAAAAAAAAGGATATGGCAATGGGAAATCATAATGGAAATCCATAGAGTAATGATTGAATTGAAGATTCAGAGCCATGAAACAATATAACTATAATAAACAATACTTCAACTTGGTAGGATGATAGTTGTACCAATTGTACCTAAGTGAAAGTATGTATATCTTTCATTTTCACCCACAATATGTGCCAATATGTGTTTTTCTTGCTGTTGCTCGTGTATGTGGAGTTGATACTCGACTTCAGCGTCTGTAGACCCATACCCTGTACCATCTCACAGTACAGGTGTAAACCAATTGCAGAAGCCAAAGCCACCCTAGCGTGTTTCCCCCTATAGGCGAAAAGCATCATACTTGTATATATTACGTCATATGTGCACTCCTGCAGCCTATGCTGCATATGAGGTACAGGCACCACAGTCAAAATAGGCAATGATATGACAGATTGAGGTCTGCCGATTGAATGGGATTACCCAGCTTTTGGCTAGACGCGATGAGGCATATAAGGCCAGCAGTAAACATTTGAGCGAAATTGATATCTTACCTTATTCTCTGTTTCGCCGCGATGTCATGATCTTTGAATAATTTACATACTTCACCCTAAGTGAGGTTTCATTTACTGAAATATGTTATTATATACATTTGGATGTACATATACACAAATATAACATTTTATTCATCGTAACAACTGGGGTACCTCCATACAACAATGCACAATCCCACATAACAGAAACTGTTAAGAGTATATTTCGAGTCAGAGTTTCATGCATTAATGCATGTGTGCGTGGAACAAAAGGACAGGTAGGAGGCACCTACTCGTTGGAGGAGCTCAATACTTCCCTTGAAATCAATCTAAAAGCCATCTAAAACCACACCCAAGACGAAATGGTCAAGACATCCCATACGGCAAAAAGCAGGAGCTCCTTACCTACGGCATTTCCTGTTGGCAAAGTGGAACACAGGCATTGTGCCTTTGTTCAGCCACTGGAATGGGAAAAGAAAAAGTTTTTCCTCAATTAAATGATCTTCGAGACCCAGAATTTCATCCAATGGTTTTCAACATGTGGCACACAGTGAATTTGATTCAATAAACAGCTAAGTAAGTGGCCATGGAACCTACATGTATTCTCTGGATTGACACAGGTGAAAAATTTGGGATTCATGCAGTTGATCTAACCTCATTTCTTTTTTTTATTTCTTTTCTTTCATACTTCAGTTTTACTTAGGTAACTCCAAATGAAGTAACTGCTTCATTCTTCGGGAGGATACCTGCAGCCCACCAACATCGCAACTCGCAAACCCACCACCTTCAGTGAAACCCAGCAGCAGCACACAACTATTAATACGAGGTCGTCCACGGTGAGTGCACGGGGCTATCAGGAACTGATAGGTCCCGTTTGATTCTGTTTACATAATAGCTTGACCACACAACCAGGAAGATTAAAGATGTCATGATCTATTCCCATACTCATGCTAAGGAGTTTCCAGAACCCCCTTTTATCGCAAATTAAAGGCAATGCACCTACCATTTACCACTAACCAAGTTGCCAGAACACCTAACCTACTAGCATTGAAGATCTGGCATGATTATAATGCTAATAATATGAATAGCGCATTTTAAACCTCTCATGAGGCCCACTAGTTAATGATAACACGTGACCAAGTACCATTACAAACCTACTTAAGACCTTTGGCCCTACATTCCCAAACACCATAGCTACCTACATTTCGGGGCTATTAGTAGCGTTTGGGCTTTGATGAACGTCTTCTGTTCAATAGACCCTTTTGATGGTAGGTTATCCACCGTGCTGATCAAATTGAAACATGCATATCCAATCACATGTGAACACAGGTTAGTGAGGAACTCCTCTAGACATTTTTTGCTCTCCCTATTTTGGGGGCTTGTGAAGCCCCAATCCTCTGTCTGGGTGTTATCTTGATAGAAATGAGAAGAGCTCACCTGCCAGAACACTGTTGGTAGCTAGCGGCTGTTGGGCAGTAATCACCCACAACCGTTGGTGTCCCAAACGGTACATATCCTGGGGAGAAAGGTAGGAAGTCTAAATATTTGGAAGTATTAGTCATAGCCAAACAATAGGCAAGTTCTAGTAACAATCAATGGGCAGTATTGATAATACTATGACCAAGCCGCCTCTCTTTTGAATGCACTTTATAATATATGAAACACTGCACATTTACTGTAAAAATAATAGCTCAAACACTGAACAAGTTCACCAATAATGATCAGTGAGACTTAGTCGATTATTATCATCACAAGCATTCATTACAGCAACTTTCCATGAAGATCGAACTGCTGCACAACGAAAAAGTAATATGCATGTTAAACATCAATAGAGGAGCATGTATACAATTTGTGTTGAAAACTAGACTTGTCTGGCAGGTTCCGCCAACATGTATATTCTCACTTTCAAACAATTGGAGGCGATGATGTTTATTAAAGGAAATCCAGTCAAAATCTGTAAATGTCATATGCTTGTTGGCATTAAAAATAAGCCATCAAACGTTGTTTCATTTCATAGCATGTTTCGGTTTGTAAGTTATCGATTTTCAAAGATTACATAATCACTGCAATTTGGCATTTTTGCATTGGCCAACATTTGGACGACGTCATATTACCAATTTTTGAGAGAAAATGTAAAAATATACCTTTTTCTTATGATTGGTAGATATGAAGTCACATAAAGGTTGCCATTTTGCAGAAATCAGCAATTCTAACGAAATTTTGCAGAAGCCATATCTTCACCACCAAATCAAGCTAGAACTGACACAAGTAGATTGAAATGATTGTTTTTTCTCTTTTAACATTGTAACACCAAGAAGAGTAATAATTTGCTGGAATTTCCTTTAAGGATCTAGATATCAAAAGGATGACATCCATGACCAAAGGAATGGTAGGTTTCATTCAATGAAGTGACCTTATGTAATTTTGGATTCCAACTGTAGGTCTACATGCCAAGTTTTTTTTAAAGGTTGGCACAGTTTGGCACATCCTCACATTTTGCAAACTTGACTTGGTGACTTAGAAATGTTTAGCCATGTTTGTCGGTACTAAACTAAGTGGCAGTAAGTACACACCCACCCATTTTTTGTGTTAATCTGAAAAGTAAGGAAAATTGTGATTTCCATAAATTTGACTCAAGGTGGACCCTTGGATCCATTGCCACATTTCAGAACCATCTGCGGGACTAAACTTTCTTTTTTCTCATGGAAACCACTGCAAAATCGTGGGCAGAAAATCATGGCACAGAGCCCACTTCAAACTCATCTGCGGTTTACTTAGGGCGAGCTTGTGCCAGATTGAGATCAATCGGATGAAGTGTTTGAAGACTATTGCAGCACAACAGGAAGATCTTCGGTGGAAGATGGGGATGCACCAATGTTCTTACAGCCAAACAGCGGAAGGGCAAAACTATAACTATTCCCGAAATGGGGATATAATTAGGAATACAATGTCAAGAATGCTGGATAAGATCCAGACTTTGAAACAAAAATCTGGAATATTCCGGAAGAAATTTTGGAGTGACCGGATGTCTACAACTTTTGCATCAATTACAGGAAGGACTTTACCTTAGCCGGCCGTTCAGTAATACGGATGCATGGTCAAGATGTTGGCCACCCTATTGCCTCTTCATTGCCAGACGAAGTGTCTGCATGTTGGACACTCGTTAGCACAGTAGGTGGTTTAGGAACTTTACTCACCTGACAATTCTAACAGGCATTAAGATCTCTTTCCTGTATCTGGATGCTTCTAGCCTGCATGGACAAAAATAGAGAGATCAACAGTTGATGAATACAATTCATAGTTTTGAATAGAGTTCTAAACTGATATGCTTTCGTGCCGAAACCACTTATCCTTACCAGACATATGCCCCACCCAGACAATCCCTCCTAACCGCACCCCCCTCCATGATGATTTCCCTCCGCCCCTCCCTATGAGTCTCCCCAAGGTTAGGGTGAGGATTAGGAGTTTAGAGGAGGGGGTATACATTTGGGGAGAGGGGCAATGACCCTTGTAGTTGTCCCCGTAACCCGGGGAGGCACAGATACGCTGCTGTGATGCACTGCTTTGTAAACTTGCAATAATCTCATGGATTCTGACCTTAAATACCCCCATTTGACATCAGGTTCAACCAATCAGGGGGGGGGTCCCAAGCCATATTTGAGGCGGGTTACAAAGTAGTTATGATAATTTCCTGTGTATGAAAAACGCTATGCATGGAGGCCTCCATGTATATTGGGTGGAGGGGGGTCATGACCCCTGTGGTTGTGCCCTTTAATACCTTCAAACCCCACTGAGAATCAACCAGTGATGACCATTTCGCAGAATACCTGCTCAAACTCAGTTCATGATGTCCCGCTACACTTTAAACTATCCATGCCGGCAAACCAATAATTTTTTACCACTACACTTCTGGTGTCACATTCTAAACAAAGGAACACCTGAAAGACTTCAACAATGTTTTCACTGAGACACCCTTCCAGACCGAATTTTACCGCCGTGTAAGCACCAGGAGTTTACCCTGGACAATTCAAGGTTAAAGTTTCAGTGTTTTCATTGAACACCCCAGTGACAAGGCAAATTTCTGTCTGAAAGGGGTATTGAGAGCATAAAAAAGAAAAACAAGCACAACTGCAATATACCAGAATAAACAACTAATAGGTTAAAAATCAAAATTTACAACTGTTTGCCAGCGATATTAAATACAGTCCCAGCATAATAATTCAGTCAACTGTGTAGGTTCTGCCCTTGGCTCCAGACTGGGCTCCAGCAGGGCTCCAGACTGTAATTGAGGTAAAGGAGCTAATAGCCTTGTTCAATGGTCTATTCATATCACTGTCAAACACCGCCGTAATTGTGCATCTGCTGTCAGAAACCAACTGTTTTATTTTCTGTGCCTGGCCATAAGTTCTTTGTCGGTTACAACCAGAGCTTAGCGTGGGTTCCCGTGTGGGGGAGCTCTTGAGTCGTCCGGAGCTTGATTGCATTGTTCAGACGGCTGTTCCTGAATAAAAACAAAACAGCAGAAGATCATCACCAAAGGTTAAACCATGACAATAGAAAACCAACAGGAAATTCTGAAATGACATAGCCCAGGCAGGCCCTTCATCCATGGCAAAATTCCATGAGGCCCTATTTGAGAAAATTAACCCACAAACTGCCACTATGCACGGTGACGAGCCATAAATCATAAAGGTTTATATTCATCAGGTTCTATATTCATAATGGTCCTTATTCATAAGGATTCGTTATTCCATAAGGTTCCTTTCATATGAGCAAAAGGTCCATTGTTCATAAGGTTCCGTTATTCATAATGAAGAAAAGGTTCGGTCTTCATACAAGAGAGAAAGGTTCGACATTCATAATAGAAAAGAAAGGGTTCGTAATTCATATCGATAAACGGTCGTATTCATCATAGACAAATGGTTCATATCCACAGTAAGCAGACCGGCGAACCGTAGGGAGGGGGGGGGGAAGGTGTGCGGACAGAACCCAAAGGAAGTGCGCCCTCGTTTGTAACCTCACCCTCCCTATTTGGCTATTGGGAGTGACCAAATAGTACAATTTTATAGACCCTTATACACACGCTGCTGCAGATATTTGCTTTATAGCACTGCAAGACCATCTACTTCTACCTGAACTGCATAAAAGAAAAAAATATCGATCACTTGGTTCTGGGGTTCTGACCCCCCCCCCCCCCGCTCCCCCGTGGGACGCTGGTATAAATCTTCAAAATAATTTCCCATGGCCACTTACTCCACTTACGAGATAATGAATAACGAAAACGAACCTTTTCTCTATTATGCTATCAACCTTTTTGTCCATTATGGATATCGAACCGTCTTGTGCATTGTGGATAGCGAACCTTTTTTTCTATCATAATATCCAACCTTTTTTTCTATTATGAAATACGAACCTTTTTGTCCATTATGGATCTCGAACCTTTTTTTTATTACGAATATCAGACCTTTTTTTTAGTTCTGATATCGCAACCTTTCTGTCCATTTGGATATCGACCCTTTTTTCTATTATTATGAATATCGAACCTGTTTTGTCTGTTATGGGATATCGAAACTTTTTTTTCTATATGAATACCGAACTTAAGATTTTATTTGACGCCCCCTTTTATTTATGAAGAAAAACCAAGCAAACATCAAACACCTTTTTCCGTATGAATGATGAACCTTTTTTCTAAATTTGCACGTTCTGATTACTCCACCTTATGAATAATGACCCTTATGGATAGCGCACCTTATGGATATCGAGCAGACCTCCCTTGCACTACCAAAAATGTGTAGCACTCCTGTTATGTTTGGGAAAAAATTTTCCATAGGCAGAGAATGGTTGAGATTTTGGTAAAATACACACCTTAGTTGTGAACGTGTCCTGGGATCAATGATATCCAGAAAATGGCGGTACCTTCCAATGAAAGAACCCTGAAATGAAAGAAATCCAGATTTTAATGAAAGTTTAACAAAAAAGAATTTTAACCCAGGTATGTGACCACACACATCAAGCATTTCACCTGGCACACGCTGACATTTAGCCTTTTCCTGACAACTTACCTACATACTGTGGCTTTTACTCTATCCAATGATTCTTCATAACCAAATTACTGGCTTACTGAATTCAAATTTTCCAGCACAAATATCCCTGTATACGCGAATAACTGAACTGGGAGAAAACAAGCGGGCAGAGTTCGCCTGATTGTCACATGAGAATATTGTCCCAGAAATTAATAACGATAGTGATATCATCAGAACTATGCCTCTGCTTTCCTGAATTCTTTTATTTTGCATTTTTTTCGCTGGAAATACTGCAAACATTGGCATGTTAGAATGACAGTAGCATTAATCAAGTCCTGTTTATGTCGGCTAGTCCAGTCTCTAGAAGGGGGCATTAGCCCTAGGGTAAGACCAATCAAAACATAAGATGCCACCAATTCACCTCAAGGTGGGGCTCCATAACAAAGGTAAATTTACAAGGTTATTATATACTACATACTATATACTACAAAGAAGACAAGACTTACTATGTACCTGGACAAATTGATGTAAAAAAAATTGTGCTGGCTTTGGTTGACTTCTTGCCGAATTTCAAATTGGTGTTAGCTTTATAGCTATGGTAAGTCTAGGCTAGCACCTCCTCATAAATGTCACCGCAACCATTCAAATTCACCGTTGTTAAGATATTCACAGAAAAGTTCGAAGAAAATCAGACCTACGGTTGTTCATATAATAACATCTACGATTTTTTTATTTTTTTTTGCCCCAAAGAAAAAAACTAAGGTAAAATTTAAGAGATCATTTCTGAGTTTCAGCTGTGGCTATATGGGACCAAACTGCAATTTAGGGGTTTGGGAGGTGTACCCTCGCCTTCAGAGCTCAATGTCGGTACAAAGATGACATAAATAATATTCAAGTCATCAGTGGGGTGGTGAAAAGGAAGGTGGAGGAAGCCACTAGATGTGACCAAATGTACTAGTTCCATTTGAGTGTGGGTCGCAGCAAAATCAATGTTAAAAGCTCATGAGTTTGTGGAGTGCGATTGGAAGGAACTTTCGGCCATTATAACCCTCAAATTGCAAAAATTAAACATTTCCTAGATGGGTCTAATCTATTTTTGGCCTACTTTTATACTAGGAAAATGTATGAATATTTTGAGGAGGCTGGCTTAGGTATCGCAAGAAGAATTTTTGAGGTTTTTGTGAGGTGGTGTTGATAGTTACTTTGATGAGAGAGAGACAGCAGAACTTTGTGCTAAATCCTCGACCTATTCACCAAAATGAAACAATGACATACATGACATAACTTCCTGGGTTGTCGTGTGACGTCATGCGTTTTATTGTGCATTGGTATTCCCTCCCCATTTCTCTGCATAATGGACCAAACTTTGATTGCTAATAACATCCACATATGAACATTGTCTTAAATGGGGTTTAAAACCTACAGTAATATACGTTTTTCCATTCTCCACAATATCACCTCTGTTGGAATACTGCAGTTACATGGTATCCTTTTAGTGTCTGATCCATGAATCATCAGCCCCGCCTTGGTTAAAAACTCCTGGCCCATTCGATAAGAGACAGGGCAAGATTTTTGCTGGTCTCATCCCTGAAACAAAACTGGTCTTCATCAAATTAAACTAGAATATAACTACTTACCCTGACTAATGTCGCTATATAATAATCTACTTTAGCATTATTCATATGGCTTAGAACTGAATGCACAAAACTAAAGTTTTGTTAATCTGTGACACAACGAATACTTACCCTATCGACCCCGCACCAAATTATAGTGAAGTGTGGTAAAAAACCAACAATTCACTCAAAGTTTGCTCAAAAGAAACAGGTAACAGTTTTTGGTTTTAGGTCCGTGAATGTGTGCGAGTAAATGCAAAGGTGTGTTATCAAAAAATGTTTTTTTTTTGGCCGTTTGATAATTTTTGTCAATTTAATGCATTGGTGATCAGCAGTTCCAGATACTGAATTATAATAAACTAGACCCAAAGCATCACCTGAAATGAGTCATAACTTTTGCTAAAAATCCCCTGACTGAAGGGGGGGGGGTCTATTCCTTCTCATTTTGACCGGTTAGGCGGAGCGTCCGGCCACTGTTAAAATTGAAATGAGTTTTTTTTATAGCCAAAATGCTCGACAAGCAAAAGACTTTTTATCTGACGTGCCTATGTACACTCACAAATCTACTGCAAAAAAATTGTCGCTGATGTATGAAATACAGACTTAGTGGTAAGATCAGTGCGCAATCGTTGTCAGAGCTTGGGTGGGCCGGAGGGGCATTACACAAACTGCTCTTCGAACAGCAGGCTTGCCATTGCATGCAAACTGGCAGGTTTTCAGAGACTCAGAATAATGAGTTATGTTCATTCTGTAGGTACTGTGCAGCGGTTTTCTAGTTTTATCATCTCATCTTTTATTTGGCAAACATTGCTGTCAGAGATTTTTTTCATTAGACTTGAAAACAAAGCATAAGGAATTATTAAGGTGTACCACATAAAAGAAAGAAACCGAAGGTTTCTACCCCTGACATTGGCCTCTTCTATTCTTCATGTATGTATCTCCGAATAATGTTTCTTGTGCTTCGTGTGATGACACCAGTTATTTTTTTACTGGCAAGATCATGGAATCCTAGAAAACATGGCTACAAGGTATACGCAGGGGGGAGGCAGGTCAGATTCCGGTAGAAACCCTCCTTGATCATGTGAACAAGAACCTCTAAACACCAAAAAAACACTTTAATGTCAGTAGACATTTTACAGAGCTCTGCTGTTTATCAATTTTGCAGCAGTATGTATATAAGAGGGCCAAAAAAATTGCATTTACTTGCCAATAGGGAAAGTGAGGAGATAAATGAGGGCGCACTTACCTGGGGTCCCGAATGACAACCCCCTCCCCAACCCCCACACCCATGACAAATTTCTGGTACACTACTGCTCCAATGTATATCCTTCACACTACAAAAATACATGTAGCCTCAGACGGATCAACCCACGTATTGGAGGGGACTCAGGGCGATCATGTCCCCAACCAATTTTTGAAGACTCGGTCTCGGACTTCGGAGACGAGACCAGGGTCAAAGACCGCACAAAAAATCATGGAACTTTATAATAGGAGGAGTTATTACACTGTACAGAAATCTGAATCTACATTGATACTCATAATCACTGAGTTAGCCAATAGTGCATTGACTCTGCATGGACCAGTGTCAGCAGAAAGTGGCATTCCAAGAGTGCTAACATGCTGCGGCTTGACTGACGGTAATGGTGTTGTCTGCAAATGGCAAGGGCAATGGTGTGGTGTATCAGTTGCATTCATTTGAATCGTTTTAGCAATACATGCTGTTATGAACTTCCTTAATGATGAATCAACTGTAAAAACAGGACGTGTTGACCGTGGAAACAAATTAACATTTTGCATGGAAGTTTATGCACACTAAAATGTACCTGTTGGGACTTTGGATATGGCTGGACTCGAACTAACCGCACCAGAGGCAAGATTACCTAAGTAGGTAGAGCTCAGACGTTAGATCAATAGAATGCCAGTTGAAATCCCATTGCAGCCTTAGGGCTTTTTCTGCAGTTCGGCTAGAACAAGGCAGTCTCCTCGAAACTCACCATACCCACATGTAAAGTGGGTACCTGCAAGGTAAGCAAGAAGGTGCCTCTGCGTTGGCTGCCAGGTTGTGAGCGTGCATCCTGGGGTGGGCAGGCAAAGTCTCATCAGGGGTACAATGACCAGGGATTATTAGTTTGTAGTGATTGCCATTTTTATATTATTTTGGTATTTGACTATTGCCGTATGTGTGCCCTACCTATTTGATGGGGTGATGTGTTGTTTCTAGGCTGATACAGTGGTGTTGTCGGCCGGATGTGTCCTGTTTTTTAGTTAGTTTGGTGTTTTTAGAAGTTTTAGCTCAAGTTTATCCGCTGTTTGGGACGCATCTTCATTGACTGTATAACGTGCTGGCATTATGGAGTAGATAGTGGAAAGCTGTATTACACGCTTGCTGCATATGGAGTCGGGATCGTGGAACTATACCAACGTTACGCATAGTTTGGTTAGTTTAGTTTAGTGAATAAGGGTCAGAAGGATAATCCTCATAAACGACCCTAAGCACAACACCCAGGAAAGAAAAATGAACCAAAAACTCGAACTAATAATACGCCCTTGATTCCTGAAAAAATAAATCAAAGGACTGTTCTTGCCATTCACACTCTTAGAGCAACAACATTTTCAGGAAGACAATTCCACGCACTGATCACTCTCTGCGAGAAGAAATATTTAAGAATGGCCATCTGCAGCGCTTGCCACGAAGCTCTGAGACAGTGGCTCTTATTTGCAGGAACATTGGAAAATTCAAAGAGTAGTGGAAGGACAGGCCATCAGAGTCCTGGACAATTTTGAAACCTGAATCATACGACCTCGAATTCGCATCAGCTCCAGGTAGTTAGACCGAGACGCCTATTGATCGTTCCTCGTAAGATAAATTTATCAGACCGTGATCATTCTAGTTGCCCTACGCTGAACGTTATCAATTACCAGCTGGCTTTGCAAAGTATGTATTCCACACTTGTACAAATAATCTAGGTGCGGTCTCACCAGGTGCTTAAACAGCCTGACAAACAATATCATTATAAGGAAACTGAAGTTTGATGTCTATCAAGCCAGAATCCACCTTACCTCTTTAGCAGCTTCGGCACACTGCTGGGAAGGTTTCAAAAAGAATCAAAACAAACCCCCAAGATCTTTTCTGAAAGCACGCCGGAATTTGGCCATTTAACTTGGAGGAAGCGTTGCGATTGTGAAAAACCAACATGCATAACTTGCCACTTGTCGACATGAAAAAACATTTTGCCAGTCGGAAAAGACATTTGGAAATTAATCCAGAGTCCCTTTGAACAATAAGCAGCTTATCATTCGAAACCGACCCTCCCGATACAACTTAGTATCGGCTGCGAACTTCTTAACCCTTGAATCACCAGAACCTTCAAGATCGTAAATATACGCCAGAAGAAACAGGAGCGGCAAGAACCGATCCCTGGGGAACACCACTAGTGACTTTTGACGAAGAAGGACCGCCATTAAGAAAACTCATGTTCCCTCTTATGAAGCACTCACATCACTTGAGGCACATTCGCCCTCAATCCCAAGGCTTCTCCAACTTGAGCAAGAGAACTCATGAGGAACCTGTCAAAAGCTTTCTGAAAGTCCAGGAAAATTAAATAAAAGCAATTGCAGTGTCAACAGAACATGACATTTCCATTAAATTCCAAGAGATTAGTCAAACACGAACGAATTCTTCCTGAACCCATGCTGAGAATCTCTAATCAGGACTAAGACTCTTGAAATAATCAACCATATGATCCGAATGATTGATTCCATCCGTTGCGAAACACTAGTCCGAACTGGCTGCCTGTAATTACAAGAAGAGACCAGTATTTAACCTTCTTGAAAATAGGAGAAACACATTTGCTCTCCTCCAATCATCCGGAACAATACCTTCTTGTAGAGTATTATTGAAAATAATAGCTAGGGGAACGGACAATCGTCGGCAAGCGGATTTTAGTAAGGAAAGGATAAACTCGTCAGGGCCAGGAGCTTTATCATTTTGGAGCTCTGCAGTTTTCTCCTTTACTAAAACCAGACGAACACAACCATATTACCAATACTCTGCGAGAAAGAAACCCGACAACTAGGTCACCCAAATATCCAAGTTCTCTGAGAGTAAAAACAGACGAGAAGAAATTATTAAGAACCTAAGCCATCTCCTGGCTATCGCTGATTGTTAACTTACCCCAGAGTTGGAATCTATCAAAGGAACAATGCTGTCCTTGACCTTTCTGCTTCCCCTCCACATAAGAGGAAAAATGACGAGGATAGGATTCTCCTTGATATTAGAGGCAATCTGCCTCTCGAAATCACGGTTAGCACCAGAAACTAAAGCTGGACAAGATTTTGCTTGTGAACTTTGAAATGCTCACGATCAGACACGGACACCAAGAGGAACGATAAAGTCGCCTAAGTGTCGCTTAGTTGATGGCCAGAAAAACTCCCTTTTCCTCAAAGAAGGGCCTCTTGTTCTTACTGCGAACATTTCTTCCAAGGACAGAAAACTTTATAACCCATGAACCGTTTAAAGAATTGGAACCATTCCAGAGGTCAAACAGCTTGTATCTGAACAAGTTATGCCAATCTACTTTGCTAACAAACCTGGAAATGCCATCCAAAGCGGCCTTCGCGAAACAAGGAACAAGCTCTACACTCTTTGGATATTGACAGAACAAGACACATTGAAAGCTAAAATATCGTGATCACTTGACACGAAGCTTACCAAAGCTCCTCTACATTATCTACAGACTCTGGATCACTGCTCAAACTAAATCCAAATATATGTTTTCTGGTAGGAAATGTACATGCTGAGAAAGGAAACAAAATCCTGCGTGACAGAAAAAGCCAGATCCATGACCGCCACTAGTACCATTAGACCAAGGAAATATTGGATATTGAAAATCACCCATGATCAATTGTATTTCCAGGAAACTTCGAAAAGCAGTCGGAAAGAAAAGAGATGTTGTCTTCAGAGCTATTTGGAGACACGTAACAAACGCAAATAATAAGAACTGGGGGAATACCAGATTGAGTAGACGGGACTTTCACACAACAACCCGGAAGTTGAGTTGACAAAACTACACCATACGGCCTTCTCAAAATAGTCAAAGTCAGAACTGCACATACAACAAAACTCCCACAACAATGCCACGGAGAGTTAGTATCTATCCTATTCTGCCTATAAACAACAAAAACCAGGAAGGTGGAATTCGGCTGTGTGAAATATCACTGTTCACCCACGACTCTGTAATACCATTGACGTCAGGCTTGTGTTCCTGGAACAATATGACAAACTCATCAAACTTGTTCCTGATATTTGAACATTAGCACAGAAAAAGACAAGTGGCTCAATATCTAGATGCTACTGTTGCCTCCGCCCAGACCTCCCATGCGATCTTTACTATTTACAACCCTGCCAGTAAGCCTACGGAACCTGAAACCCTCGCCCCCAAATTTAGTTTGAACAACCCTTCCACGCAGGAATGACCAACTTGCCTAACAGTGAAGCCCCCGCACCATAAGGTGAAGGACCCATCCTAGCGAAAAGATCCCCGCCTTCCCCAGAAACAGAAACATCAACAAAACTGAACGCCCCTCCCCAACACACTCTAAATTTAACCACATGAGGACTCGCTATCGTTCTACCACAACGCGACCGTCAAACCTAGGTAGAATGTCACAAATCGCGACTTTCGACCACTAGTGGGATTCAGGCCTGCACAACAGTTCGGATCGGACTCGGGATCTTAGGATGTCCGACTGTCACCCAGGAGGGAGATATTATGCCTATCTCGACAACACCACCTACTATCCCCACGATCCTGTATAACTAGCACTAATAGTCCTCCAACTAGCTCACGGAACGACCAAACGCGCGTACGCTTCAAGCGTATCCACGCGATAAATTCCCTGTCACATACCGGACCATCGGAAATCCCCACCAGCAAACACGTCCCTTTACCTTATCCCTCCCCACAGTCCACCTTCCCTTCCATCCACCGCCGACTGGAACCACCCGGCTCTGACTGTCGCCCCCCTCTGTACTCTCCACGCCCAAACTCCATCCAACGACCCCCTGCACCGCCTCCTCAACTCCAGGACACACTTAAACTATTCCTAGTGTCAAGCAGGATCAACCAACTACTTCCTTGGATCGGCAGCGCCCCCTCCTAACATCTTCACCAGGAACTCACGGTGCCCCAAAGCCATCGCTTCAAAGGCCGCTAGTCTATGGACACTTCTGACATATATAACTATAACCTTGCCTTAGGTCTCCAAAGCTCACCCCTTAAAACTCAGCCCCGACTTTTTGCTTCCCCCTTGTTTCTATCTAGATAATCGATCCACATATCACAACATGAAAGGCTTAGAAGCCTATTCTCCCTCCCATAACAGCAAAATAAATAGAAGACAAAAAGTACAGAAAATGAAAAAAGTAGGGGGCCCCTCCAAGTGAACATACTGATGCAGAAGAGAAAAAAAAAAGAGTGGTAAAAGGAAAACACTCACAAACACTAGTTGAACTCACGATTTATTTGACCACGGTCGCACTTACGAACAAGAATACAATTAATAGGTTAAAATGATACGAGAAAACTAATATTGGCCTACACTATGAACACGAAATAAGATAGAAAATAGACCACACTCAGTAGCAAGCGCACTAAATCACTGACGGAGAAGAAAGAAGAAAAAAATCAATACTGTGAAAAAGAAGGCCAGAGGCAACAAAGAGACAAAGCTGGACAATAGGCTTACGCAAGTACAATAGCACACTCAACACTTCACCACAGCGGACATACACACAGGTAATTGCATACGCTATGACAGCAAATTACACACAGGTACGGAAGTCAGAAAAGCTAGGCCTTTGCTAGGGAGGGAAACGAGTGGCCAGAGCAAAAAATAGCCACCAAAAGGAACAACTCACGCTTGTGAAGAGCTCCAGAAACAGCTCAAAACAGAAATAAGAACACCAGAACACACCATCACGAGGCAAAATTAGGAAATAATGACGAAAATGGAAGAGCAAAATTTACTTATGAAACGGATGAAGGAGAAAATTCGACGAGTCTTGGCGTTGGTGTGGGGGGAGTGGTGATGGGACAAAGAACAAAGATGGCAAGGAGCCGAGAGTGAAAGGTTTCTATTTAAAGTAATGTTAGCTGACTAGTTAAAGAATTGTGTGCACAAAATCACATCGACACCCGCTGTTGAAGACAAAGGATGCAAGATGGCAGTTAAGACCTGCTCGAGTAGTAAAGGAGATTTAGGATTGGGATTAGGAACACAACGTCATTATAAATCAACCAATTCAGGTTGTAGCTGGAGTAAACTTTAAGCTTAAGGGTTTCATGTACTGTCAGCAGATGACAACCTTAGGTGCTATTGGTGACATTTGAGAGATTGTAGGAGTCAGTCAATTCCCGTATGACAGTGGGACTATTTTGTTAGAGCCATTTTTAAAAACCCCCCCCCCCCCCGGCAAGGATCGCAGGTTAATACTATGTGCTTACAGAAACACAGAAAGCTGATTTACGGGTAGTGAAAGACCAGGTGCTAGCTGCGTATAGGTTGACTCCAGGATTATTACCAGTTTGCAGGGAAGATACCGTCAGAGTCTTTTGGACAGTGTGTGGGCCACTTGAATTTTTATTTCAGATGATGGGTTAATCCAACAAAGTCTGACTGTCTTCATCAGAGTCGTACAAATCAACCCGACAAGCTTGTAGGTGACCAAATGATTCATTCCTTGAGAGACAATAGCTTAGGGAATGAGAACTGGTTTTTGGAACAGAGTTGGGACACTATTAATCAGCTCGGGAAATTGGACAATTTTATGGTGTAAGCCAGGTCCGTCTTGTTCGGAACAGATTAAATTGGGAGCACCTATAGGTAGTAGAGTGCACAGGCCGGTAATTTGATGAGTCCTAGTCCAACCATTAGGTCTATAACTAGTTGAAGCCCTAATGATGGCGCTAGCAATCCATCAGCTGAGGGGCCAGTGCGACCACCGCTGGGACAGGTGAGAAAGGCAGGACGTTACTGTTATGAGGTGTAATAGGTGGGGTCAACGGGGAAACTTGAGTTACGACTGTCAGAACTTGTGGTCCAGAATCAGACAATTAACTGCATGAGGGTGTCAGACAATCTTCATAAGGAGGTGCTCATTCCGCTCCAGGGAAAGGCCTAGGTGGGGACAACAGGGGCAGCGGGTGTGTCGACTAGATGGTGTCTATGTGTATACCGTCGTGGGTGAAGAAGCAGTTGCTGGGGTATAGGTGGAACAGGGATCCGGTTGTTTTCCGTGTCTTGGTCCTTGGCTGGGTCAAGCCCAGTGTTGAACAACTGGATGGTCCCCTTTCGGTGATTTCACTCTTGGATGTAACGCCGCTCTTGGTGGAGGGTAAGACTACCTGTTCCTTCAAAGTAGCGGTGAGAAGGGAGTCGTCGAGTTCCTTGTGTCCGAACTCCCCGGTCCTTTGCTGCTGGGACGAGAGTGCACTGTTTCTTCACAATGGTGTTCGATCTTGGAGTGCTTGATGGGGAGTGGGGTCAAACACGGTGGAGTCCTCTGACGTGGGTGGACAGCGAGGGGAAGGACATTCCTATGGTAATATGAGGGATCGACAACCAGGGGCTGCGCTAGAAGACTGTAGAAAAGGATCAGGTATGTTCAGTGGAGAGGGTAGGGACAGTGCTGGTGATATGATGGACAATGGACATATTGCTGATGATATGAGGAACAATGGAAATTTGTTCTGGTCGTATAGTGGGGTATGATGCAGAGTTTAGGATCAACCTGGTATGTGAAATGTTAAATCATTGTATGAAACCTGGGGATGAGCCACTGTTCACAAGGGTCCGTATAGGATGTCCCCACAAAAGAGGGAGTCTCTGAAGGTGCAAATTGCACAATGTGGATTGGGGTGTCATTACCCCTTCCACTTAGATGGTGCAGTCATGTTGTGATGGTACTTATGAGGTTGTATTGATATAGAGGCCGAATACTAGAACAAAACCCGTAAATTATCCTATACCAACTATGATTCAGTACTCGATTCAGGGTGACTCGAAGGTCTTTCTACAATAGACTTTTAAGTCGGGGATTTGGCAGGGTGTGCAGCCGAGGATCATAACAAAAAACTTCATTTGTTTTAGAGCAAAGGAGCCCTCATGTATGTTCCCTTTGATGTGGCCTACTACGGTGGTTGTGAACAGCTGTTCACGGGGGAGAGTGATGTGGTGATGCCTGTTTAATTGTTATATTATTATGTTTTATTGCTGTATGTGTTTGCCCTACCTATTTGGCTTAGGGGCAATACACAGGAGACCGTCAGTGTGCAGTATCGTCTACTGTCGTGAGTTGTTTCTCGGCCGCTACAAGTCGAGTGATGAGGCGTTGACCTATATATATATATATATATACAAGATCGAAACCCAAATCGTCATCATAACATGGATGGAATGGAACAACTTTGCCGATAATCTGAAATCGTGCGATAACACTACTCATTTCAGATTCAGAAATGGTACGTGGATTACCAAATACAGAGATTGTATTGATCAATAATTGTTTTAGTGGGATGATCATTCTTGTGAGAGAAGGGTGTGGGTTCGGGTCGTTTTACTTAGGGAATAGGTTAGGATATTGCAGTAATGAGGGGCGGGAGTTATTATTAAAATAAATTTATGGTATTTTTTCTAAACTATCTTAAGGAAGTGCGTTTACTCTGATAAGCCTATTTTAGTTACTTTTCCAAGTAACTTCCTCTCTCTAGACATGTACATCTACATAGGCTATATGAAAGTTAGTGAAAGCCTACTTTGTAATTGATCAGGGAAGAAAAGAAACATATGAATGAAAAGAAATCAATAGCTAAAATTATAGGAAAAGGATGGTTTGAACTTCAAAACTCACTGATCAAACGTGGTTTTTCAGCTGAAAAGGTGGTATCGAGTCAAATTTGGCAATCGGGACTTCTCCATGGCTATGTCAGACAATTTTGTCCAGGTACCCTAATTAGCTACCAATATTTATGGATTGGTCTGTACTTTAATGTGTATGATTAATTCGTTGGAGGACCCAATTCAGCTGCGTGAAGAAAATACGCTGAATGTAGGCTGAGGCAAAATGTAATGCGTCAGTGCTTAGATATGCGCTGATGTTAACCTTTGCTTAATTACTGTCAATGGAACAGTACACTCCATATTGAGTGCTAAGTTTTGGCGTGACGTCCGGGTACCAACAAAATAAACACGTGCAAAAGAGTCACATATTCCAAATTAATAGGTAATATAAAGACACAATCTGGTAGTTAGGTTATTATAAAAGAAATTTGGTTAATTTTATCCCTATTATTGCAGAATTGTAACCGGAGACGACTCTTTGATCCTGGCTATTCGCGGAACTGCTGGTTGGTTCAACTTCAACATTTAACATTCAGTGTTGCCAGTGGGTCTTAAAAAGTTTGGGATCCCACGTCACCATTGAACAAAATATTAGGTGTCTGTCACCTGGCCTCAAGTCATTCGTTACATGTCCAGACGAGTCCTCGTACTTGGCGGTATATTGACAGGGATGACAACGGGCAGGCGATATTAGGGAAATTCCCGAGAGCAGCGGCGGCGGGCGGTGACGCGGTGGGATTATGAAATCGCAGGAGGGTGTCATTCCATCTGACCTCGATGTTCGTCCCCTTACGACTGTGAAACAGATTGAGAATCTTTCGTGAAATGAGGGAATCCTGAATGAAAAATATTAAATTCTAGTGGACTTTGGCATGAGGGGGACGGGGCCACAGGCGATACGAGGTCGTGACTCCATGAACTCCTCCATAATGTTTTTTTCTTTTTACACCACACAAAATTTCTCCGACTGCTCGGCCCGACCCCACCCTACTTTCAGCCAGTGGTTGGGCCCTTGGGATTGGTGGTTTGCAGTATTTACCGACGGCGGGGACTAGTAGCGCGCTCTGCATGCTGATACCACAGAAATATTTTTTTTTGTAGAGGAAAATTTGTCGGGCACAACACCTAGGCTATAGGCTACTTTGACTTTCCAAGGTCACTATTGTTTTTTTCACTAAAGGTTGGCGGCAAGGAGGCACTAGAGTGAGGTCCGTAGGAATTCCGGACACTTCCCCTGGCCCTATTCCACCCTTGTCACTGAACAAGTCTTACTGTGAATCTAACAAAAACTTTTCTTGAGCATGGCCGACCGGATGAACCAGACCCCCCCCCCCCTGAAAAGCAGGGCTGATATTGTGCTGTGAATCGAGTACACTGAGAAAGACCAATCCATATGCGGAGCCCTTTCGACGTAACACGGCCTCGTATTGCGACGAATCTAAATGAATAATCTAAAAATGTGCAAAGTATGAAGTAAAGCCAAGTCGACGATATTCACCGGATTCATTCACCGGGGGGCGGGGGGGGGTTAAAAACGTAAAAAGGCAGATCGGCTGAAGAGGGAGGCTGACGCGGAAAAGCCCCACCCCCCGGATCTGAGCCAGAGTGAATCATAGTCAAGGCAGTAATTCTATGATCGGGATGCTCCTTTAGGTCTGAATGCAGTGCCTGACTTTAATGGGGTTGCGGGGCTTGCATCACCGAAAATGACCCAGATATAGGGTTACTTCATAGTTTATCTAAACAATTAAGGATCCAAGTCAGTGCTTTTTATGGTCTTAATGAGTAGGGACACATTATCGAATACTGAATCACTAATTACTTTGCTTGTTTGTTTTTTAGGAAGGTCAAGTTAGTGGTATGTAACCTTACAGCCGTGTCCTAAAGACCTCCAAATCAGGGTTCTAGGATATACATGATAAACATGGCAACTCAATGTGAAACTTGGTAAAAGGACGTAGCCACATATTGAGCTCATGGAACTTTGGCGAACAACGTCACGGGAATACCAAAGCTCTGAGCTCCAGAGAAAGCGGCAATTGGTCAACAACTCACAATCGTTCCACTGTACACGTATATAGCCCACTTGCAAATATTTCTTCTGTTCCCTTCTTGTCGCTTTTTCCTTTAGTCTTTGTTCTAGCCTCCTTCTTTACGTACTTCTCTCTTCGGACTCTTCCCGACGACGCATGGTAAGGGCAAACATACGAATACATCGGAGTACTAGTGGTACCCAAACTGTCTAATTCGACGGAATATGACGAAAGATGTCGTAGTCATGCTGGTGAATCGGGAAAACGCTGTTTAATCCCATCACGCTAATGCAGCAATCAATGCCCGTTTCCCCCATCCTCCCCGACGCTCCGGCTTTTTCAGTGGCGTAATTACACATTTTCCAAGGGAGGTGTGACTTTTGGGACCGACAAGTGTTCTGTCTGAGAACGACTTTTTTGGAGTGACTATATCGTAAATTTGCCCAGGTTGTTTTCACGGCGGGACCGTCGGTGACGTTCACGAGAGGAGGGGGGGTGGGCAATCTTTCCGTAGGTGGCTTCCGTACAATGATCCATTTGTTACTGGCAGTTTTATGGCATTCTTCGTCACGGACCAATCTTCGGGGGTCTACTCAAGGTCCTCAAAATCGGCTTTGGCAACTCAGAGACCGACTTTTGTCGCTACGGGACGACTTTTCACATATCTCAGGGAGGTGTCACAAACCCACCTCCCCTCCCCTTGCCCCCATATTTACGCCCTGCTTCTTTATTCGTCCTAAGTTTTCTTCGCTTTTCCCTCTCCTTTTCCTTCCACACCTTCTTTCTCTTTCCCTCTCCTTCCTTCATTTTCCTCCTTTTCTTGCTTTTTCCTGCCTTGTCATATTTTGTTCCTTCCCCTCCCATTTTCTTACCGGGGAGGCGGACGCCCCCATCACGCCCCGGGACACGCGTCTTTGCCGTCATCGAATCGATTTTCCGCCGGCAAAATGTTTCAAAATTTCCCCAGGTCGTAATAATAAAGGTGACACGGGGTTACCCTCTAGGTTGCATTGAGCAATGAGCATAGTTGATTGTTATGCAGGGACCGCGGAGACGGGAGGGGGGGGGGGATGCGGGGGCTTCAGCCCCCGCCCGTTTTCTGCCATGGCATTTGAGGGCGCCTAAATGTGGGCCGCCCTGTGACCTGGTGAAATAATGTTTAGCCTCCAATTTTCAGGTATTACAAAAATAATATGACAATGAGCAATTGTCTGGATTGTCGATCAACACAGCTCTGCAAAATTGAAGAACAATCAATAGTAGGATTCTGCTACAATACACTCCCGAATGCAGCACTGCCTATGTACGGTAGACCTACTCGATTCGGCAGCCCACAATGGTAGTAGCATTGTGGGCTGCCGGGTCGAGTAGGCCTATAGGGTACAGGAACGGGTACAACGGTTTTGTTGTGCCTGCAAGTAGCGCGCCAGTCACGCTGCGTTCGATATGTTACGTACCACCTGAGATGCGTTAATAGGCACACGAATCCGCGAATAGGCGAATAGGCAGAAACGACAGGCGATTCCAGAAAGAAATCGCGGGTAGCCGTGTCAAAGAGTCATTATTGCAACAGGACTATACTCATTATTGAAGAAAATTACAGGGAGAAGCAGTTCACCCAATTGCGACAAAGACTGTGGCTTGGGCCTGTAGGCTATAGGGTATGGGCCGTATGTCCCTTCGAGAACTTCCAACGAAATGGGCGACACACTCTAAAACGAAAGAGTGATGTACAATTCAATGAGGTGGCGCTGTGGATCATCACGTCATTTCACTCAGATTCACTCTAGTAGAAAATCTTTTTTTGGTTTGTGCGCCCATATGGAGCATACATCACTCTTCTCGAGTGGAATTCGAAGTGCTGCTGACTGACCACTGCCAATGTTCCGTGAGAGCAAGAGTACGCTCTTCGCTGTTCCATTATGAGGAACGTGATTTCTTCAACTCTATTAGAGTGAATTTCCACTCTACATTCGAGGTAGGGTTTCTGAGTGGACCATACTTATTAGAGTGAATGTCACTCGATTAGGCTTTAGGAGAAGCATTGAGTGACATGGGTTAGAATAGACAGGCATGACATTTCCGGGATGACGTTTTTTTGTCAGTAGTTTGATTAGTCAGCCAGGGGCGGGTCAGGAGAGGCTGAAAATATACATTCCCTGGGCTGGTCGATTCCCGAGTAGATCTATCAACCCGATTGCGGAAGATTCCCGATACCTTGTGGAAAATTCCCACCGATCAGATTATAAAACGATTCAACAATCCATCATGCCGGCTATTCGAACATAGGGCCACCACAGTTAGAATAGACTATGTTAGGCCTATTTAACAGGCGAAATCAGGGCAATTGCCCGATGGATGTGACACGATATGCACTATTTTGCGCAAAATATTGAAATTCTCAGTATACGGGGTCCCATTCGGCGTGCCCATATCGGTCTTCTACAATCTGCGAGGTGTCCGGGCGCGCGACACACGATTTGAATGTCACCGGACAATTCGGTTTTGGTCGCGACCCTGCGACCAAAAAAATCGCACATTCGGCCTATTCGCGGTCATAATGAATCGACCCAAGAAATAACACAGGGACAGAAAAATAGTCTTTGCGCGTATTCGCACATTCGCGGGCCCAGTTAAAAGCACCTTGAGAATGTGTAGTAGTAGTAGGTTGAGCTCGGCAGTCCGACATGCTCAGTGATTAATCACCCGGGGAATGGCACGCCCGTCTCCAATTTCGAAGACTGGCCGGACGCGGCCGTTATGGCAAGACGTTTTACTTTATTCGGTATTTGGAGATATCCACAATTATTTGCAGATATCTTCAATATTTGAAGATATCTGCAAATCATTTGAAGATAATCCCCAATTATTGAAGATATCTTCAAATATTTGAGAATATCCTTAATTTCTTTGTTGATATCTTCGAATAATTGAAGATATTAATAATAATAAAAAAAACCTAACTAATTTGAACGAATCTGTAGATCCAAGTATTGATATCTTCAATATTTGGAGATATCCACAGAGGAATTGAGGATATCCGCAAGCCATTTGCTGATATCGACATTTGAATTGTAGATATCAATAAGTGCTTTACTGGGTGATATCTAAAATTTAATCGTGGATATCTACAAATTCTATTACAGATATCTACAATTCATTTGTTGATATCAGCAATTCGACCATAGATATCTACAATTAATACCGTGATATGTTGAATTAATTGATATCAATAAATTACAGTTTTGAATATCTACTCTAACTATTAATTGGAGATATCCTCAAATGTGTTGAGGATTCTACAATGCAATTGGAAATTGATATATATATACATTTCGCAGCCGTTTTTTAGTTTGTATTTCAGCATTTGGAAATTCTTCAAATAATTAAGATATCTTTCAAATGATTTGCGATATCTCAAATAGTTTGAAGATATCTCCAAATGATGTGGATATCTCCAAATATTTGAAGATATCAGCAAATCAATTGAGCCTGTTCAAAAATTGGGAGATATGCAAGCAATCAATGTAGATATCTGCAAATAATTGTGGATATCTACAAATACTGGCAGCCGTTTCACTAGAAGCAATTGGAGATATCTACAAATGATTTGAAGATATCTTCAAATCATGGCTTGCCGACCAAAGCATGCCTGGTATTGTGGGGAAGCCTCATGGTTAGGGACTTCCTTTAAATAAGAATGGTTAAATTTTTGGGAAGAAATTAATCTTCCATTGTTATTTATCAGAAGTTATGTACCGTTATTATTCTGGCTGCAAATTAAAAGCGAAATTGGTCCTAAAAGAGTATTTTAGATTATCGCACCGATGGACCTAGGAATATCACAATTCGGATTCGTTCAGGCCCACAACCTCATGGGAAAAATAATTACAATACGTACTGCCTGGGCCCCGCGTTAATATAATATGCAAACAACCATGGCCCGGGCTCAGCCATGGAGCTAACGTGTTAACACCACATACGTAGCTATACGTACGTCGTGACCGCGCTACTGAACCGTACTGCCGTACCGTCCCGTACCCGTACCCATCCCGGGCCGCCCATTGTGAGGTAAATCATTGGTTAGGACCCACATCATTCCGAGCGGTCCACATTATGGAAAACTTGAGAACATTCATAACATTTTTTTTTTTTGTAACAGTAATGTTTGAAGATTACCTTTATTCTTCTCATTCGTATCAACCATGAATACAATATCGTGGAAATATAACATTGTATTGTACTTTCTTCATTTCTCTATGCCCCACATGACAGTCTGCATTCCCGTCCTTTTCGCTATTCCGACGGACTCAAATCAATAAATATCGGGAGTTCTTCTTGTCCATCACTCTACTCTACTAAAACCGTAACACAAACTTCCATTTCGGACCTCGCGAGTCCGCGCCCTACATACGGAAAATGAAGAAGTCTGTCACTCTCTCCAGCGTAGACCCAAGCCCCGATGAACCAACTCAAACACGTCAAACCGCAGCTTGTTTTTGCCTAGTTTCATCACGCTGGCCTTCTAGGCTTGTAGTAGTACTAGAAGATCTAATTTTAATCGAAATGTAAACAACGTGGGAAACGAATTCAAACTATCGCTGTGGCTTCCGTTGTTTACTAACTACTTCATCTTCCTGTCGTCCAGGCTGCCTGTTGGACGGCATTTAAGCCGGAAGCAACAAGTGAGAGATCGTTGATTTGTGCCTCTCTAATGGAATTCGAGATCCTTTGTATTTGTTTGGGGCGTTGTTGCGACTCAGCTTAACTTCGTCAAGGTTGGGGTTTTTGCCTCTACATGCTTCAACGTGACGTAAAACCCGAAATCGAAGTGAGAACACCTGCACATTTGTATTACCCCGCCATGTTTGCGGCCGAACTCATATACAAAGCCGCCAATATCTGCAATCGCGATACTGGCGATATGACGATCTAACAGTATTGCCGAGGTCTAGTACGTGTTGTGTAGCACACTAGCGATGCCGTCCTACCGTTCACGTGAACTGAGAAATACACAGTGCACTGCGCGTGGTTTCACGACGTGTACGACAAGCACAACGCGCCGTTTTTCTTTTATCCAGCATTTGGAGATATCTACCATTATTTGAATATTCTCCATTCATTTGATGATATTTTCAAATGCAAATTCAGAATTTCAAGATAGACCATAGATCATCAGAACGCAACCGTTTTGGCCTTTTATTCAGTATTTTAAGATATCTGCAAATGAAATTGTAGATATTGCCAATGAATTGAAGATATCTTCGAATCATTTATTTGAAGATATCAACTATTCAATAGTTTGAATCTATATTGCGATTAGTAAAACTACAAATGAATTGGAATATCTAAAATAGTAGAATTGTAGATATCAATAAGTAAGTTGCAGATATCAATTCAATGAGCATATCCACAATTCATTTGTAGATATCAACAAAGAGATTGTGGATCTCTTCAAAATGATTTGGGATAATCATTAAACCTGTTGCTGATACCAACTATTTCTTTGTTGTATATCTGTCCGCAAACATTTGCAGATATCCTCAAATAACTTGGGATATCTACACTCATTTGAAGATATCTGTAAATCTATTATTGATATCTTCAAATATTGAGAGATATCCTCAAATGAAGTGTTGATACCTCTAATTATTTAAAAATATCTTTGTTCCCCCACATTTGTTTAGTTGATATCTTTCAATTAATTGGGGATATCAGTAAATATTTTGAAGAAGTCTCTAATTAATTAAAGATATCTTCAATTGATTTGCTGATATCTGCATTATTTGGAGATATCTACATTTATTTGAAGATTCCTCAAACTTGTAGATTCTCTAAATGCCGAATAAAAGTGAAACGGCTTGCCATACGGCCGTACTACTACTCGTCTGTTGGTTCGACAATAGCGGTAACTGGTAAGGTCAAATGTTAATTCGACGGGACGAGACGCCTAATGCTCCAGTCTACTGGCAATTGAGATTCCCGTTTAGCAACTTTCCTCTTGCGGGATTTGGTAGCTAGAGTTGATACCATGATTATGGTTTTTAGCCAACAACCTTCGTCCTTTACTGGCGGGCACACATCTCCCCCACTTCATTGTGTATGTTTCACTGATTTTTTTTTTCTCATTACATATTTCCCGCAGATTCCCCATTGGTCTATGTCGGGCCTACTATACGTATGTGGCATTCTTTTTGTAGGGCCTGACTAATGACATTTTCCGTATTATCTATTAGATTCAGGTTTACTTGATTTACCTTGGGTAAGAAGTAATTCGTTTGTCGCTAAATAAGAAAAATTGGACATGATCCAATTTTTTTGGATGTCGTGTACTGCCTGCAAACGCACCAAAGGTACTTCTCCTGCGACTGGTTGTCTGTCATACGAAAATTTTCGGCTTCGGCGCCGCTCCGCGCCAACCGATGGTGGCGCTTCGCATAGATGGGGGCCGCCACAATGATTAGCCCCCCCCCCCCCCTCCACACTCAAATTCTCTCCCCGCGGTCCCTGTATGCCGCGCGAGGTAGGCAATCAGAGTAAAATTCCATTCTTAGAATTTGTGGACTGGATTTGTAGGCCCCCAGAAAAAAAGTGTTTCGTGGCGTAGTGGTATTAACTACGGTCAATGATATACCAATGAGGATTAGGTTGTGCATTATATCCGAACGCCATGCCTTGGGGCCTTGCTAGCGTCTAACGAGTAACGGCAGATTTGGTAGATTGATTAAATGCGGTAACTGAAGTCCTGTGTGCATCACTCATTGTTTGAAAAATAACGACATCCGCGAGAAAAATGGGGAGGATATACACCCCCCCCCCCCTTTTTTGGCGATGTTTCCATTGACTTCAACATTTTGCACACAGTAATTTCTAGTTCAAAGGTCCATCACCCCCCTCTCCCCACTTGGCACAGGATATGCTCCACTGGACCAAATTGATTGTCGATGGTATTAAGTCAGTGGGATGCATACTCAGATCTTGATTGTCTTCCACTGAGTCATTGGTAGACATGACTTGAGTACGTCTTATGACTAAGAGCTGAGTGCCCGGGAGTAGATAGTCTATACTCTGAATTCCTGAATGGTGTAGGTCATGATTTGACCCATGAAAGCCGTTACAGTCGATACACGTTTTGATAAACTTGTCTTTCATAGCCTTCATGTCAGCTTTCTGGGCATTGACGACTTGAGTAAGACCCATTGATGAACTTGGTATGTCTGTTGGTTACATTATCAGCTGACCTCGTGCACGTCCGGTCCTGTCTAGTCCGCGTCAAAAGAAATAGTTGCGGGGCTTCAATTTCCCTCCTGCTAAACATGTCATTTTGGCGAAAGTGAATGACATGGGAATTTCGGTTGAGTGCGTGACGGAGGCGGGGGGGGGGGGGGGGGGGGGGGGGGGGGGGGGGGGGGGGGGGGGAGTATCAAAGTTCCAAATCCCAACTGGGTTTTCCCCATATGAGCGGAGCCCACGATAACATTTTGTGTTTGATACCCCAGATCACTGGAAAGCTGGAAAGACATGATTCAAAATCCAAGTTAAGAAAAGGCGAAGTCCAAATATTGCCTGAAAAAAGTCGATGGCAGCCCAAATTGAACTCGTTGTTCTAGAAGGGGAGGGATTGCTGCGACGCGGTAGTCTCCACCTGGGGGGGACCTGTGAATTGTGTAGCATGTATGGTCTATTTGCAGTATTCAGCAATCATTTTATGGGTGCGACCACCTGTCGAAAGTTGGGTGCGGGCGCGGTATACTTACTAAGGGTTCAGGCATACGGTGCGGGTGGAAACCCCTCAGAATAGCAATCGACGATTCGTCCAGGGAACGCCAAATTAGTGCAGAGAAATGATTCAAAATTCAGGTGAAGATTGACATCCAAAGATTGCCTGACTTTTCGATGGAAGGTCCGAAAAGTGCAGATTTTCGCGCGCTCTTGGGCGCGCGTGTTTGTGTTTACTTCTGTGTTCTACTCATTTTACCACCTGTTTCCCCCATGCGGCCTGTGATCCCAAGAGATAAAATAGGGTCCCGTAATCTAAAAAACTCATCGCCAAAACCAATCGCCGCCCTTGGGAGGCGTAGCTTGTCTGAATTCACCGGACAGCATTTCAAAATATTGAGCTACTTGCATGTGTCCGGATTTTTACCCGAGTGCAAGACTAAGGTGGGGGCAAATAGTGAGGCATTTACCGGACCCTGGTTGCAATGGCCCTGCATGAGTCGAACTGCTGTATAAGGCATGATTTCTTTCCCACGCACACATTTTCCTGCGAACCCAGAATTACCTGCAAGTATTCACTATCTGTTCGACTAAATATTTGCCTAAAGCAATTGCTAACCGTCATCTCGCACACTTCGTACCGCTAATTCAGCGCTATCGTTGCAGTAATTTTTTTTTGTTTTTTTTTCATTTATTTAAACCCTCAAGGGTAAACTAAGTAGCTATAAGCTAATCTACTGGGGCCTCTGACGAATGAATTACAATACACACATGATAAACACAGACAATAAGACGTATACAGAACACATACAAGTTCTAAATATAGAAAAAACAAACCTAAAAAATTGAGTCTAGTTGAATACAAGACAAATTCATAACATAAAAATATTACAACAAGAACATTTAGTAAAATTGCTTTTAAGTTTGCTCAAGTAATTGCAAAAACGCACTGGATACAAGTTTACCGTGCTATAGATGATGGCTCATTCTGAGTGGGGCAGAAAATGTTGCGCAACTGCAGCAAATAGTGACGGCCAAAATGTCCTGGTACGATGGCGTTTAAGCTTCGTGTTAAAGTTACGATTGACACAGACTCTCATTTGGAAACATTACGCCTCGTGGTACGCTTCAAGTGGGATGGAGCTTCAACAGTGGCGTACACACGGGTTGGTGGTGAAGAGGGGGGGGGCAGAACCCTCCATGAACCAAGTGATTATCGATTTTTCAACACCAAAACTTAGTTTTCGCAGTTTCTTTTTATTTTCGCAAATATTGCAACAGCATGTGTCTAGGACCCCTAAATGGCTCATTTGCCATGGGACCGTTGGAGCGCTATTTTAAGGGCGCACTTACCATGTGTTCCGGCCTCACACCCCCCCCCCCCCTGACAATCTCTGCGTACGCTACTGAGCTTCCTTCACCTTCGAGAACCCTTGATCGGATATTGTTGGGGCTCCAATATTCGTCTTGGATGACTAGCAGCGTCGCCAAGTGTATGTTCCTTGTCCAACCAAATGTTTCCGCCAGATGCATCCGAGACAACATGCTTTTTTTCCGAAAAATGGGTATTCCTGACCCTGACTTTTATAATGCAAACGATATAGAACTAGATTGCATCTGAAAACTCTCCAATTATTAAGGGGAATTTCAAGAGGAAACCCCTTCCCTTACACCTCTCCATCCTCCACGGGACGGGCGGTTTACAAGTTTCCCGGAGACCCCCCTGCAACATCACTGTGCCCCCCGTGTCTGCATACTGGATTTTCCTTCTGAATGATAACCACATTTTGACAAATTGGTCAGTTTCTCTTCGAATGTATATTTTATATTAATCCTTTTATCAATGTTTCATTAACAATTATATATTTCCTTACATATCCAACGCCGCATGCATATCTTTGGATACATACCTAAATGCCTGCACCATTATACTACCAGACTGCATGTTCAAGTGGCAAGTAGCGCTATCTGCCTCAGGGGGCAAGAGACAGACGCAACCCGCCCTGGCAGGAAGGACAATCTATTGCAATACCCCGGAGGATCATTATCAACAAATTATTCTGAATTTCATACATGACATTTCTGGTACTTAACATTGATTTACCCTATTAGTACTCCGCATTACACGATTATAAAACCCGCCGACCGACAATAGTAAATCCTCTAGCACCATTTAAAAGCATGGAATTTACGATATGGAGAATCAACGGTGCTCTCAAAAGTTTTATGGAAATTCGGCATCATTCCGGGTAAGACAGGTCCCTGAATGGGGAAGGGCCGGGGACTGATTGCATAACCACAAGGTCCAAGTAGAATGAATGTAAATTGTTAACAAATACAGGAGAAGATTAGTAAAACAGAAAGCAAGAGACTTAATGATTCTTGATGCCTTTATGAATTATGAACTTCATTAAAGTTTGGTAAAATAGATTACTTTTGACCTTACTCCAAGAAAATTGGGGATTACAGACTGATAACATTGTGGAATTACTTATAGATACTTCCAGGCAACGAATAGCTAGCATCAGACTTTGACCTCTCTGAGGCCAGATGACCCGCGACTGACCCCAAACCATAGGGGACCATTTACCTCTTCAAGATGAACCACAGACCAAGAGAGTTAGTCTAGATGGTACAGTGTATGAGAAATCAAATTGTCCCAATTTTACAATCCCCCCCAAAATCAAACAACAACATTAATGGGGTTATTGTACTCGCAATAAGAAGTACACACCAGATTTCAGCTTGATTGGACCAACTCATTCTGGACTTATACTCTTCACAAGAGTTCCAAACTTTGACTCCTCTGACTAGAGTAGTTCTATGCATTGCATGTGGATGGGGGGGGGAGGGGGGGGGGGTCGCGCCCTAAACCACATTGTTCATTGTACACTCCCGTGCCCAACACAATACGGGAGTGCCCTCAGTGATGGAGCTTTAGTCAATTGTTATGATCTTCTGTAAACACTCCACCGATACGGTTATAGCTTCGGGTTACCTTCCCGAGAAGTGTGGGCCTACATGAGATGTGCCCTCCTCGACGTGAGTAATGTGCCCTCTACCTAATTGTGAGTGTACGGCCCTCCCGAAACATGAAAATGAGTTCCAATAAATATAGCCGGCTCGGTGTAAGGGCATAGCATCGTCAACTCGAGTGAGTCAAACGGTACATACTCTTAGGTAGTGTAGGATGGTCAGGCACAGCGGGTACAAGTGTAAGGTGACAGGGCAACAGCAGGTACAAGGACCTTTGGTGAATCAACTGAGGTGAAAGGTTTTGAGCATAGTGATTGGGGTTTTAAACGCGGCGGGGTCTCTATGTGTGTGAATGGGGCTATTCTAGTTTATGTACGGTTAATTTAATTACTACCCGGTAACCGTTCGATTAGAACCATGAAATTAGCGGTTGCCGTGGCTTCTGTTGAGAGGGTGCATTCGAAAGAAGAATATACGTATAGATACGATCTTTTCATGCTGAACTTTGCACTCTGCAAACGTTATTAAAGTGGATAAATTATAGGGTCGCCAATATCCATAATATTGCGAAAACACAAGTAATTTCTCAAGGAATCAGAAATGATTAATACAAAAAATAAACAATGAATAAATAAAACAAAACACTATGCGTATGATGACCTTGCCGTTTTATGACATGTTCCCCGTCTCAGCTTTCTATCAAACTCTGCAGGATGTGTGTTGCCAGCTAAACACCACTGACACCCAAACGATCACTGCATATTTACTAAGCGCAGGGATGAGATACTTGTTGCTTTTGCCCAAGGTCAAAAAGTCATGAGTGGCAATGACAATGAAATACTGAAAAATAAACCTGGTAAGTAATATATTCTGAAGAGTGAAGGTAAGTCACGAGTCATAACGGCGAAGGTCCAATGTTTTTCATCAGGATGGGAAGTCCCGCGACCGTAAAACTACGTTCAGCCAGGACTGAGGCAAGGCTAAATGATGGGATCACTTTAGCACAATTAATAGTCATAAGTAAATGGGTGGTCAAGCAGATAGATTGAATGAAGTTGCAGTTCTTGACATGGACGACAAAACATCATAACAAATGTGAAAAATATCTTTTAAAGGGGTAGATGTGTGTGGACAGAGAAGTGCATAACAGGCTATATCTTATCAATTGCATCCCTCCCACTACCCTGGACAAGGCCAGTCATTGTAGAGTAACAGTCAGTGTCGAATAGAATGGTGTCTCACATGTTGTCATTGTACCATATGCCGTTAATCAATAATGTTACTGAGGGGTAGTCTGCCAGTCACTCGTTTTAAATTTGTACAGCCGGTAGTTGGTCTCTTAGAAGTGACTGTGGGTGTAATCAATTTTCATTATTTTTCAGGCACAAGTGACTGAGGGGTCATCATTTTGTTGAAGTGCACTGACTCACCTTTTCTGGGATACAAGGGGTGAGTCATGCATTGACAAGTGCATACGTTCCTCAGATACTTGTATCAATAGCCATTTTACCCGTCCATCAAATGTCTTATTGCTATTTTTTGTGTCAAACTTTTCACAAGGCTTTTAAATCACATTTTCTCTCCTACATTGGTGGGGGTTGAGGAAGGGCTCTGCGATATGCCCCCCCCATGCAGCAAGAGCACCTCCATAACAATATACTGGCTGCAATAATATACAATAATAATACAGACAAGATCTTTGTAATTTTTCTAGTATAGATAGCCCTGTTTGAGACGTTTCTGAATTTTGTGGGCTCAGTTAATGTTGATCGTATGACTTCGGCCAATTGTTTTAACATGTTAATTATCCTGGCAATCACTTAAAATTCCAAATAGTCCACATCAGGTGACAGTCAACACCAGATAGAGAGTCACTGGAAAGACAGAGATACTTTTCTAAGACTTACCCACCTGGCCCATTTCTGCCTGGGGTACGGGTAATGCCCTCACTTTTGCTCAATAGCAAAAATGCCACAAATGTTGTGCCCTTCCTACTTTCAGAAGCTTACTTGCCCCTTGCTTTCTTCTTCCTTCCCTCCCAACTCACTGTGTCTACACACACCACAGTTTAATCCCCTCATTAGGGCTTGTCTATGAATCACCGTTAATAATACCCAATGGTCAGTCCCACCTGTCAAGTAATTCACAACCTGGAAGCGTGCTTTTTTTCCGCATTCCCAATAGGGAAGTGAAACAATCAGATGATCAGTAGACCGAGTGCCCACAGCGAATAAACTTGATACCCCTCTCAATCCTCGAGCATTGCCAGTGCCTGGTACCATTTCCACACTGAATGTCTGCCAGGCAGTTCCTAAATTTATTATGTTTGAAGATTAACTGCTTTTTGAGTATGGGAAATCTTGACCAGTCAACTTAAGGATTATTATATACCACACAATGCAGACAGTGTTTGAAGAGGATCATGGCTGGGCTACCAGAAGGTGCTCTAATGAATTCAGCAGGACATTTCCTGGTGTGCATTCTGCTGTCATAACTATTACATGGGACTTTGACAAGATCATCTCACCTTTTTCCAATAATGTACGCAACAACTTGGCCATTCTCCCCTCAAGTAAATATCATATACGCCTTTGGAAGAAATTGCCAGTTTGTCTACCCCTCCCAGCGATATCCAGTTGTATAGAAAGTATCGCAAGGAAGAAACGTATTCTGTTCCTGGCAAATAAGGAATTTGCAATGAATTAGTGATGCAGGCTTCAAATTGGGCTACATTTTTCAATTTTCATAGACTGCCCTATGAAACCTGGGGGAGGGGGGGGTGGTGCATGTAAGAAAGCAGAGAGAGGCGTAATCTGCCTTGCAATTCCACGCCACCCATAGCAACACGTGACCCACTACTGAATCCAGAAGTTACATACATCACTACAACTCATAGGCTGGTCACTGTGCTAGTCCAATATTTCAGACATATCCGGAATAATAAATACAATGACAATTGCAGATTTGTACTGTCTTCACTGGGGGAATACTTGTATATTGGGGAAGGGGAGAGGGGAGGGGTAATGAAGCAACCCCGATTTTATGAATAGGGCACCACAACACTTTTGTGGTTCGAAAATGTAACACTAAATGGAAGGAGGTATACGCAAGAAGGAGGCGTTTTCTCCTGGCTTTGCAATTAGGAATTTGTCAGAAAAAAAAAAGAAAAAGAATGCAGTGATGCAGGCTTCAAACAGGGCTACATTTTTTTAAATTTCACATAAGCTGCCTAGAAACCGGGGGGGGGGGGGGTGGTGCGGATGTCGTGCAAGACCAAAATGCCAACCCCCACCCGTAGCAACAACCACTACTGTCAGAGGTACATATATGCTGGTCCCACACTGTCACTAATAATAAAATGACAATTCAGAATTGTACTTTCTGTGTCTAGGAAATTGTTGGTGGCTAGTCCAATACTCAAACATATCAGTAATAATGATAACAATACAATTTCAAGAATTTTGTACTGTCTTCACACTGGTGATAATATTTTGTCTTGGTTGGCTATATGCTTGTTCTCACATTGTACAATGAATCGTTGCATAGATATAAGATTGTCCTATGGTTACCTGGAATGACCTTGACTATACCACAAACAATAGGGTTATTCTTTCATCGTGTGTCCAATCCCACACTTCTTTGACCTTTGATATATCTTGCATTCATTAGATATCATTCTGAGTAGCAGATGTCAAATGCCAATTTATCCACATTCCATGTTTTGCTGTCTTGACTTCCACATCATTGAGATAGCTTGTGATCAGAAGTATCGTAGTATGTAGTGTCATTGACTTTTTTGTTTGTCTTAACAAGATGCCTCCCGCCAATACAAAAAAGCCGGCAAAATCACTAGTCAGAGGTCAATGAAGGTCAGAAGGCCAAAGTCAAATGAAGGTCAAAGTACGGCACCAGATGGATTTCAACCAGACGACCAAAACTTTCCATATACCTCACTCTAAAATGTTTCGTTGCCCATATATCTAAGCTTGCCATATTATGAACCCTACAATGACCTTGACCTCACACCAAACACAATAGGTCTCCCCCGCCAATGATTTACATTACACCTACCTACCAAATATTAATTTCATACCTGCTTGCGATCATTAAGATCGTGCGGAAACACTTTTTCAAAATTTGACCTCTCATGACCTTGAACGACCATCGATTGGTAACCAAAAAAAAAAAAATAATAGGGTCAATCCCTTTCATGGGTGACCCTACCTACCGATATGACATAATACTCTTTGCTTTGCGTTTGTTAGATATCTCGTGAGAAACGAAGTGTTACAACACACACACACACACACACATCCACCCCATACACACACACACACACAACCACACACGCACACGCGTTACTTGCTAGATTCCTTATGGCTTCGCCAAGGAATCACAAAAATGAAACTTGTGTGTTTTTGCGCATGATATTTGGAATGGTTTTAAAACCTTTTACTCTTTGTCATTACGATGCCTTGGAAAAACTGTATAGTGATCCAACCGACGAAGATATCAGGATCGAGGATATTAAAGAATATTCTTGAATCTAGCAATATTTAGATTTGGTATTCCCCCAGAAACCAGCGGGAATGAAGTCGTGAAAATAACAATTTATTACTGCGAAAGCAAGATGGAGTGAGTTCATATTAGATATTGGTTGGCCTACTTCGGGAGACGTACAAAGCTTAAATTTTGGGTCAATTGGAAATAACGTTAACAACACCCGTTAGTTTTCACTATGTGTGTACTTATTTTCCACTAACTTTAATCACTTTATAAATCAGGAGTAATCCCTGGCCTCATCATAAGAACACTCTGGGAAGTGCATATACGTACGGTCAATCACACACAACCGGACAATGTGGCCGGAATTGAAATGTGACATGTGCGAACCATTGAACGTAATTGGGGGTCTATGCACTCGAGGGTTCACAGAAACTTGCAGCGGATCACATTGCCCATCTGCCCATTTTACCCGGAGTCATACGGTACTGCTCATTCGCTCATTTTATTACAGATCACACTGCTCAGTTTTGTTTGTTTTTGTGTTTGATCACGCTGCTCCTTCGCTCTCTCATTTATTCCGAGCATAAACATCTCATTTCCTTCATTTTGTTCTGGGCACACTGCTCCTGCGCTCAATTTATTTAGCCTATTGCCTGATTGCCTCATTGACTCATTTTGATATTTCGAACGCACCCTGCTCGTTTTACACTCAGTTTACAAGTGACATACATACTGCCATCTCTCACTTCTCGGATCCGACACATTTTCAACGCGTGGGAATTGAGGGAGGGAAAAGGTCTTTGAACATACAAAACCACACATTGGGACGGTGGAACACAAAATCGATACATCAAACCCCCCTCTGACAACTTGATGCATGTTTTGGGGCAACAAACAATTATACGGTGCATGACGCAATCGAACGGAACTTAATTAAAAAAAAATATGTTACTGCGGAATAAAAGTGTAGCGATTGAAAAAGTTAATTGAAGGATGGTTGGTTCCGTCTACCGTAAAATACAGTTCGGGTTTTTCGGCTGCCAAATCACGTCTGCCCTCTTTTCACGTCTCGGTATGCGAGCATCTTTGTGTCAACTCGCGTCATAGACGACGCATCGTTGTGTAACCTCGCACCATGGACGACGCATCATCGTCGTGTCCTTGCGTTATAGTCTCAATTTGCCCATCTTACTATGAGTACGCTGCTTATTTTCTCGGAGCACAATGCCTATATTCTCAATTTACTAGAGAAGAACTATGGAGCTCTTTAGTGAAAATCCATCGGAATTTCACAAGCTACTCCGCCGGAGTGTGAAGCGCAAAAGGGAAGATGCAGACGAAATGGATGATTACTTAATCGACTTGTAAATTAACTGATGATGAGGGTGATGCTGACGATGACGCTGAAACGCATGGTTCACGCCATATTGAATAATCCCATGTTAACACTGACTTTGAATAGGTTTTAATACTTCCCGTATATTAACTGATAAAGACACCCGCTAGGAACAGTTCTAAATGTCATGTCGTCTCCCTATTATTCTCTATAGTATGTGATTGACGTTGCATGTGTCGCCAGTATTATCAATTTCACTGTTTTATTCCCCATCAATATTTGACTGTATCTTGGTGCCTATCGAGTTTATACATTGTAATAGTGAGAGGTAAATTAATATGGATACGAAGAATGTAATTTTCTGTCTATTCCGAGTTGTTAGTCTAACGAGAAATATTAAGTTCATCTTTCCCTTTGTCACCTCTTGCAACTATCCTTATACTTCGCGCATTGATGCGCAAACAGCTGGCGAACCAAGCGCGCGCAACTGATGCGAAGCCTCGTGGTTTGAAAGAAAAACAGAAGAAGAAAGAAACAACCTACAACGCCAAATCCCCCCCAACATCGCGATATATCGCCAGCCCGGTCTCCACCCAGCTACCCGCCTCGAACTAATTTAAAGGCTTCCACGAGTCTGTGCGGACACACAAATGTTTATTTCTAGATGGAAAATGATGAGTCGGTGTAAGGCTGGGGTTACATAGATGCGTATGCGTATGTGAACAACGCCATTTACGTGAAACTGAGCGGGGGCTAGTGTGTGGAAATGTTTTATTAGTTTGCAAAGATAGAAATGATTCCACAGAAGCCAAAAGTCATAAATGAAGGCCAAACAATCGCGAATGAGCGAAATTAGCACATGTGCCAATGCGTATGCGGAATGCGTATCACGCGATGAATTCTATGGAATATCGTCTCAAAAAACACGCAAAGACAATATGCATGAAGACTGCTGCCTGTTATCGTCTTTTCGCATACACTTATAGATGTTTTCTCTTCTGAAACAAAACATCGTTCCCCCCGAAGATTATAATATTTTTTATCGAGCATGGAACCATACGCATCTATGGAATCCGGCATTCGTGTTTATGCGATATGTGGCTGTTCTGGTTATTCGAGCAATATAGCGTAGCGTGGGTTATTATATAGAGGGTACGGGGCCGCTGACAGTGAGGTCACTAATGCGGAATAACTTTAGTCGTTCATAGATATTGAAGCCGGGACGACAGCCTTTAATTGGACTGATATGCAGAGGACTTTACACTGAGCATACACCCAAGCAGTTCGGAATGAATTCCGTCGTTTTGACACAAAGACGCTAGTCCTGAATAACTACGATAAGAATACGAAATCCAGAAAAAGACCACCTTGTCCTATTTGTACTGATTCAGTCAACTCTAAAACCAAATTGAGCAGGGGTGGGTGAGCAGAGTGTACTCCGAGCAAAACGAAACAATGAGATGATGCGTGTCTATGACACGATGATTTGCGTTCGTTTATGACACAACGATGCGTCGTCTATGACGCGAGTTGACACAAAGGATGCGTCGCAATACCGAGACATGAAAAGATGGGCGGCCGGACGTTGATTTTGGACAGAAGACACGATACCCGCCAAAAAACATGTATTTTACGGTATTTAGACGGAACCAACCATCCTTCAATTACCCTTTCCAATCTCTACAATTTATTTCCGCAGTAGTAACATATTTTTTTTATCAAGTTCCGTTCGATTGTGTATGCACCTAATAAGGTTGGGTTGCCCCAAAACATTGTAAATTGTCAGGGGGGGGGGGGGGGGGGGTTTGATGTATCGATTTTGTGTGCCACAGTCCAATGGTGTATGTGGTTGTGTAAGTTTTTTTAAGACCTTTTCCCTATAACTCCGGTAAGAATACGAAATCCAGAAAAAGGACACTTGTCATATTGTACTATTCAGTCAAAATCTTAAACAAAATTGAGCGGTGAGCACGGTATCCGAGCAAAACGAACAATGACGACGATGCGTCGTCTATGACACGATGACGATGATGCGTCGTCTAGGACACGATGTTGCGTCCGTCTATGGACACGATGATGCGTCGTCCTATGACACGATGATGACGGTCTGTTATGACACGACGATTTGCGTTCTCGTCCTAGTAAAAATGAGAATATAGGCAATGTGCACCGAGAAAATGAGCAGCGTATCATAGTAAAGATGGGCAAATTGATGATATAACGCAGGACACGACGATGATGGTCCGCCATGGTGCGGTTTACACAAAACGATGCGTGTCTATGGAGCGACGAGTTGACACAAAGATTCGTCGCAATACCGAGACGTGAAAAAGAGGGCAGACGTGATGGTGGCACAGGAAAGAAAAACACGATACTAAAAATGTGATTTTACGTTGGTTAGACGGACACAACCATCCTTCAATTAAATTTTCAATCTCATACTTTTATTCCGCAGAACATTATTTTTTTTCGATTAGTTCCGTTCGTTTGCGTCGATGCACCTTAATAATGTTTGTTTGCCCAAACATGCATCAATTTTCAGAGGGGGGGGTTTTTTTTGATGTATCGATTTTGTTGTCCACAGTCCAATGGGTGCTGTGTTTTTGTAATGTTTTACAAGAACCTTCTCCCTCCCTCAAGTCCCCCGCCAACAGCGTTTGAAAATGGTGTCGGTTCCGGATGGAGTGCGGAAATGAGCAGTATGTCACTTGTAAAATGAGTGTAAAACGAGAAGTGCGTTCAAAATCAAATGGTCAATGAGCAATCAAGGCCAATATGCTATGAATAAATGAGCGCGGAAGCAGGGTGCTCAGAACAAAATGAGAGGAATGAGAGGTAGCCTGACATTAAATGAGCGAAGGAGGCAGCGTGCTGCTCAACAACAAAAAAACAAAAATAAAAATGAGCTGTGTGCTCTGAATAAAATGAGGCGATGACAGTAGTACCGTAGCCTCCGGGTAAAGAGGCAGATGGGCGGCAATGTGATCCGCTGCATGTTTCTGGGAAACCCTCGAGTGCATACCGAACCGCCCAATTACGTTAATGGTTTATAAACATGTAACCTATCAGATTCTGGCACCATTGTGCCGGGGCTTTGATTGACACGTACGTGACTATGACACTTGCCAGGGTGTTGTTGTGATTGGGCCAGGTGTACTCCTGAATTTATAAGTGATTTTTGAAAGTTAGTGGAAAATAAGTACACTCAAGTGAAAATTACGGTGTTTTAAACGTTTATTTCCAATTGGCCCAAAATAAGCTTTGTACGTCTCCCGAAGTAGGCCAACCAATATCTAATAACGAACTCAAATCCACTCTTTGCTTGCATAATAAATGGTTTATTTTTTCACGACTTCATCCCGCTGGTTTCTGGGGGAATACCAAATCTAAATATTGCTAGATTCAAGAATATTCTTTTATATCCTCGATCAGATATTTCGTCGGTTTGACTTACTTATACAGTTCTCCAGGCATAGCCATAATGACAAGGAGTAACTTGTTAAACCAATTCCAAAATATCATGCGCAAAAAAAACCAAAGTTGCATTTTTTTTTTATTCAGTTGTTTATTTTATTGCGATTCAATCATTTCTGAATCACTTGATAAATTACTTTAGGTAGTCGCAATATTAGGGATATTGGGCGACCCTATATGTATCACTTTAATTAAACGGGTGGCAGAGTGCCAAATTTTCATCATGAAAATGACTCGTATCTATAAGATATATCTTCTTTTCGAATTGCCAGCACCTCTCAACAGGAGACACGGAACGGCAATTTCATGGTTCCTAAGCGAACGGTGACCGGGTAGTAATTAAATTACATGTACATAAACTAGGATGGCACCGTTACAATAGAGGAGCCCCGCCGCGTTCAACCCCAATCACTATAGCTCAAAACCTTTCACTAAGATTGATTCAAATAGGCGTCCTTGTACTGCTGTGCCCGGTCACCTTACACTTGTACCCGCTGTGAATGACCATCTCCTTACCACGCCCCTAAGAGTATGTACCGTTTGACTCACTCGAGTTGACGATGCTATTACCATTACACCGAGCAGGCTGTATTGAGTGGAACTGCATTTCATGTTCGGGGAGGGGTACACTCACAAAAATTCAGTAGAGGGGACTTCCTCCACGTTCGAGGAGGGCACAATTCTCAAGGGTTAGGGCACAAACACTTCTCGGGAAGTAACCGCAGCTATAACCCGTTATCGGGTGTGGAGCTACACTGATCCAACAAGTTGACTAGAATTCCATCACGAGGGGCACATTGCACGTATTGTGTTGGGGCCACAGGGAGTGGTTACATGAAAAATGTGGTTAGGGCGCGACCCCCCCCCCATCCACATGCATGCATATCACTACTCCTCAGATAAACTTTGACCTGACCCCAAAACCCATATGGATCAGGTACTCGTTATTGGGAACCCATATACCAGTATGAGCTTCATTCATCCAGGTGGGGTCTAGTTATGCTCTTCACAAGCTGAATGCCCAAAAATATCAATTTTTCACAATTGTTCAATTTTCTTCCCGGACTGAACCCCTGCGTCTACTGCCACCAAAAAGGGCACTTGTACTCCCCACAAGAAAGCTACACACAAATTTCACTTAGATTGGACCAAGCGATCTCGACTTATCCTCTTCACAAGATTTTCATCCCTTTGACCTCTAATGACCCTTCAGTGACTTTGGACCTAACTCTAAAACAAATAGGGATTCATTTGTACTCATTATGGGGAACCCACATACCAAGTATGAGCGTCATCCATTCCAGGTGGGCGTTTGAGTTATGCCTCTTTCACAAGCTGGAATTGAATAAAATATTCAATTTTTCACAATTTTTCAATTTTCTTCAAAAATATGAACCCTGGTTGCCAAAAACAATAGGGCACTTGTATACCCCACAAGAAAGCTACCACACCTAATGCAACTTGGCTTGGAACTGATCACTCTGGACTCATCCTCTTACAAGATTTTCAGGACTTTTACTTTTAATGGACCTCAGATGACTTTGTACCTGACCCCAAAACAATAGGAATCATGTACTCATAATATGGGGAACCCACAGACCAAATATGAACTTGATGCATCCAAGTGGGGTCAGTTATCTCTTCACAAGCTGAAATTCCCCAAAAATCAAACTTTTCACAATTTTTTTACATTCCCCCCAAATGACCCCTGGTTCTGCACCAAGAACAATAGGGGGTTTGTACTCCCATATGAAAGCTCACACCCAATTCAACTTGATTGGAACACAGCGTCTGGACGTATTCCTCTTCACAAGGATTTCAGACTTTGACCTCTGATGACCTTTGACCTGACAAAAACAATAGGTATCCGGTACTAATTATGGGGAACCCACATACCAAGTATTGAGATTCATCCATCCAGGTGGGGCCGAGTTATGCTCTGCACAAGCAAGGGTCACACATACAACATAATACATACATACATACATACATACATACGTTACATACAACATACATACATACTATTACATACAGACATTACATCATACATACGGTATGACGCATAGATTCCCTGATTGAAGTAAAGGAGCAAAAATGAGAACAGCAGCTATTTTCAAAGATGGCGGTCTTCTAGGAGAGTGAAAGCTATACTGACTTATTGTCCAGCATGATTTTAGATACCTGGAGAAGAGTAGCTAGGAATCCTACTGGGAATCATTCATAAACGTGATATCAAATATACCATCATCTAAGGGTATGGCTCATGGATACCCGACCAACAAAAATATTTTTCGGTCCAGAAATCCGAAAAATGTTCGAAAAAATTTGCTCTCAATAACGTTTAAAGGCCATCGTGTCATGTGGAGGGCCCCATCGGAACGTGGTGTGCACACTTGGAAGAAGGGGGGGGGGGGGCGGGGAGACTGGCACCACCATTCGTTCAGCTCCGCGAGTAAAGCCCCTCCATTATTTTCTGTAAGGCCATGGACGTCAATATCTATGCAACCAGGTTCGAATTTGTTTTCGTGATGTCGTGAGAAATACATACAACCAGGTATGTATTGTAGTTTCATTAATAAGTTGCTCTAAACTATGAGTGACATAGCTACAAGTCGTATGATTTTGTTCTCGTTAACACGGTCAGGGTGAGGAGAGAAAATATATCGCTCGTGATCTTGTGTGGTGGACGTCTAGTGAGTATATGGTTCCTATTGTTTCTAGTTCCGACCTATTGATATTCCTGAGTGGGCGAGGCGTATAGAAGCAAAATCACTTAATGTAATATTTCAACAAGCCTAAGTTTAGTTTTTTCTAGTTTTACAACGGTACTTGTTTGGTGACATCAGTGCAGAGTACCAACCGCCACTATGGTATTGTATAATTGGTCCAATTACTATACATTGAGGGGCGGGCCCAAAAGTCTCGTGAACAAGTGTAAGTAGGAGACAAAAAGAAATATTGACTCCACACGTGCGGCGGAGGACACTCCATAATGAGTAAATGATCCCTATTGTTTTGTTTTTGCGACGATCTGAATAGATTCAGGAGTGGCGGATTGAAAGCAAAATCATAAAGTGTAAAAGTTCTCAAAACGATGGCCAATTCAAAGTTACCCGGAGCTCCACGTTAATATCTGACTAACGTTAATGGAATACCAGACTATAGCCTACTACATGACATGGTTTTCTTGTGAAATCTGGGACGTATGCTGTAAATAGAGCTTTAAGAAGATACACTTGCAGCAATGGGGCGTGCCTTTGAATACTTAATTGTTCGGAAAATGCGTCACAAAACATTAGTCGTGTTGACTGGTGGCCTGTAGATGGGGCCAAATCATCAAGTCATAGGTAGTGTTTACACAAGTGATCAGTCTGACCAACGATGATGGTTGTTTGGGCAGGAAGAAAGCTGAAGGTTGTTTGCTGTTGAACAAGTATAAAGGCAATCTAACAGAGGTATAGGGCATTGGTGTCATAGGATATATGAGGAGGTATGGTTGACTTTTCAGTATCTCAATGTAATTGCATGGTGAGAATATGCCTATACTACTGAGAGAGAAGGTAACACCACGATACTCTTCTTCACCAGTAGCCTACAAAAAAAAAAATAAGTCTGCGACTTCAAACAACTCTCAAAGGGCGACAATTTTATAAATAATATCCCTACTTCGGGCGATATTATATGGTTTTATGCGATTGATCTGAAATTGGCACACATGTTCGTCCTAGTTGAATTTCGAATGAGTTAAAAAAGTGGGCCTCGCGCAATGGACTGATGCCTCTATTTGCAGTTTTACGCGAAAAATTGAAGGTTGTCCGATTACACGAAACTTGGTTGGAGCCTTCTTTGGATTGTCCGAACAAATGACAATGATTCAAGGTCAACGGAGTCAAATGCGATGAAAATAGGTTTGTCTGATTCAAACGAAAATTGGTGGGTGGGACTTAAGAGGGTTAAAAAACATGGCAATGATTTTGCGGTCCCGACGGTCAAATTTGCGAATTATTCACGATTTTCTGACTTTGTCCGATTCACACGAGACCTGGTGGGTGTGGACTTTAGCTGGTCCCGAAAGGCATAGCAATGAGATCTAATGATTTCAAGGTAACCGGAGGCAAATTTGCGAATATTACGATTTCCTACTTTGTCGGATTTAAACGGAACTTAGGGGTGTGGGTTATTTGTCACGAAAAATAGGGCGATGATTCAAGGTCGCCAAGAGGGGTCAAGTTTTCGCAAAATGTTGCGATTTGTGCACTGCATTGGAACTTGGTAGTTCAGTGAAGTAAGCCTGCCCCTTATTGTGGACCCATTGAATGGTTTCGTCCTTTCGATATATAAATCCTTATAGTAACCCATCATAGCCTTCCATGTTCAAAAGTGGGGATATACAGGTTGGTGGTTACCCGCGGGGAGGTTAGTTAATAATTGAGAGAGGAATCCGTGCACTATTGCTCGAACGCCGCTCTGTCAGGGGTAACAGGGACAGTAATAATGTTTTCCCTGTGGCGCATGAGGCAAAGTCCGGAAGTCAGACAATAAAAATTGGTGTATTCTAGATGACTAAATCAAACATATTCCGCATTACCATGCAGGTGTCTGTCCGTTTATGGAACAATATGAAGAAGGAGAGCAAAGATGCAATGCACCTCTAAAGGTGACCGTGACGCCGGACAGGGAACGTAGCCCCTTGCCATTGGTGGGCAGGTTGGAGGGTCCTGCAGATAGAAGATGTTGCATTGGCTATCAGCCTCAGGTTGACCGTGATTTTCAGCAACCCAGATTTTTTGGAAACTTGTGAAAATATCATCTGGGTGACTTGGATTAATTTAAAACCTTTCGAAAGAAGGGTTCGCAATTTTATTATATAATGCTCGTAGCAACTTCCGAAAAACGTGATGAATTGCTTTTTTGATTGACAATACCGTACAAAAAGAAAGCCGTATTGGGAGAGTAACTGAAACATGGCTGGATGCATCCGTCACAGATGTGAAGTTGGATCTCTGGCTCATGATACCATCCAACGCAGGGATCGAAACAGACATGGCGCCGGGCGTAGGCATCTCTATCCGGAAATGAATGGCAGTTCAACCTGCGTTAGGACCGTGCCCATGAAGATCTGGAGTCACTTTGGGTGGAAATTTTACTTCCCAAAACTCGTCCGATACTAACCTGCTAACCGGTGTGTGTGGTTATATGTCCTCCAGGACAGAGTGACTTTTACGATCTTTGGAGCAGTCCTGTCCTGAAGGTGACGGCTTCGCAGAGTTTGAGGGGTCATCATGCTTGGGGACTTTAATACTAACATTGCTGCATCAAGGAATCCTCTTATGTCCAAATTGCAGAATTTTCAAACGTATGTTTGGGCTGTGTCAGATAATTTCGAACCTACAAGAATGTTGTGTTATGGATGTAACTCTGTCCTGACTGATTGTTGTAATTGATCTGATTAAATAAGTCAATCAGGAGTTAGTAATAAATATTGGCTTAGTGATCATATGCTTGTTTTCTGTACTAGAAAGGTGGGTAGGCCTAAATTTAATAGTCATAAATCAGTCATGGTGAGATCTACTAAAAATATGACAGTAATTTTTGTTCATCATGGGGTCAGTTAGATTGGGCTGGTGTACTGAACAATAGTGATCCATCTGAGGTTTGGGTATTTTTAGGGATGATTTTCTCTCGATTTTAGATCGTGTGCACGAATTAAAGAGGTCAGGATAAAGCAAAGGTCAAGTCCTGATGACCTCCGAAATATGGAACTGATAAGAAAGCGGGATATACATTTATCCAGATTTTAAACACTGGAACCAAGAATGGATGCCGCTATCAAGCAGACTTATCTTCGGAATAAAGTTAAAAATGCCATAGATAAGGCAAAAGCCTCCTATTTCATTGAAGTGATGCAATAGAGACTACGGAACCAAACCTAAGAAATTGTGGCGAATCCTGAGTCCACTAGGAAAAAAAAGTGAATGTTGAAACCACTTCAGATCTCGATGATTGGTTTGATTGAATATTGATGATACCATTGTTGACAAATCGACGATTGCCAATCGCTTCAATATATTTTTCACCCAGTGAGAATCTCTTGTGCTAGGCTCCCGCCAGCTTCAGAGCGCTTTGGATCTGCACACCTTCATCGGTATTACCACTCTAGAGGTATTGTAGAAGGCGTGTTTGGTTTATCTGAGAGACATCTGTCATTGAGGATCAATCATGTTGGAAAATATAAGTACCAGCAAGGCAACTGGAATTAGACGCACTGCCAGCCAGATTCCTCAAAGACAGGGCATCTGTTATTGCAGAGCCTCGGTACTTCTATATTGAAGTTATCAATAAGCGCAGAATTTTTCATGATGACCTTAAGATGGCTGAGTTGCTGCCATTGCACAGAAGAATAGTAAATCGATTGGGTAATTACAGACCAGTGTCTATCCTCAGTATTGTTTCTAAAAATTTTGAGAGGATTATCTATGAGCAATTGGTCAGAAGATAGTCGTTGATGAGATTCAGTCTGGATTTAGGTCATCATACTCTACAGATACTTGTTTGATCCATGATCAGATCAGATTAGACTTGAGTGTGACATAGGAGGCTTTTAGCGCTAAGACAAAATAGCGAGAGGTTTTTTATGCGTTAATGTTCAAAGTATCAGGAACAAGGTGATCCCGTTGCAAATCAAGAGGGTACAGGAACGCAAGGCCTATGACGTAGTGGAATTACGACGGTCTTGATGAAAACAGTAACATTTCCTCAGCCGAAGTTACGTTTCCAGGTATGTTGCTTATAAGAATTATGGCAAGATCGGACAGATACTTCTCGTGGCATGGGGGCGGGAGTTTGGGTTTTGTGAGGTCTGACTTGAGCATTGAGAAGACAGATGAGATAGATAGATATTATCAGGTTGTTAGTCGTCAAGTGTTTGGTTTTAAATTCCGTCCAACGCTTCGTGTAATTCCAGATCCTTGGTAGTCGGGGTTGCATATCGTTCGCCCAACAGCTCTGGAATCAACAACTCGCTCTTTTCGACATGTATTTGAAGTTTCCGGTAATCGTACAATTAGTATGGTGACTTCAAGAATCCAGCTATTTCCTGGTATGGTGGTAGTATAGTGGTAGGTAATTTTTTTATATTTTTTCTTCTATTTCCTTGACGACAGTGACGCCCGGCTTCTGAACACATAACCGACCCACTTGAATGGAATCAACTCTAATTGGTATGTGGGTTCGGTCCATAAAGGTGTACATGATCCTTGTGTTTTGGGGACGGGTAAAAAATTAATGGGAAGTCATGGAGGTCAAAGTTGAAAAAAACTTGTGAACACGATAAGTCGTGAATGCTTAGTTGATCAGTTGAAATTTGATGAGCAGCTTTCTTATGGGTGTATAAGAACCTATTGTTGTTTAATGTAGATCGGGGTCCATTTCTGGGAAAAAAAAATGGAAAATTGTGAAAAGTGTATATTTAGCCAATTTTTGGCTTGTGAACACAATAAATCGCCCTACCTGGATGGATCGAGCTCATACTTGTTATGTGGTTTCCCATGAGGTGTACATTAACCCTGATTGTTTGGGTCGGGTCAGAGGTATTGGGTCACCAGAGCGGCAAGATGAGAAAAACCTTGTAAACAAGATAAGTGCAGAATGTTGGTCGATTCAGTTGAAATTTGGTGTATAGCTTTCTAGGGGAGTACAGGAAACCCTATTGTTTTTGTTCAGGTCGGGGTAAATTTTGGTCCAAAAATGAAAATGGTAAAAGGGACGATATTTTGGCCAATTTTGGGCTTGAAACCACGATATAACTCGAACCCCCACCTGGATTCATGAAGCTCATACTTGGTAGTGTGTTCCCATGATGGCTACATGAACCCTATTGTTTTGGGGTCAGGTAGGAGGTTATCTGAGGTCAGGTCTGAAAAATTCGGATTTAGGTGTAGCTTCTACTCAAGAGTATAGGAACCATTATGGTTTGTTGGGAAAAAGGGGATTTCAGATGTTATGTTGCCATTATCGCTGGTGCAATCTACCATTTGTCCTTTGTCTGGCATAGTTGTCAGAAAGAGTCAAGGAATCACTGAGCTTTTGGCTTCCTGGTTTTCAATGACACCCAGTATTGTTTGTATTTTATTGATTTGAAGTTTCAAAGGGGTTACTCAGTAGCGACTGTAGCTAATCTCCCGAGGCCGGAAAATTCCTTAGCAGCAGTTCATTTTCCTACCAGAACGCATATTTTAGATTTAGTTCGGAGTAGTATCCAGGTTTGTGGATAAGGTGAAGATTTAGCGTGAGCTTGTGCAGTGATACGATATCATAGCTCGAGCGCCTTGTGGTCAGTATTTCCCTAGAGGTTGAGCTCGTTCCTATTGTTTCTCGAGGGTCGAATTGGATGGCATTTCTGGGGTTTTGAGTAATGTAGATTGTTCAACTGAATTTGTTAGGGAGTTTGGATGCTGTTGCTTGGAATGAAATTGAAACTTAGTCAACGAGATAATAAAAGTTAACGTTCCTGCGAAGAAGCGTCGCACTGAGAACGAAAGGCCTTTTTGGATGAAAAGGGGTTTTTGACCGTTAAACGTAAGAGACATCTTTGCGACTCATCGTTCTACTAGTTATGGTGTTCAGCACGATTTCGAGAGGCAGATTGACTCTCGATATTTTTTCTCTTTTCCTTTCAGGATAATCCTTGTGTTTTTCTGTTCTGATCTATTTTCTTGGATGCCACAAGAGCTTTTGAGTTTGGACGTCGTTCCTTGAGCGTCTCTGCTCAAATTGAAAAGTTTTAGCATGAAGGGGAATGTCCTTGAGTGGGATTCGTCAGTGCAGTGGCTTCTCAATAGGGAACAACGAGTGCATCATTGGGCGCAGAGGGGGCGATCTGTGTTTAATATCGGGAGGGGGGGATACCGAGGTTAGCACCATCTAAGCGGAGCCCAACAGCGGTGGGCGTAGTGTACAAATGTTTCACAGACCCTCCAGAGGAAGGAAAACGGCAATTCCCGGGTTGTAGGCAGTAACAACATCCCTAAACTTAAGAATGCTATTCAGAGGTTTGTTTTCAAGGAACACTCATGAGGGAAATGATGTATTCTCATTTCAATATCATCGCGCCACTATCAGTTGACGCGTAGCGTACAGAAATTGACGCTTACAGACCGTTTTTTGGGGGAATGTGCGCATTTATCGGTATTCGATTGGAAGAAAAGAGCCCAGTCAGCCAGTTTTTAGATGTTTTCCAAATTTCTGTCTCAGAATTGTTTTGCCCAGTCTCTGCGCCATATAGTGTAATACGTCAATACGTACCCTCCATATTGATGGCACTATTTTTTTTTTTTTTTTTTTTGCATATATCTTTCAATCTGATATACAATAAGATTAGCAAGTCGACTAAACTTGGCCATTGGTATGTGCAGAGGTAGAAAATGACAGTTGGGATTCAAGCAACGATGTGGGAGGGGGGGGGAGGCACTGAATTAGTCGGTCCCAAATCGAATTCTCCTTGTGGCCTTATGTTCACCGCACTAGTTGTAAATGACACGTATGAAGAAAAATCATCTGCCAGAATCTGACGAAGTTATTGGCTAGTCATATTGTGTTGTACAAGTAACGAAGAAAAAACAATTGGCATTTTTTTTGGCATTTTGGCCTTCTGAACAAACGATTTAAGCAATGTGATTAGAAATATGCTTGCCAGCCTTGGTAGTAGGGCTGTACGTACCCTTAAGTGATCGTAGGATTTCTTCACAGTCCGCAAAATTTGGGGGAGGGGGGACTTGGGGCGGAGGGGAATGTCTCCCCTGTTTTTTGTTGTATAGATCATCTTTTATCGAGGAATATAACATCAGGTTGGCAAAGCCAGTCGTTATGACAATAAGGATTAAAAATTAGAGGTAGACTAAACTCTAGTCAAGTTCTCCTTGTGGCCTTTCCCAAGTTACTGCACTTGCAGATACACGTAGGGGAGAAAGAACATATTTGCCAGAATCTGTCGAAGTTATCGTGCAGAGTGACTACTGTATTATACAAGTTACGGAAACAATACAACGCGCGCATCGTGGATTCTTTTGCATTTTGGCCTTCTAAATATAAAATTTAGGCATTGAATAGAAATATGTGTTGGGCCTAGGGGTATGGACCGTACGTACCTTTGATCAGGAGGATTTCTCTCTCTCACTAGGGTCACGAATATTGGAGGGGGGGGGGGGCATTGATATTGTGTTCCTCCCCCCCCCCTCCCGAGAAATATTGGGGAAACTCCCAGTGATCGCCGCCCCTGCTCCAGTTCCCAGGATAAAAAGAGTGTCCGGCTGTTTAAGCAGCTTGTGAGACCTACTTGGAGTATATTTTATAGAAGTAGTAATCCGCATTTCTCGAAAGATGAGGCACGGTAATTGAGAACGTTCAGCGGAAGCCTTCGGAGGGAAATAGATTAATTCACTGTCACTAGGAAAGAGTAGGGCGTCTCAGTCTCAACTCCGATGGAGCAGCTGAGCCGAATTCGAGGTGATTTGATTCACCGGTTTTTAAAAATGGTTCAAGATTCCAGGGCTTTCCTTTCGCTATTTCTTGTGAGTTATTCAAAAAGTTAACACAATAGGGGTCATTGCTCACACTTCGTGGTTAACGCTGTAGATTGGACAGTTAGTAAGTACGCCAGAGAGTATTAATGCGTGGAATAGCGTGCCTGAAGATGTGTTCTGTCTAAGAGGGTTAATGCGTTCAAGAACAGCTTCGATTTATTTTCAAGAATTGTGGGCGTATTCTTTAGGTATCGGGTTTCTTTCTCGGGATGTGGTAGTCTTGCGTTAGACATTATGGTTTTAGGCGCATCTGAACGCTGATTTTTATTATCTTTATGCACAAAAATATGCTGCCGACTGGCTGAAATAATCGTCTCGTCCAAATTACAAAAAGTGGGCGTGTCAATGGTGAGAAGAATCATGTATGAATTGTCAAACTGCTGAACATCAATCCGCTGTACCTTGTGGTAAGAGCTAATACAGTCCAACCATTCACGGACATATTTGAACTCCGGAGCGGGTGTGTTCCCTATCAGTGTTTATGGCTCCCTCCATAGTTGGAATGAGATTGCATTTGGCAGACGATGATACAGATACAGACATATGATGGCCACTGCAGAAATTTCCGCGGTGTGTAATAACGCATCGGTATCGGGCAATATCAAGTATCATCGTCTTAACACAAGACTAGGGATGTTGTGCGCTTTAGGGTCCTTACCGAGATTTTGTCCTTACTGACCCTTCTCACTAACTAAGCCCTTTTTGGTGTTTTTCCATATATTGTTCTCACAAGCGTCACACACACATTTGAATTTACACATACTATTTGCCTGCATACCCTTTTGTATTTGATCAAAGAATAGAAGTGATGAAAATATGCGAATGCCTGCAAAATGAGCTCTAATTCATGACCTAAACTATAGCTCCGTGGGCAGAGGCCTAATCCCAAATTTGACGAAGTGAGTGGCAACCCCACGTTTTGTTTATTTACTTTACGAATGGATGGAATGCCGTGGTACGTGAATTTGTTGTGCCTGCTGGCGGTCGAGATCCTTTCCTGGTTTGACCTCGAATAGCCGGTATTTTCGGCCCCATCAATTGAGGTTTGTTATGCCCTGTGAACAGATACCGAAATGGCTGATCCAAGTCCGTCGAGATCGGGGAAGAGATCAGAAGTAAGTTTTTCCGTGATCTCGTTGTTTCAGTCTCACGACACTAACGTTAGTTAGGCAGTGACTTAGGCCTAGGCCCAGGCCTAGACTAGCCTACATCACTTGTTTTGTGATTGAAAGCCTGCCTAACTTGGGCCCCCCTGTGGTTTAACTAGGCATACCCCAGCCGGAACTGAAGTCAGGCAGTCACTGAATCAGCATGTAGGCTAGCCTAACATTAGGGCAAACTTGAAAACCATTGTTGGGGACACTGAGGCTCGTAGCGCTGACCTGAGACTCATACTATCGTCAACCACCCTCAATTTGCGCACCCTCACGGATTCGCCGTTACGTCGTTGCGTGAACGCACACGTCGCACAGCGGCCTACTGCTTTTTGTTACACGCTGAAGGGTTTATCCTACGCTTTCAAAGTCATAATATTCCAGTTTTTTCAGCGTGCGTGCGGCAATGTTTTTGCACTGGTGCAAAATTTATGGAATTATTTCACCTCTTCGAGTTGTGCTGACTGGAAAAATGGAACCTGAACCTATCTGAAAAGTTTGATATGCGATGTCAAGAAAAACTTTTCCATTGATTTTGTACATATTCAGCTCTTGTTTACACCTTGTGAAGTCAGGTAGTGGTATTTCGCTATTGTGACGTGGGCGTTTTGCCCAAAATCGTATGGAAAATTGTTTTCATTTTTGTAACTGTTTCCATCGTTCTTGAGTATCTTCTTGTGCCTGTTATATATGATGGACAGGCTCGATTTTTACGGTCGTCCGATCGTTCGAGACGACTAAAATTCAGAGCGGACAACCAGTTTTTGACAAGACGGTTGTCCGCTTGACCTACCACTTTTTATTTTACATTTAGCCTACAAGGCAATTTTGTTCTCATCGTTTGTAAAAAAAAAATATCAGTGCCACGATATTTCAATTTTATTTTGCTTCATTTTCCCACCAAATACTGTACACCCCTGAAACTCTGATCACTATCACGGGCCTCACCCTCAATGTCACGCAACCAGTCACCATATCGCGGGCCGGCAGATCAGCCAGACTACACTGTATTTCCTGCGTTCCGTTATCGGTGCTAACCGTAATATCACGACTGGTAAAGTTGCCTTCCATTGCTAAGGTCGCGGGACTGCGCGATCTGCCTGAGAAGTCCCCACCTGGTTTCCACAACAGGAATAGCCAAATTTTGCAACTGTTTTTTAACCAGTCACGATCTCGGTACTCCATGCACAATGGTTTGCATGCTAATATCATTGTTTTTCAGACATCGTAATTCAGTACCACTACTGCAGTACAATGATGAGAGATCGAGAAAACCCTATTTTTATCGCACATCGATAACCCTTCTCGTGGATTTTTGTAAACGGTTCATGCAAACAGCCATGTTTACGATGTGTAATGGACCAAATCACTGCAAAATAACGTCAAAACTGTTGTCTGAAAACATTGAAAAATCATCAAATAATGAAACAGGCATGTAGATGGGTGATACAAACACATTTCACAAAAATTGAATCATGTTATTTGCAGGTTTCACTTTCAGGTAGTCACTTTTCTGATCTAGGCTAAGTGTGGTCCCTGTCACAAAAGTCATAGCAAGTTCCTTAGCTTAGGCCTACTGCTGACTACCTTGTGGGAATTAAGTAATGCCATGAAAATTATAATTTTTTGTTTCCTTATTTAGTCACACAAACTAACCATTTTTTGCCTGGAGAGAACATTCACTATGGGGCAGAGAAAGGTTGCCGTTGAAGGATTTGCCCTTTCCGCGAAAGTCATGTGGCTATGGGCTGGAAGCAGAACGATTGGGCCTGGGGGGGGGGGCCATCATCTCCATGAACCCACTGCCTATACATGTAACTACTTGTACTGTAGCAATATAGTTTGCAATGCATCGATTGGAGAAAGGGAGTCAGGAGACCAACTTGAGCCAACAACTTGGAGGCTTTAAGTGTAACCCTTTAGCAACACATCTTTCCTATTGTTAAAAACTGGCAAAGTTCGGCTGTATGCATGGTACCGCAAAGTTCGCTGATCTATTTCTGAGAACCCCCCCCCCCCTCCACATTCGAAACTTGGCGTAAAGAGTGATTTGCACATATCTCGTATTCCCATTCGTGAACGGGGAGGTAAAAATGGCGGACATACGATCTCCTGAGTGACAAATTTGAAAGGTATTACAGAATAGTTGAAGCACAGATACGAATTCGGACAACCTTTTCTCTTCGGAGACCAAAATGCACCTGGTTGTCCGCCGGACAACAGAAACAATTAAAAATCGATGCTGATGTGAGTACCAAATTTTGCATGCTTTATCACATGTCACTCCCTCCATCGAAGATTTTGTACTATTCCAGAATTCCTTTGCAAATTGTACAACTTCAGTCTGTTAACTACACAATCAGTCTGAACATCACATATTTCTTGCCTCGATGTGTGAGAAAGGATCGAACAATCTTGTCAATATGACGGAGATCTCGCAAAACTTCCTAACATCACATGCTTTGTCACGGCGTACTCGATGGACAGAAAAAAGTATGTACGGTACAGATGTGCAATATACATGCAACGCTATTCATGACTGCATTCAGATGATCCATTGGGTCCATGTAAACAAGGAGTGTGTGTAGCATCCACACATCTTGGCACAATGGTCTATGGGCTGGCGTGATGACAAGATTCGCTTATTTTGCTAACAGTGAATTGCATTGACTTTGTGCACAAATTATCAGCGTTTCGTATTTTGCCAAAAATTTTCAGACACAGTGTTTTTCAACATTTGATAATATAGGTATGCTGCTCACTATTGTTCATTTTAACTGCCTGATGAACTTTCTGGCATCCTGCTATGAAGTTGTGGCTATTTTGATGATCTGGGGATGGAACAATTTGAATAGTTGTGTGACCCGCGGAGGTACACGCGGAGTTAGGTGGTTTTACCATTTTCCCTGAGATAACGTCTGATTTAGTGGCCGGTTCGACCCAGTTCCAAATGCGCAAATTGAGGTGGGTTCAAATAAAATTCCCAATTTTGTTGTTCTTCACATAGTTCCCTGAATTTTCATCGGATATGGCCTGTTTAGTAATAATTTTGAAGAGCGTGAGCGGAGCCCAGGATTCCAATGGTTGTGTTATTATTTGGATCAGAGTCATGAAAAGTGAAATATTGCAGTCAGAGTGCAAGGTGCCGCAAAATTGATGTGAATAATAGTGCCGGCAGCGTGTAAGTGAAGCAGACCTGTGAACAGATGCTGCAGCCCCCTGGAACACCACCACAGATAATGTCTCTATGGCTGATGGAGGGTGTGAGTTTCACCAATTCACAGTCCATGGCAAGAATGAGTTTTGGTAAAGTTGGATGCGAGCTGAATACAGGAGTGTAAGCTGTTATCTGTTGGGATGGTTTTTACTGTCTTGTTATGGACTGCTGCATGGGTATCAATTAGTGAGCTTGATTGATTGCAACCATGTCAGTATGAATCTTGAAGGCGGACTGTTTGACGGCGCTTCCCAAGGGAGCTCACTCTTTTAACCTGGGTATTACACTATCATGGTAGTTGTACCTGCCCAATACAAAACAAGCAACAGGACGTTGTACTGTCTCCAGTCTGTTCACATCTTTTTAGTGTATGGATTTCAAATGATGTTGCTATACTCCATGAGGATGCCCAAGTGGAAAGTATGCCTGTCGTCAGAATTTCTGAGGACATCCTCTGAGATTGCGACGAATACGTCCAAGAGTTTTGTTGCCTTTTTTGGTAACATTGGCAATGTTGGTTTGTCATGGATGACAGCATGGGGCTGAGGTATGGGTGTATGGTGGAAAGCTGCTTCCCCCAAGATTGTACTCCTTGATGATATTATTACGGAGCAGGGAAGAAGTGCATCACATGACATTTTTCGGTGTTGAATTCAATCTGCTAGGTAACTGACCACTGATATAGTTTATTGACATCCGGCTGGATTGTCAATGGCACCCGAGATGATCTAACATAAGACAGTCATCAGCAAAAAGATGTAGGCTCGATGTTATGCCTGAAGAGTGAAGAGTTATCATTCATGAATGACAGGAACAGCAGTGGCCCCAATACTGAACCCTGTGGCACACTTGATGTCACCAGCACTGACTCAAAGGACTCTCCAGCTACTGTACTTGTTGTGAATGGTTGGTTAGAAATATCTAATTTCTTGAGGAGGCGCATATGGGGAACATGATCAAGTGTCCTTCATACTGAAGTCTAAAATAACTGCCTCCACTTGTTGGCGATCATAGAGAGAGCTGACCAAGATAATGAATGGTAATGGTAAGTTGAGTTTCGCATGACTGACCTGCTCTGAAATGGGGAGCGTCCCCTAGATTTTGTGTGTTGTTCTGCCCTTTCTGCTGAATATTCTTGTTCATGATCATTCAAGTTATTGGTTACACTGTTCTATAGTTGCTTGGGGTGCCTTTGTCTCTCTTCGTGCACAATGCACACCTTCAACCAATCAATCAGATGGCAACTGGTCCGGTGTCAAGAGACTGCTGAAAGGTGACTGTCAAAACTGAAGCAAATTCTTTCCGCTGGTAGCATATCAGGGCCTGTTGCCTTACCTATTTTGAGAGTTGGAGGAGCTTCAGAACACCACCATTAATTACCGCTATGGACGGGACATTACGGCTTCTGATACAGGAATGTTACTGGTATCTTCATTGGTGAACACTAACTGGAACTGGTCATTGAAGGCAGTGAATGGAAATGGTTCGCAATCCAACCTTCAGCTATGAAATATAAGAATTATCTTGACGACTGGAGTGGATAATTCCCCAGAAAGACTTGTTATTGTTGTCTTCACAGCAGATTCCTTTTGGATACTCCCAATAGTTATGCTTAAGCCTCTTCCTGCAGATCCTTCTGGTATGACTGATGAAGGCGACCAAGCTTCAGGGTGTTCAAGAGGGCTTGACCTTGTTGTATGATCTCTACATCTTCCTTGCTTTCCTGTTAAGAGACTGTCAGTTATCCAAGGGTTACTTTGGTAGGTTTTATTCATCTGTGAAGAGATGTGTTTGTCCATTAATCAGAGAACAGTGACTCATAACATCAGGTACAACAACAAGAGATATGACTTGTTCCCCACTGTGCACAAACTTGACTTGAAGTGCAGTTTGAAGTGAACAAAGAAGAATTTAAATGATCCTAAAAATATGACCCTAACTCTGTTACTTGGAAGCAATTTTTTTGACTGATTTTAACGAAACTTTCATTGATTGCTTGGGCATCGTCGCATAAAGGAACATAATATAAAGTCTACACTGTATGTGTGAAGTTGTGAGATGTATCTTCTCTTGAAAAATAGGGTATATTATGGGTAAACCTAAACCTTTGTTCCAAAATTTGCGACAAACTAGAATTTCGTATCGGAATATTTGGTACATTTGTGTAGTTTCAGCTGCAGCACTATTAGTGGTCTAGTTAAAATTTCTGACTTAGGCTGTGTTCACATGAATAATTTTCTCAATAACTTGTTGTGAAATGTTCCATACAATATGTTTCAACTATGTGTATCGTGGTTTGTATTAATACTCTTTCTTTGACAATTCTGCTTTATGTTTATGTTTTCCTTGACAGATATTTTAGATGGCGCAGATCTATCAACACTTTCCTCAAAGAAGGTCCGACGACTACTGGAGGAGACCTTCAGCACAGACCTTACTAGCAGGTTAGTAGGGCCCCAGACCTGTGTTCTTTCACTCAGATCATTACATGATGCTTCCCCAATACCCGGGACCCTAGGCTTGATCAGTGCAATATGAGTTCACGATGGGATCGGTTCAGGGTTCACGATAAGCGGGGCCCAAGGGCTATTAGCTCCCTCATAGCCCCTAGTCCCAATGAGATTTTATGGACCAGGGCAATTTTTTGGGGGGCAAATAGCCCAGAGTCCATCAGAACTTTGATCAGCGAAGGAATGGATCACATGCACTCTTCCAATGTTTTGAGAGCAGACTAACTTAGTGGGTACAGTATGTGATCATGATTGAGCCAGGTTTAACAGGCTCTGCGGTTTTACTTACTCATTTGGAGCCCTTGGCCTCAGTGCAGGAGATAACAAAGTGATCTATGCCCCTGGCTCTATCGAAGTGACCACGGATCTCATTCCCTACAGCCAGAATCCACGGACCTAGGGGCTCTTCTGTTTGAAAAGTAACCCCTTTCTGTCTCTGATGGTCTGATCCCTTATTTCGACCCATGAGTGACTCACATGTGATCACTTTCCTTATTGAAATAGTCAGTCACAGAGCAGGCTCTGGTTGTGTCATTTAGTTAGGTTGTATTATGTAGAGAATAATAGGGAAAGCTGGCCTACTAGTGGTTAATTTCCAAGAAATTGTGGGTCACCTGAGTGACTAGGAGGTGACTTACTCGAAGTATATAGGGGCATTTCCACAGTATTTTCTGGTGTGCGGACGGGTCATTTTGCACAATGAAAACATTGATTACTCACATTAGATAAATTGCATGGCTGAGAGATGTAATTAATTCGATCACCCTCTGCCATAACCATAAACTTTTTTCATTCCAGTAATAACTCTAAAGGGTATCTATTAGTACCCTCGTTAGTAGTGTTGCGACGGAACACAAGATGGACTAGCATTTTAGAGTAAAGTCAAGCTGGAAATGACTCCACCTTTGACAATGTCTCTCTCTTTCTGGGTTTTCTTTTGCGGAGAGGGGGGGGGGGGGGTGTCAGTGACCAAATTTTAGCGTAGTCAGGTAACTGAGACACCCCAAAATACCATCGGACAACCAGAACTTTACAAATATAGTGTGCAGGTACAGTAAACCTGATTGGAGGGATTTCTTTCGGATGCGGACTACAGAAGAACTTGCCTAATTTGTTCACTGGACTAGTACGTAATGTTTTTGAATCTTACTGAATAGCCTGGGGAATAATATTTCGAAAAATGATCATAGAACTGCAATAGTGCAATCAATTTCAAGGAGTGCCATATCTGGGTTGGTCTGCACAGTAACATTCCAAAGTTTTGGACACTCAGGGAATTTTTTTTTTCGTTCAAATTGTTTCAACCATCAGGAAGAAAGAGATAGATAGTTCCTGAATGTCAGAATGGGCCAGAGGAGCAGAAAGAGCAGGGTGAGATGAGGTCAAAGAGGAAACTGGGAGTGAGGACATCAATGATGATGAGAGAATCGTCAAGGAGGAGGACAGGGATGAAAATGGAGCAGCTGATGGAGCTACTCCTTTGAAACGGTATCATTGTCAGCAAAGTTCTTCATGATGGGAAACGGATACTTCTGAAGCAATCATTCAGAGTGGGGTTTCTAAATAAATATAAGAGGCTCAGTGTGGTGTGGGGTCCATGGATTGCTGAAGGAGCAGCTAGTTTAGCCCTGCGGAGCAGTTACTACTCAGAGAAGTGTAATCCCACACACAAAGTGGAAATTACGGTGTAATATTGGTTTCATAAAAATTCTCATTTATTATAAATTGTTCACCACGTTGCAAGCGTTGCTGTGCTACTAATCGCTCTCGCACTGCCGGCGGGCAATTATCAAAAAGCATATTGTGGGTTTCCCAAAAAAAAAAAAAACCTCCAAGTTAATTGAAAACCGAAACATTCCTGCATTAAATCCTGCATTGAAATGATTTTAAAGAATTGATGGAAAAGGCTAGAATGTATTAGGGGGCACCCCACATGTTGACAGTTGGGTGGGGGGTCCTAACAAATTGGGGCTGTCCGGTGCAGTAATGAGCAATTTTTTTGTGTGGGAATAAAAAGTAATAGTGAGGGGGTCGCACCCCCCACCCAACCCCTCCTGCTAGAATGGCATTTGGGTTGGTGTATCACCTGCCTTCCTTCAGGTGAGGACTTGTATTGCCTCAGAGGTAATGAGTATCACCTATCTGTATGTATTTCGTACATACCAAGTTTGGGGTATGGTTACACCCCAGTGACTAAGACTGAAGCTCTATGTTAAACTTAGTACACACACCCCCGAATCAATTTGTGTCTGCATCGATAGTGGACAACCTTTGAGATTCAAAAATGCTGGAAGCTGATTGGGTGATAGAAGCCAAGGCATCATCTGTGCAACAAAAAAACTTGTGGTCCCTAGAATACCACCATATTCTCATCATATGGATTGTGTGGAGTATTGAAAGCGGAAGGTTCATGTGTCTACAGTCATGAACAAGTCTTTGCATCAGTAGGTTGCTGTGTGGAACCAAGACAAGGCTCAAATAATATTATCTTCCCTGACAATATTGTTCTCTTCCTCGACTGGTCACGAGAATCATCATGGCAGTAATGGTTGTGCGTAGTATGTGATGCAATGGTTTGGTAGTACTTGATGATTCCAATAACAGCTCGGGCACATTTTGTACAATGGAAAAAAAAAAAAAACGTACAGTAACGTTCTTCCCTCAAGATTGAAATAGATATCTTGAATTTTGTTGGTCTGTTTAACCCAGGGCTCATTCTTGTCACCAGACCACAGTTTCTCGGTCTTAAGAGGCAGGTGTGTGTATGTGATGTGTGCTGGTGTGTGTTGGTGTGGGTAAGAGAGAATCCTGGTTTTGTGAACATTGTAACTTGTGTAGGCTTGGTTAGAGGAGGCCCAAATTTAGGTTCATGTTTGGATGTGTTTCATGTTAGTGATACATGATTTCTATGGGCGTTGGGGTAATGTCGAAGGTCTCTTCGGGTTCGTCCACCAGCTTGGCCAGTGAGTCCTGAAAATCCTGTTTAACTTGGTGTTGTCACTCGATGGTTTAACCTATTATCAATGTTGCACCAGTTTCATTCGCTTTGAGGACATGGCGCCCACCGGTCGAAGAGACAAAACAGAAAAACTGTTGAATTTGAAACAAGAGGTAAAGTAGGCCTCTTAGAAATTTTGAAGGACGGAAAAAAAAAAATGCTTGGAGTAAATTTGATAGCACTGAGGTATAATGTACCGTTTAGTACATACATATACTGTGTCTACCTTGCAATGGACATTTCATGGTGTGTCATTGTCAACCTAATATGGCCGAAAACTTGTCCTACACAATTCCTGAAGTGTTATTTTTAGAACATCAGTATGCCATCTATAGTACAGTTTTGTACAAACTGACTGTTATTGACTTCCGAAAGTGTTGTATCAGTCCTGAATATGTGAAGAACTTTTCTGTTACTGTTAATCCTCCTCATTAATTATTGAATTGCATACCGAGAGAATGTGAGGAGTGCTGGAACTCCAATAGGTGTTGGCTTTGTTTAAGAGTTGATATCAGTGACTGTGACAGTGTGCTATACTTTGGGCCAGCCAAACAAGACAGTAATTCTAATTGTTCCGGAGGTGCCATACGTTGTCATAGGAACACCCCTCCCCCAACAAATGATGGAATGTCTGTCCATTAGGGATGGCTCATACAGCCAGACTGAGTACTCACAAACAGACACGGAGTACTCACACAGCACCGCAGCCCCCGATACTCACAACAGTACTGAGTACTCACGACAGCACCAAGTACTCACAACAGTACTGAGTACTCACACAGCACTGAGTACTCACAAACAGACAAAATTTACTCACAACAGAACTGGTACTCACAACGTACTGGTACTCACAACAGCCCGAGTAACTAACACAGTACTGCGTACTCACAACAGTAACTGATACTCACAACAGTACTGAGTACTCACAACAGTACTGAGTACTCCACAGCCCAAGTCCCCCACAGCACCGAGTACTCCCAACGTACTGATACTCACAACAGTACTGATACTCACAACGTACTGAGTACTCACAACAGTCTTATAACTCTGTATCATTGCAGTGCTGAAATTGATGTCAACGAGTGACACCGACAAAATCCTTGTTTGTCCTCTTGGCTTGTAATTACTTGGGTCATTTCCTGTTATTTCTCAGATGTTATTGGACAACAGTCGCCAGTGTAGTACCCCCAGCTTCCTTGGTTGGTGATGAATGGGTGATACAAGCAATATAAATTTTAAGTTTCAGACAAACACACTTCTTCCAAGGTGTCAGTTATAATAGGATAATGAATGACATATGTGAATTGAAACCTCTGCTAGAACTGTTCCTTACAAATTTAGGACACTGTACAATACATCTTTGCTTGTGGGTGTCGAGAGACATGTACCTTGAGAAACAGGCAAGCTGCATAGCATTTTCTCTGCTCAATTGCTCAAATTTTTAAGGCGAATAACTCCACCGCGGAACAGCGTATTGAAATGGTGTTTGGACTACATAGATCAGTTCCCATTCTCCACAATAAAACCTCTGTTGTATCAAAGTCTGCAGTGTCCTTTGAACAGTTTTTCTTTCTGTCTAACATTGATTGCTATTGCTTCAATACCATGTACTGTACTTTGTTTTTGTCATTTATTCCTGAGCCAATCTCCTTTTTGTTTTTGACATTGTCTGGTGTGTTTTCATCATTTTATTTTATTTGTTGTGTTGGGCCCGTCTGGTTTAAAAGGGCGGCTCTCCATGTGGCATCCCGGTACTTGTTTCCTGTCTCAATTCTTTTTTCGGCTCGGCCTTTCTTGTCCTGCTACCTCTCTCCAGCTCCTTTCTCGGTGTATGCTCCCTCACTGTCCGCATTTTCAAGGAGAATTCAGGATTTGAGGAGAATTTGTGCTAATGCAAAGATCATGCTGATGGCCGTATTTTCCCATTCCTTGAAATTAACAAATGTCAATTCCTAGGTTTATATTTTATATATGACAGAGAGGTGTAACAAGTACACTGTTGTCAGTCTATAATCTGAGTATGGAAGTTTACCGACGCCATGCTGACTTTTTGGTTGTTTAAACTGTTAACAAACTACTATCCAAATGTTTAGCAAACTAAACCTTAATTGACAGCCCTCATTCAAATTGTTAGGCTTGGTCTCCTTCTGATTCTATTCCTGACTTGGTATTGTATCATTCTGTGTATAGGACTGGTTTTTACGTTTGGCTCCTGATGACAAAGTGGGGATATACACATTGGCGGTATACCTGCCAGGGGATGTCTAGTTCATTTGTTACTCAATCTACATCCTCCTGGTAAGGATATGTTGATACTTGGGCACACTGATGATCCAGTGAAGGGTCATCTGAGGTGGTAAAAAGTTGGGATCAAAGGTCATCTAGTGATGAATTTCGCTATTTGTTGGAACGGTCAAGCAAATTCTACTCTTACAGAATTGAATTGAACAGATGGATTATGATATTTTGGTCACAGTATTATCATTTTCTTTTGATACACACACTTGGGGCTCTTCATGAATTGAGGCACATTTCATCTAGCGCCAGTATAGGCCCATTTCTGTTTGGATGTCAAGCACTCATACAGAATTGACAGGATTACCATGAAGTTTGGGCAGTGAATATGGGTGCTCAGGAATTAGAGGTCAAAGTTTATCCAGGGGTCAATCTCGGTAGTCCTTAAAATTGCCTGATTTCGCATAACTCAGGCTGACGTTGTAAGTTGCTGAAATGTCAAAAAACCTAATGTATATCTTTGAATAATGTCAGTAACCTTTATATAAAACTTGAATAATAGGAATTGATATGTGAGCTGCAGCACCATCAATAGTCCTTGTTGTTTCGCTATGCGTTTCGTTAAATAAAGCAAATACAAATGATTTAGAGTTTCCTGGGCTATCACTGAATATTCAAGATGTGACACTTTATGTATGATAAAGTCCAATACATAATAGGGGAGACATTTTCAATTAATCCATGAATTTCAAGATGCGAATGCCTATTTGTCCCACACTGCTATTTTGGCTGAGGGATTACAGGGCACTTCATCATAATAGGACAACAGTTACATCTCACCATGAATCCGACGTACGTCATAACTTTCTAATTATATATCAATAAATGCTGATTTCTACCCTTGTCAGGTAACACTAGGTAATAATTTTTCATTTAAATTTGATTGAACAGATCATAGATGACGATGAACTGGCTCGTAAGTTCCAGGCGGAGGATGGGAGGAGACACGGCACTGCAACAAACAGAACAGATACAAAGAACCAAAAGACAAAACAAGAGGACAAGAAAGGAAAACAAATAAAGGGCCTAAAACAGGTAGGGTTTAGACAGGGTCGTGAGAAAGAGGGTAACATGAAGATGTAGGTACCAAGTACCCAATAAAAACACAAAGGACAAGAAAGAGGAAACAGGAGAAGGGCTCAACGGTAAGGTTAACAGAAGTAGTGATAAGAGGGTAACGAAGAGGTAGGTACCAAGAAACCCAAGAAAAAAAAGGACAGAAAAGAAAACAAACAAAGGGCTCAAAACAGTTCGGTTTTAGACAGAGTAGTGAGAAAAGGGTAAACAGAAAGAGTAGTTACCAAAGGAAACAACAGAAAGGACAAAAAGAGAAGAAAAGAAGGGCTCAAAACAGGTAGGGTTTAGACAAGTAGTGAAAAGAGGGTCACAGAAGAGGTAGTTCCCAAATGACACAGAAAAAGGACCACGAAAGAAAACAAAGAAAGGGCTCAAACAGGTTAGGGTTTAGACAGAGTAGTGAGAAAGAGGGAACCGAAAGAGGTAGGTACCAAGGAAACCCAAGAAAAACAAAAAGGACAAGAAAGAAAACAACAAAGGGTCAAAAACAGGAGGGTTAGACAGAGTAGTGAGAAAAGAGGTAACAGAAAGAGGGGATAGTTACCAAAGGAACAAAAGAAAAAAGGACAAGAAGAGAAAGCAAAGAAAGGCTCAAAACAGGAGGGTTTAGACAGAGTAGGAGAAAGAGGGTAACAGAAAGAGGTAGTACAAAGGAACAAAGAAAAAAGGACAAGAAAGAGAAAACAAAGAAAGGGCTCAAAACAGGTAGGGTTTAGACAGGGTAGTGAGAAGAGGGTAACCGAAAGAGGGGGGGTCTCTTTTTTTTTTTTTTCGGGGTTCCTTTCGGGGGGGGGGCTAGTACCAAAGGACAAAAGAAAAAAGGACAAGATAAAAAAAAGAAGGGTCTTCAAAAACAGCTAGGGTTTTAGACGAGTAGTGAGAAAGAGGGTACAGAAGAGGAGTTACCAGAGAACCTAGAATAACAAGGACCAGAAAGAGAAAACAAAGAGAGGGCCCAAAACAGGATTTCAGCATAAAATATGCTAATTAGTTGTCTAATTCACATAAAATGCGAAATTTCATTTTGTTTTTTCAAAAATTGGTGACTATGGGTCTACCTCAGACAGTACAAAACTTTCAACAAAGATTGGGTCAACTGGAGGTCATTCAATGTACATGGACTTGCATAAAGATGTGGAATCTGAAGTCTTGAAATCTGTGGGTATGGCTTGCAACATTTTTAATATAGAATGGAGGTCAGTCAGTGTGATACTTTGCATGGTTTATTTCGAATTTCAAAGTTTGTGGATTTCTATGAAGTTTGATTGGTATGGTTTAGTTTCTAGTCCCCCCAAGTTTGAACAGTGACTCAAGTCACTAGGGTAATTCAGTGTGTATAATGCTTCATCATGCAAATGTTCAAGTGTGGGGATTCCCATGAAAACGTATTCAAGGTGAGCCACCATGATCCTGAAATTTTAGTCATTGGGAAGTTAGTATCGTGTCGAATTTGCATAATAATTTAGGAATTTTAGTCACATTTTTCATACGGGACCAAAAAATCTCCTTCGGTTAGACAGGTCAATAACAGTCAATTTGAAATGGTCACTGATTAGTTAGATGTTTCTGTTAAATGCTCATAACAGAATCTTGAAAGCAGCACACTATGGAAGATGATGTCATAGTTTGACTTGCATAGTGAGGATGAATGAAACCACTGATCGCGCATCCAGGCGAGACAGTAGCGCGATTGCGATGTTCTCGTTAGTCTTTGTTTTGTTTCGGATAAGGTCCACTTCAACTGGAAAATGGTTGAAGTGGACTCTTTTTTGAGGAGTGATTGAGTAGTTGTTCGAATGAGATGAACAGACCCATCTCCAAAGCACTTGTTGCTATCATTCTAAGTGCAATTTGAATGCAAATTATTGAGGAAGAAATTCTGTATTATGTAATAAAAAAAAAATAGAGGAAATAAAAAAGGTATTAACAGTATCTGTACAATTGTAATATTAGGTTGAGGTTTTTCCTTTCTGATTCTCAAACAGGGTGTGGGTGTTCATACGTAACAAGGCATGATCATAACATGTCTAATAAACTTGAGAATTCAATTTATTTGGACAGCACCGGAAACTACTATGGCAGGAATAATTGAAATATATATAATGGCTTGTAGTACTACCATTTCCATTGGATTCCGTTTTATAACCCCCAGACCCCCATTTCAGCCGTACCACTGTGAAAAGTAAGCGCATTTAGATGCTTCAGATTTATTGGGAAGAAAAACCACTTTTTTTTCTCCTTCTCCAGGCTACACACTCAGACATGGTGCTCTCTGCTGAGTTAGAATGAAATCATGGGGCACAGAAAGAGGTATGTTCTTCGTTCTTCTCTATGCATCGGCCGGGGAAGATTTGTGCATTTGGCGGAATACCCTTCTGCCTGCATGTGGGCAAGCAAGCCAACTAAGGATTGTTGCTCATGGGCCATGCAGACTCTTGTTGGGGTAACTGATGATAGACTGGGCTGTCACTAAGGCTGCATGGTTTATGAGTGGCTTCAACCGTGAAAACAGTTTCGTGAAAACGCGTCTCGGTTAGACTCGGTTACGTAATCTACAGATAACCGAATCACACCGCAAAAAAAAAACGTGTTACTGATCATCAAAGGAGTCATCCATTAATAAACGCAGACACCGGGTCTTGAGAAAGGAAATGTATGCGCAGGCACGCACTGCAACGGACAGCACAGAGCACTGAAAGGACTTGAAAATATTATCAGTTATCGGTGCGAGGCATGTATTCACGATCCCAGCCCCCGTCGAATACATCCGCCAGCTCTATCCGCAAACCTTACAAACATGAATAAAAACGGTGATACATAAAACAATTATACATAATGATTCGGTGGCTTTATGGATAATTTTAGATTGTCTCATGCCTTTCTTGCACCGTATGGGCCTACCAGGGATTTATTTGACGACAGTACGTGGGATGTGAAATAGCAGAAAAAAATGGTTTGACTCTGGAATCAAATTGATAACCTGTGCGGTATCTCCAAAGAACCATGCAGCCTTAGCTGTTCATGGAAGGCAGCCTTGTTTAAACAATCCGTCACACTATAAATGTTCTCAAAACCATTAACATTACCCACAACAAATTGCTAGTAGGCATATTGATTCAGGGGCTGATAAATAGTCAATTGTATTATCCAAATGATACTGCATGATTGGGGGTAAAGTTCATGCAGTGGTTGAGAATGAAGGTCAAATATCTCTACGGAATAGAATTGACCACTGGAAGAGTTGCATTATTATGTGGAGAAGGCACAACGTGTACGGATTCATCTGTTCTTTCATTCAAGCCCCAATTTCGTTTAAAACGGAATGGAAAGTTTGAAGTTGAGATCAAATTTGTCCTGAGATTAGTAGCATGTTAATAGTTTTATGAAGACAGGATAGAGGTATACAATAGGTCCATGGGGATTTCTTAATAAGTTATAAGAGATGCACGTACGGTGCATAACAAACTATCTGATGATACAGTGTGGTATATTGTGTCATCATCAAGTACGGGGGAAGTAGGGGTTTAGATTGGTCCCCACAGTCACAACCAACCTGAAAGGTGAATGCTACCATTGTGTATGGCACGGGCCCAACCCCCCCCCACCCCCCCCCCCACCCCCCCCCGCGTCATGGTGCCTCAGCTGACAAAGGAGGTTGGGGGGGGAGTGTTGTATTTGAACCCGCCCTACCTTGAGTGTGACAGGGTTCACCTTGAGCCAGCAGCAAGTGAGCAGGCGAAGTACAGTAGATAAGGATGTGTGTGATGTGATATGCCTCAGTGATTAAATCAGAAGTACAGAAACGTATACGTAGATGGATCCCACTTGTATTCTATGTATAAAGTAGACGAACATACTGAGTCCCTCCTCGATTGCGCTACACGACCTAAAAAAGGAATGCCTGATCCTCCAGCTGGTACAAGTGTACCTCTAATTTGGGAAGAAATCTGATTGACTGAACATAACAATGATCCCAATGGAGAATTGGCTATTCGATCATAATGATATATGAATGAATATTCAACACCATGATACAGATTGAGGAGAATCGGCTAATATTATGGACATTCAACATCATTACCACTGTTTGTCTGAGATTATTATAGTGGTTGGCACAGTTGGTAGAACATCAGCCTGTCCATCTGGGAGATCAGGGTTGAAATCCTGATCGTGTCACCCCAGAGACTTCGAAAATGGTACCTGTTCGCCTTTCATGGGCGCTCACAAAAAAATTGGAGTCAGGGACATATGAGGGTAGTTGCCATTTGTGTGTGTGTGGCATTACAGCAGCATGGACTGACTGTCATCTCAAAGACGTAATAAACTTGATTTATCAACAAACCCTTCAAACCTTATCTCCCATCTCCTACATTTACTTTGATCTATCAACTGCCCAGATCATGACATTCAGTATGGTTATCCATTCCATGAAAAATGTATCCCTAATCACTTCCCATTCGTACTTCTTTTCCTTTTTCAGAGTCAAGAGCAGAGGTCCGTGAAGAGATGTGGCGATAGTCAAAGAAAGACAGTTAGCAGTGATTGTTTTGTACTTAGAAAACAACCAACCTGTCGCGTTATAGCCTACAATTGCAAAGCACCAAGCATACAATCTACTGGTAGGTCCATTAGCAGCCAGCCAGGGTTCAAGAAAAGGGTGGGGGGTGTGCTGAGTTGTCCTCAACACGCTCTAGGCTCCTCTGGGAAGCCATTTTGTGAAATTAAGCACTTCTAGCGGATAGAGCAAAAATGTCATGGACTAAATTTCCTAAGTTTTCCTACTGAACAGACAGCCCCAATACGCCATTGTGCGGTCCTGTGACAGTGTGCCCGTGGTTAATCACCTAATCCTGATTGCTCGCTCTACAGCATGTCTCCCGGATGTTCCACACCACCCACGTCAAGTGGTACCTTGTGATGTGACTTGTGAAGAGTACGAGTGTCGTATGTGGCAGCCCTATTGGGGAGTTCCCCGGGGACACGATTACACTGACATATGGAATGGTGCGTCGGAGAGAACACAAAAACAAAAACCAAGAAGAGTGCGTGCTATATAGTCCGGGTGTGACAAGTACTAAAATGATCAGAGTTAATATCTGTAAAGGCTTTGTAGCATGTCTTCGACGTGGAAAGCTGCTATATAAGAACGAGATATCATCAATTATTCTTAAAGGGGGGACAACTGTCACTTTGTCGTGTCCTGATCATACCTACTTTTATTTGTGTCATATAACATCCCTTACGACTTCTGGTGTGTAGATATAAGAACGCAGTGCATACACGGGGTGAGATGTTGGGGGCTCTGGAGCATCTGAATAATTTTCATGCTCATCGAGGTTCCCAATCCTGATGATAGTTAATTTATTCAGGCCTGCACCCTCGCTGGACCTTGCAAAAGTGTGACAGTGTTCGCGCGCCTCCCCAATTTTTTTTGTCCGGGTGGTTTGCCTGGATTTAGCCGGGGTTAAAGTACACCGCTGGGGGGACTGTAACAGGGATGGGATGTTCTCCTCCCATTGAAAAATGTTTGCTTTTGTGAGATCGGATAGATGCAGAAGGCCTACTGTACTATTTTGGTGCTGAATTCATGTGGACAAATATCCCCAGATATCTCGAGTTAAGTAGTTTTATTTGTTTCTTGCTTCCTTTTGTCCGGGTGGTCAAGCTTTTAGTCTGGGTGGCAACTTTCTGTCCGACGTGGTAAATGTTTTGCAAATTTTGTCCGGGTGGCCCACCCTGACAAAATTGCTAGTGGAGAACGTGTGTGATTCCGTCTCACAAATCTCTAGACCTATTGATATTTGTTTGCTTTAGCATGCAGACAATTAGCTCAAAGTGTTTTTGGCAAGATAGTGAGTCCAGAGCTCTCAAACACGGTGGTGATCGGTCAACATTCAGCACAAATAATTTGAAGTCCACTGGTCATGTGATGTATTCCCTTAAACTAGCAAGGGGAGAAGGACATATTGGAAACGAACACCCCAACATCTGAGGTTCTGGCATGTACCTTGTAGTTCTTTTGCTGTTTTTTGTTGTGTTTTTGCAAATATCTTCATAGGTACCTTGACCTTGTTATTACCGAGGTTTCCTCGCCCCTTCTGAAACATCACAAGCAGAGATTTTAAGCTGGTTGTTCCTTATATGACGCACTGGGATTGGAGATCCATAATAAAGAAATACCGAAAAGTCAAGTAGTCAATAACATGACCATTGTTCATGGCACTTTGATCCCGGTTTAGCACCCCTATCGGACAACTCATCATGAACCATGTCGAGAAGCCCACGTGGTGTTTAGAATTTTTTCCCCTGATCCTCAATAGACGATCGGATTGTGATAACAATATAGGGATTAGATAGGATGCCCAATGCCCCAATTCTTTGATGCTTGGAGCCTTTACAAATCCATTTCAAGAAATTTAGAGATATATTCTTCCTAGTGGAACTGGTTACATAGTGTTCTGATGACTCTATTATAATGAGAATTTTATCATCACGAGTTGAATAACAATGTCAGCCTAGCTACACCTAGCTTTTTGTGTTGATGGAAGGTGATAATAGTCATTGATGCTAATCAATTAAGGCATATGTAAATATGGACTTGACTCATGATACTCTATGTCCTTTAACCCAGACCGAAATTCAGACGACCCCAGTGTTACCTATGAGGCGCAATTAGCTGTTGCAAAATTTGCCTTGTGACATTCACAGGGGGGGGGGGGGACGGCAGGATCCCCTGAATAAAAGTCAATGTGGAGCATGTACTTTTGAAAGTCTTGTAAAAACAAACTAGAGATGGAATCCGAAAGAAACGTATCCTTCCACAAAACATTAAAGAATATAACTTAATTTCTAAGTGAATATGTTTTTCCGACTCCTGTTGTAATGGTGCGAAATTGCAGCATATAACTGTGTAGGTCTATTGCAGTCTTTGCATCATTCCTGTGATGTCATGGATTCCACTGAAATTAAAAAGAAATATATATATCAGCAAAGAACATGCTAGAGCCTCCAATTGGGGGGGTGTGGGTGTTTGATAGAAGCAAATCTGTACCGGACCATTAGCCTTCAATAATAACAGGCATGCAAAATTTTTGAGTGAGAGGGGGGTTTTGGGTTCTGTAACCCCCCCCTTTTCTTTTATAGGTGGCCAGTTGTTTGGCGAATCCGTACCAATTATTTTGCCGGCTGTTTTTGTCCTTATAGGACCCAAGATAAACAGATCCATATGTGATGACCAGCTCCTCAAAGTTTGGTTAAGTTTTGCGTTCTTATGTGTCCAGGATTTCTGGGATACATCCACATACATTACTTCGGAACAATGTGCACCAGAAGCCATGCGGCACATGTGCTTATGCTCTATGGACAATTGACTGGAAAATTAGCATAGTCCATATGCAACGCATACAACTGATGACAAATATTTACTGAAAATTTAGCTGAATAACAGCGATGCCTAAGATATTCAGCTGAATTAGAGTCAACACTGTTCATAACATGGTAAAAAAAGTGGACAAAAAGGCCAATCTTATTCTACAACAATTATAATAAACACGTCTTATATAGTGCAAAATCCAACAAAAAGGGTTCAATGAGCTTTACGGTCTTGAGAGTGCAGTGGAAAACATTTAAGACTGGGGGAAAAAGGTAAGTGTGAAAAGATGGATAGAGTCAAGAGACCTCAAATCAACAGGGGGAGTTCCATAAGCTGGGAGGAAAGGATGGAAACATGTTAATAAAAGAACGGTCGCCGTGAATAGGCTGGAGTTCTGATAAAACAAAATGCAGTGATGAAAACCTTATGGTCGATTCGCTGAGGAATAGCCAACCCAGTGTCGTAGCTCTCTCAGAATAGGGGTAACATGTTGAAATTTCTTAACCTGCAACTACACCGGCAGCTTGGTTTCTAACCTTGTAGCCGAGATTAATTTTGGTTAGTGGGAAGCCCCCAGCAGTAGAGAATTTCCAGAGTCAAGATAGCCCCAATTTGAGGAAACCTGGAGAACTATAGCGATATGTATATTCTAAATATCTCGGGAGGCCAACAAATGGTTCTCCAGTCAATAGTTCAATTAAATACCATAGCTATAAGGTCTGTTTTTATCGTAGATTTCCTTGAAGATGCACTATATTGGGGTCTCATCTGCGGATGATTCAGACACTGTCGATTAGCGCACAAAAGTTGTCATTTTTGTGCATTAATTAGTGAAAGCGCATTGATAAAGCTGTTCTGCATGTTAGGCAGGTTAACATTGCTGATTGAAATTGCGTAGCAACGGATTAAACATTCATATTGCCTAATTGGCCCATGTTTTGGCATTCACTTGGTGCATCCTTTGGCTATGTTCTCTTCTTCTTCTGATTCCTTGAAACTGGGCAGGACAATGGTTCCTGCTCGGTAAGTTTGCAATACATTACTGTTGGCCCAGTTGAAAAAATTTTTTATTTGTTGATTATGCTAGACTCGATGTTTGCTGTCTGGTCCCAAGAGAATATTCTTGAACATAAATTTCATGTAACATAGTATCTTCGTGATCTCATGAAGGCCGGACACACCTCAACAGCTACATCCCGGTTTTCCCAGCTGCAAAACAATAAGTCTTCATCAGTCGTAAATCTCATTTTGAACTCATGGAATACCTTGCTATCACCCATGTCAGATGGTAACAGTGAATGCAATTCTGGGTGTTTCGTTATCCAGTGGCGTCTCCCTTTCGTTTGCGTATCAAGATGCACCGATAAATTTTCTCTCCATTTTCCCCCAGAACCCTCAAATAGTTCCTTCTCATTGCAGTGGCATGCCTGATGAATGGCTGATTGAATGATTATGGATCACAAAATAGCTTCTTTTTTGTTTGTTGTTTTGAATTCTCATCTTGGCGGACAGATTCAGGAAAATCCGTTGTGTTTGAAGTTTTACATCATATGACAATACATGCCTATTCTTCTGCAATAAGTTGTGAGCCTTTGTGAGTGTATGCTAGTTTTTCTAACGTATCCACTCATGATTGGGACACAGTTCCTGTATAACTTTCATTGAAATTATCATTGATTATTTGATTCAAAAATAATTGTTCCTTCTGCAGGAACGAATAGGTTCCACATTCAGTATGATGAAATACCTTAAGAGGCACATCAAGGACCACCACAATATCATGCCTGAGGGGCGAACAGCTAGTCCTGCATCAACTGCGATTGAGGAAAAACATTTACGAGAAATATTCCATTATTGCTCCATGGCATGTACGTAGTTGGTGGGGATGCCTGAGACAGCAAACTTGGCCACCCCTAGAGACTATCTTGGCAGAAAACCCATGGGGGCCAAACCATGTGAGCCGGATATTCCATTCCTGCCTCGGTTTTGTACCAAGATGCATCGGTCCCTTGTATTAGGTGGTAAACATTTGAAACCAGAGGGGTGCTTGCACCCGAGTATGGGGATACATGGATGACGGTCAACAAAAACGCCTATAGGTTGCAAAGGATGTTAAAAATCACTCGCAGCATAAGTTCAGATCACGGACACCCGTTCAGGAGAAGTGGTCGTCAAATTTCAATCTGGGAGAGTGGAGAGATAATTTGAGCGAGCCTGTGCTGAAGTGGCCAGGTGCTGATGCTAGGGGGGTTTCTTAGTGTAGGAGAACGATTGTTCCTCCGCTTGGATGGCATTGCTCTACCTTTATTCGGTGATATGACGTCCGCCAAGTGATGAAATCATCAAAAAAAGGGAATAGATGCAAGTAGTCTAGAATTAGGTTTTTAGCTTGAACTTAATTTTTAAAATGAGAAAAATGGAAAGGAAAAAGAAAAAAATCCAGGAGTCTGCATTTGAAAGAGGGAGGAGAATGTCTACAAAGTAAGTAGTAAGTAGTGAGCAATAATTCTTTGAGCTTTGGAAATGGCATTGTTCCAGTAGGAGTACCATCTCATTTTGTGCGTGTGCTGGTTCCAAGGGTTGTCTTGCTTGGAAGTTGGAAGTGAATAATGTGTATATCTTAAAATATATTTTTTGGAATTCTTAACATTAAATTTTCCTACACTTGTTGAACGTCTATAATTTGCTGTCACCAATGCTCTAGCTTAGAGGTTACCGAAAAGGCAGACGTATATATCAAACTCTGAGGCCGGATCATTAACCTATCTAAAATAACGCGAAAATGTTCACCTGTATTTCACTGGACCCTTGTAACAGAAATGCTAGACCGGCTCATTAGCCTCCAATTTGCGTCAGGACAACAGTTGAAGAGGACCTACTTTATCACAGATAACTCCGTACACCCTTGCGAGCGACAGAGCAAAGTAGGTTATGTGAGCATCGTTAACATGACATAAATTGAAAACATGGCGTTAAGCAAGGGTGTGATTATCGGGCTTGTGATGTACATGTTTGGCTGACTATACCGCCTCCGACAGTACTGCGAGAGTGAGGTCGACGTTTGGAATCAGGTTAGCTAATCTACATCGATGAGACAGGCAACTATCAATGTGGGTGGTGGTGATGGAAAACAGTTCCTATGTACAGTACAGAAGGTAAAGATCTTTGGCTGTCACCGTTACACCGATCACTGACAATTAGGTGGTACTCCCACACTATTGGAACAGAGAGATATGGAAAAAACTTTTAGTGCAATTTTTCCAGTCGAGTCATAGTCAAGATGCTATGCTGCATGTTGTGCTGCCTATGCATGGTAGAGTGGAGGGGGAGGGGGGCTATCTCGTGCCCCACAACTTGGAGAATCAGATGGGAAAGTCCCTAATTGGGGTTAGGAGAACTGCTAACGGCAATGTGGTTGATTGTGTCAATAAATGTCAACTACATAGAACAACTGGCATAGAACAACTGCAAACATTATTGGCAGTGGTCTCTCTCTAGGGACTGACCTTTCGACCTGACGAATTCATGAGAATAGGGTCAAATTTTGTGAAATTGGCTGTTATTGAAATCTAGTAATGTTTTGGAAGAATAGATCCATATGATGGACACACGACAGTGATGTGCTTGTGATGATGCCCAGCACGATATGTGCTTTGGTTACCCAAAACAGCAATGTGAGATCTCACCCCTGGACATTAGTGGCTTGTTGAATCTGTACTATATATAGTATGTGTCTATAGCCCCCTTCACACTTGCACCACGAATTTTGGGTCCCGCCTACCCAAACTGTGGGTGACAGTGCGTAACAGTATGAGTAATAACGACACGCCAGCAATGAGGGAAAGATTGCGCGGGAGGTGCGTGAAACTTATGTGTAAAGTGTCATGAACTATAGTGAAGTGCGCAGGTTCGATGGGCCCGCATTTGGCAGGAAGGCTTGCCTTGACTAGCTTTTTTGTTAGAGTTTGGAGCGTAGTTCACAAAGTGTTCAAAACATTCTTGAAATTTTTGTTGTGGCCAAAATTTCCAAAAAATTTATATCAACACTTCACGCATGGCCCGCATCTATGGCATTGGCACGAACTTGTACAAATGGATGCGCAAAACTATGCAGTGGATCCCAATGCGTGAAGTATAGAGGGGGCTGTTCACTGTTCTGTCAACACATCATATCACCTCATTGTGCCCCCGGGCCCCCGGGGGAATCTCAATTTGGACTGCCGGCATAGGGCATTCACACGGGGGTTCGCATGAGTACATTCTTGACCAAGTGGGATTGCCTGGTCTCTACAGTACTGCAGGGCTGTCGAACTCACACTTTGTTGGTAGATCCTGAATCTACGACTGGGCGAATCGTCACCTCTGCATAATCGAAAAAAAAAAAAATCAAAAGGGAATTTTGATTTTGAAAGAAAAGCCGTGGGCTTCTGCGAGGGATTTAGAACATTTCCAGTTGGATTTTAGGTCAAAAAGGTGAGTTGACTGAGCATTAAAACTCAATTCAAATTTGGATATTTATGGAGGAAGACGTGGGGGGGGCATGAAGAAAGGAAGAAAAAGCAATCAGGGACTCTTGTATTAAGAGTCAAATTATTGGTCAGTTATTTTAGGAATTTTCATGGTTTATATGTGGAAATAGTATGTTCGTTTGCATGACGATGGTCTGCATGAACTAGTTGGTTGTTTGTGTGTAGTGAATAATAGAAACCCCACCGATCGCGAAACCAGGTGAGACACTTTTGGAGTCGCCTTGTGTTGTTGGTCTGTTGTTTTTGTTTTGCATGAAAGTGAAGAAGGAAAAAAAGCAATCAAGGGACTTTGGAGTAGAGTCAAACTTATGGTCAGGTATTTAGGAATTTTAATGTGTTATATGTGGAAAGATGTGATGTTCGTTTGACAGACGATGGTCTGCATGAACTAGTGTTGTGGTGTAGTGAATAATAGAAACCACGGATCGCGCAAAACCAGGCGAGACACTTTTTGGGAGTCGCCTTGTGTTGTTGTTTTGTTGTTTTTGTTTGGAGTGGAATTTGTCATTGATTAGAACTAGGTTGTTTACTCTCCCAAGAAGTGCTGAGCATGTAGAACCAAGGAATAATTGGGGATTTAGTTGAACTAGTTAGGTCTTGTGTTGAGAAGAATTGGGTGCTCTGTTGTTATCCTTGATAAAACTACTTAATTGTGTTCCAATTTGCCAAGCCTTCTGCAGCTTCAGAAATTTAATATTGCAGTTCCATGTGAATCTATCCGTTTCTGTATAGAAACAATAAGGCATAAACCTTTTTCTAACTTGTCAGGAGCCTAGTTCTGTTATCATCATTGTGTTATGATAATTGTGCAACAGTGGGGACTCCGCGTGGGGTAGCGAGCCCGGATTTGGCCACAGACCATACCGGTCAGATCCTAGCCGATGCAATGAGGTGGAGCATCCCTTTGGCAGTAAACAGTGAGATGGACAAGGCACTAGCAAGGTCCGGGGTGGGGTAGTTTTGTAGAGGGATTTGAGGGTGTGTTAAGGTGTTGAACCACTATATATTATATTCCACATCATAACGTAATCCAACATTACATGGATATTCAGGAAACATCACGAATGTATCCGTTTTTCATGGCAAATCCTAGGCACTTATTTTTGGCTGATGGTTTCACCAAGAGTTGTAGGCAGAGGACAAAGAAAAGTATTTGTGTTTGAGAAAGGTATAGGCATTTCATTTCTTTCTGGTGCTATTTGATTTTGAAGTCAAGTTTCCACGATTACATTTAATTTCTATTCCTTATCTAGATGGGGGTTTTTGGTCAAACACGTTCATGACATTATTTTAGTAACAATCATTTTGCTTGTGTTGCCAAAATGGACCCAACTTGGATATAAATAGAAAGATTGATAGCTGTGTTAAGAAGTTTGCCATAATGGACATCCTATAAGAGAAACCTCCTCGTCTTGTAGTACAATCATTAGGTCAATATGAACTTGTTGTCGCTACCCTGAGCTTCACGCTGGGCGATCTAACAGTATTGAGCACTGGTGGACGTCGCAGTTCACGCTTGTATTTTACAGCTTAGTCCTATTGCTAAAGCGAGAAATTTGAAGCATTTATAGGAATGATGCAAGGTATGAGTCAGTGTTGCATAGTGACAACGCGCATTTTGGGTTATTCTGGATGGTGATAGGGTATCCTACACTCATCCCCCTTGGTAGTGTTATATCCATTTTGCGAACTTGACTGAATGTGTTAATTTAGTATTTATAGAATGTATTGCAATACACTGATGAGTTCCGTGGTATTTTAATTTTGGATGAGAAGCAGGATATCATGTGATTGCTGCTGAGGTAAAATGTACTATACACAAATCCAATTCGGTAGTATTTCATAATCAATGACAGTGATTCTTGTGGGGTTGGTGAAACCACCAGCTTGACAATCTTGGCAAATTTTGCATGCTGTGTTTTGATTTCAATTCACTTACCTATGCCTCTACTACTTCCCCCTCCTTATCTGACTGTTTCAGTCTCACCTTTCAGCATAAGATTGAGTGTAACTCTTTGTGAACCGGGGCTCTGAAAGGTTTGTAAACCTTGTTTGGACACAGTGAATCCAGAATTTCTTGGTCCGATAGCCAGGTTGTTTAGTACGGAGTACCTACTGCTCCTCATTTTAGTATTCATACCACTAATCTCGCAAGTGCTTGCGCAAGGAATCACTCTGCCTTTGGAGTATGCCCTCCGTTTGATTTTCCTCATTTTTATTTTCAAATCATTAGCGCGATTTCGTGTGGAGAAGGCTTACTCCTATCTCGGTTCACATTGGATCATGCAATACATTTTTGTTTCCATACCAGCGTTGTGAATTTATCTAATTGCATCATTCTACTGTTGTGACAAGCAGTTGGCTAGGTTGGATAGGTTGGTAGCTTTCGTTTGTTACAGGTACTTCTTACTTGTTTGTGCGTCTCTGAGCATTTCCCATCATGTAAAAATGCCATGATGCTCATCGTCTGGCTGTATTTATCCATATTTAGTAAGGAATCCCACACTTCCCTTTTTAGTTGCTGATCATTTGTAGATATACATCTTTCATTTCATTTTCCATTCTCTCCATCCTCCGGTGCAGAGCTTCCAGATTTAGATTTTTCTCTAGGTGGCTAATGTCTCACCGATTAATTTCGCCACCAGGTTTTAATACCAGTGAATGTTGATCACGATGGTCCTCACCCTAAACGATTCATTTTCATGAAACTGCCATATCCATATCATTCATTCTCTGACTGCATTATCTAACTCGACCCATAATTCATCATACAAGTCATTTCCTTCTATTTTTGTACCTTCTCCCAGCAGAGGCAGAAGACGATGTCATTGTTTTTCCAACTTGCCCTGTTTGTATCGTGCATTGTAAATATTGTAGTTCTACTATTCTATCCCTCCAGGCTACCACCTCTACCTTGCTTCAGTTTTGTTTGTGTAATTTGTTATTCAATACCCATAATGCAGGGTTTTGTTGGCCTATTACTGGGAGTATCCGGACTGGTCCTGCCAAGGTCGGCCGAGGCCACCAATGAAGCGCAGGAGCCTGTTGCTAAGTGTTCTGCTCGTAATATATTCATAGGTAGGGACGAGGGGAATATCATACTTCGAACCCATTGCTTTGATATTACACAACAGCCAGTCAAGTTCTCATCAGTGGCCTCTCTCCTTACACATGTAAGGAGTCACACTGGAACAGCTCTGTCTGACTGAGCTGATATATATATATATATATATATCATATATATATATATATATATATATATATAATATAATATATATATATATATATATATATATATATATATATATTAATCAGGGGCGTCGCCAGGGTTTTACAAAGGGGGGCTAAACTCGATGATTGACTCTAGCGGAGCGCCACCACAGGTTGGCGCGGAGCGTATCAGAAATTTTTTGGCCGTCGAAAGCTCCCAGATGACAGAGGATCGCCTCTCTGGGCCGTTTCATCGACACTGAAAATATCTTCAAGTTGGCTTTTTTTTCCTGTCATTTCTTATAATGGGTATTTTTTTCTTTAAATTTTCCTCCTTTTGATGGATAGGGATGTTCCCGTACCGAACGCATCGAACCGCATAGCAGTCATAAACTGATAGCATCACAAAAAAAAAACCTCGATCGTGAACTTAGGCCTTCAGTACAGTGCGCTATGCGGCAAGGCGTAATTGTACTGAAGTTTTTTCTTTGGTACTGCCGAATTGTTTGGACTACATACCGTCTGAGAATATCAGACTGGGGTGTCCGGAATGCGTCCCCCAGCGGATACGGACTGATACGCCTTCCCTCTGATTCGACAGCCCCAACGGTACAAGTAGTTATATGCGTGTCATACATCGGTCAAAAGAAAATTGACGGAGAAACACAGGCACGCGAGCGAAGCGCGCGGAAAAAAATTCATGTTGTTTTTTACTTCATAATGGTTAAAAAAACTATCACCACAACATTTTTATTCTTTTCCAAAGATTTTTGATTGTGGACGTGCCCCCCATCATTGAAGATTTTTGTTCGAATCCGATAACTTGATGTTCGGTACAAGTATTCCTGGTGGCATATAATCGGATTAAAATGCAGATGTGCGAAAACACAACCACGCGCGCGAAGCGCGCGAAAACCTTTGGGTTTTTGATTTACCTAAGTGATAAAATACTTTATCATCCACTCAACTATTTTTTTTTCATAAGAATTTGATTGGGGGGAAGTGCACCCACCCCATCTTTGAACGGTTCGTTCCGATACGAACGAAAGTGATTTCGGTACAATAGCTCCATGCGTGGAATTTCGGATGAAATAAAAATTGGTTATGTAGAAAAACACAAGCACGGCGCGCGAAGCGCGCGAAAAATTGTTGAGTTGTTTTTTATTTACTAAGTGTGTAAAAACCTATCACTCAGGACAGTTTATTATTTCCACTAGAATTTGATTGGGGGAAGTGCCCCCCCCACCATCTTGAAGATTTGTTCGAATCCGAACAACTTGATTTTCGGTACAGTAGATCATGCGTGGCATACAATCGGATCAAATTGAAAATGGCTGTAGGGAAAACACAACCACACATTTTGGGTTTTTGATTTACTAAGTGTTAAAAAACTATCACCACAACATTTTTCAGTTGGGGATTTGGGTGAACATGCCCCCCCTCCCCTCTATGAAGATTTTGTGTTGTTTCGAATCCGTGGAAATTAATTGTTGGTACATTAAATTGATGCGTGGGATATAATCGGATCAAATGGAAACTGGACGAGAAAACACGGCCACGCACGCGAAAGAGCGCGAAAAAAAAATTGGGTTTTCGTTTACACAAGAGTTAAATACTATCACCAACAACAAATTTGTCCCATAGGATATGTGGGGAACCGTGGCCCCCCCCCCCACCCCCCCCATCTACGACGATTTGTCGAACCGACAAACTATAGTAGTAGTAGTAGACAATTATAGACACATCACCCACCCCCTACGAAAATAAGTGCGTTTAAACATCGTTTGTCAAACGGATTTTTTTTTTTCGGCCCAACAAAAAACCACCAATAGGGCAGGGGGGGCACCGCCCCCCGGCCCCCTCGCCTGTGGCGCCGCCCCCTAATATATATATATATTATATATAATATATATATAGATATATACTATATATATATATATTATATATATATATATATATATATAATATATATATATATATATATATATATATAATTAGTAATAAGTATAAAAATTGCTCAATAGGCAATTACTTCCTGATGGCGCTGGGGTGCTGTACAAATGCTTATTATAATGCTATAGCTGTTCTATAGTACTGAATGAGATTGCTTGAAGAATGGTAATAACGTAAGTTCGGGATGAGAGAGAGGAGGAAAACTTGCTTGTAAAGTTTCAGCAGGGTGTTACAATCAATCACGTGATCATTTTTCGCCTATTGAAATGTGTATTGTTGCTGTAATATAGTTTTCAAAATCACAAAGTTGCACTAAAGATTACAATAATGATTGGCTTCAATGATACTATACTCACTAATTTCTAATTACAATCAGCTGATTTGAATTGAAGATTATAGCACTATTTCAAATACTGTGTGGCGTATGTATGTGACGGCATGGCCTGTGAAAACGCAACTCGGCCCCACTTTGATGATCAAGCTCATACTTTGTATTTTTGGGGGTTGGTTGTTTTCATAACCGAGTGGAACCCTTTTGTTTAGGGTAAGGTAATGGTTCCATCCAAGGTGACATTTTGTGAACACGATAAGTCATGAATGCTTGGTTCGATCACGTTGAAAATGGGTGAATAGCCCATCCGTGGGGAGTACGGGAACCCTATTGAATCTTGTGTAGGTTGGGGGTTATTTTTTAGTACAAAATGGGTAAATCGTGGAAAATGGATAATTTGGCCAATTTTGGCTTGTGACCATGATTAACTTGACCCCGTCTGGACTGATTAAATGATGCCGGTTTGTGGGTTTCCCATAATGAGTAGAGGAATCAGACCAAAGGTCCTATGAGGTGAATGAGCATCGAGGTGGTCAAGGAATCACTGGGCCTTTTAAAAATGGTTAGACGTTTCAGGAGTGACAGTCCTGTTTTACAACGCGGGAAACAGTTATATTGAGAAAACATACCCTATTGGGAAATTCTGAGGAGTAACGAAGTTGGACCGTATTGTAATCGAGATCATTAAATGCATGTATGAGATCCGGTGCTTGACTACGGCACTTGTCAGCGTACGACGCTGTTCACTCTAGTAGACGTTCCCCCAGAGTAATGGCGGTTCCCTATGTGGTGAGCGTATAGCCATAGTAACAATGGTTACCTTCCTTTTTCCCTGTCTTACCAATATGTGAACGTTCCGCGTATGTCGCAGGAACTCGGTTATACCCGAACTGTATATTTAGGAAGGCCTTTGGCGAGTATTTGTTAAGTGCGACAATCTCTAATTAAATGGGGATGGGCCCGTGATTAAAATTCTCTTAAATTCGCTTAATTCTCTTCCACGTATCCCTCTTTTATAGGTTAGCTCCCTCGATTCCCCTCCCCCTGATTCATCTTGTGTGGTTACAGTGAACCATCACCGCAACCTTTTTGTTTTTATATTGTGCAGTTGTACGATATGCTCCCGATCCTGCCAACTGGCCACTTTTACAAGCTTCTAGTTGAAGTGTTTTGTCTTGCCGTAATATCAAATCTCGATATTGAGAGAAATATATAAAATGCAGAAAATATTGAACCTTTACCTTTGTGTGGTTTATATCGACGATTTAATTTTCGTGCTGTGTGATACCAGCGCACTGTGCACCCGTCAGTTTGTTAAGTATTTTCCCGAGCCTATCCGCATCAGTGCGCTTGTGTGGAAATTATTCTTTGTACTTCGTTAACAGGGTGCAACATTCGGCGCTTTTGCTTCATTTATGCATTATTTGATACATTTATGTACCTTGACTAATGAGTAGTCAATTTAAGTCCAAAATATCGAAAAGTTAGCTTGGAAAATAAATTATAAAAGTTAGATTGCTTACCTGCCAGACCGTACGACGGGCCAGTGCTGCCAAAGCTGATGGACAAATACATTGTTCCTTCCCTCAGTGTGAACCTGATGTACTCTGACAACAGTCGTGTGATGGGCTGGGACGGACCAGTAGCCAAAACACGGTATGATAATCGTGTCCAACAAAACTTTCCCGATGATGGTCCGGGCTTCCTGGTCGACTCTTCCTGCTAAAAGAGTAAACCACAACCCTGTCTTCCAGTAATTCACAGGACCACGTTGTCTCGTCAAATCGTACCAAAGGGTGAAAAATCGGGTACCCTATTTTTTTGTAGCCTTTTTATGGTTTGAGTTCGTTCGCAAATGTACGGCCGAAACTACAGAACTATTATGAGGGATTCGCACATATCCGGATACTAGGTCTCTTCGATTACCAATCACAAAAATGCTAGATAGTTACTAATTGGCCTAATTTAGGTTAATTTAGGTAATTATTATATGTTTACAGTTTAATGAACATGATGCTTCGTTAGCACAACTATCTCGACTATTTTTGAATCCTTCTGAAACTCGTGTCTATAAGATCATATGTGCGCCTATTATGATTGCGGCTATGAATGATTATGTCATAGCTTCATCAGTGAAGTGTAGAGTGCAAGGGCGGGGATCGGTTTTTTTTGATTGGGGGTATCTTACCTGGTTAGTATTTAAGCGGAGCGCCAGCCCCGGTTGGCGCGGAACTCCCCCGAAAATTATTGATAATTACAAGCCCACAGATGGTCGGAAACGGTACCCGATTGTTTTAGGCTGCATATACCAAGCCGGATAGGATATCATATATATGTTCTCATATAAAAAAAACAAACAAAAATGAACTGCTTTTTTGACAGTTCAGTAGAGGGTTTTTTGCAGCGATTATTTAGTAAATATTGCAGCAGCTTGTGTCTAGGGGCCCATTAAATTTACTTATTGCCAATAGGAAGTTGAGGCCATTGATGAGGGCGCCTTCCTGTTGTGTTCCGGACCTCGATACCACTTCCCCACCCCCCCCCACCCCCCCCCCCCAAGAGACGACAAAATCTCTCGCGGTACGCGCCCTGTTGTATAAGGTCTCCAAGCTGATGCGATGTAACATAAGGTGCTCGGAGCACGTTTACCAGAGGTCTGCAGACGTCGCATCATCTCCAAACACTGTCGTCCTATATTGCAAATTGAAGAGGTGAGCCCTGATTCCTTTAACCATCTCAGGTTAAGAGAGGCAAGCCACAAAACTGGTCGAACAATTGGAGAAATTATACATTCCATAAGTTTCAAACTAGGCATGTATGGCTTGGCAAATATGAATGAGTCTGACTCTATTAGTTTGGGGATTAGTTCAGTTCAAGTCATTCAAAAGACCGTTGTGAAAGTATCGTATTTCTTTGTTAGCAAGTTAGTATAGTACTATTCGAAAAACGCATAAATGGGCATTACAAAATGGAGATATGAGAAATGACCCTTATCATTTGAGAGTCAATTGTCAGTTTAATTCGAGTTAGGGAGATGAAGTACTGGGAATGTTTGTTAACAGAATGATAATCAACTTTATCAATCGATCAAATATGTAAAGGCCCCTACTATAAATTCGTGTCAGTTCAGCGTTAATTAATGGTCTTGCAGGTTGGCATTGGCCCTAATATGACCATTTCACTACACATTTTTGTGTTCACATGTTAGATTCATGTAGTCAATAAGGGAGAAAGATCCTTTAAAGTGCATTCCGATCAAGCGTTCAGCCACGTTGGTCCTCCGAAACAGAAAACAACTGCGATAAATTGTACCTGGGCCGATCATATACAGTCGCCAGATTAACCCTGCTTATACTAGCGTACAGGGTAATTATCTCCTGTCGCAATGGTTATTGTGCATGTCTTTGGCCGAGAATGACATCCAATCAGCGAGGGTGACATTCCAACCTAGTTGATACCTATTTGCATTAGTGATCCAACACTAGAGTGTGATGAGCGGCTCTGTCGCGAGCGAGTATAATTGCGAGATGGTTCGCCGGCCTTTAGTGAGGCAACAACGTGAAGCGGATTGACAGAAGAGAGCTGCGCACCCTGCGTCTATACTAGGTAATTCGTTTAAAGAATGAGTTGTTTATATGTAACTGTTCCGCATATAGAATCCCTCGCAGGCCGTCGAGGTTATCAACCCTTGAGGCGAATGAATATCCGGAAATGGAGCCACGGAAAAACGTAAAAGAATGAAAGAATTGACTAGAGAACATCAAACTCGTCATCAGTTGATTCAATGAGTCATTTAGCGTGATTGAGATCGTGAGTTGTTTGCTAGTAGTTGAACCATTTCCCTTTCTCTTAAATCTGGAACAAATGTAAAAAATCCCCGGATGCCCCGCTTGAATATATCTGTGTGTGCTCGCTGAATCCAGCCAGTGAACCAGATTAACACAGGCAGCTGCATAAATACGAAGGAATACAAAAAAATACGACTGTAAGAGACCAAGGTGAATGCAAACGTGGAAAAGGGCAAAGGTATAAACGAAACGGCGAGAAGAAATACCGCTCTGTATCTCGCGTTCCACGGGGCCCCTTACCACCATCAACGGAAAACGCACGATTACCAAATCGTTTAGTGCTCATTGGAATAGGGGAGCTGTTTGCTTGATTCTGTATTGGTTGAAGTGGAAGCAGAGCTAAACAGGTAGAGCCAAATATATATTGTATGATCGATGTGTGAAAAAACCACTTACAACAGACTCACAACTTCGACTGTTGACTGTGAGACACTTCGAATCTGTCTGTCTATTTCGTTTGAAACTACTTCAGCTAGCGACTTTGAACTTCACTATCATTATTGATTCTTTAGAAAAATGTAGGAGACTACCCATAATTGTACTCCAATAATTCAACGACAGTCAGTTTAGTTAGGACATCAGCACCACAGTGAATAAACTTAGTGTAAGGCTACATATCTCATACATACTGTGGACCTGACATATATTTTCCAGCGTTGTATCATTCTTTGTCAACTGTAAAACTCTAAATGACTAAAGCTGAACTGACCAGTTTCTATCAATCCGTACCTAAGCATTCACCTTAGGTTCCACGTGTTTTTGGTTCTCTGCGTTGGTGCAATGCGTCTAGTTGACGTTTTTCTTTAACTATCAGAACCAGAACCATGTGAAGAAATACCATCGCAGGAACTGCCTTCGAGATGTCGTTGGTTTAACATCCCTTACTATTTTTGGCACACATCGGTGTGACCCATACCCCCAGACAACATTCATTGTTGGTCAACGGCTGGCAACTAGTAACAACCCATGAGCATCACGCCCTTAGACTCACTGAAGAGGTGATGGGTAGAGAAATGACCGACTTTTTCGATGGATTGTTATTCAATTAATGCCACCCTTTTTCATTCACTCGGATAGTGGGGGGCGTGCGAGAGGCCCGCCAATGCTGTCATGTATTTTGTTTTTGTTCTGTGTAATCAGTCGTGCCCTGATATTCATCCTACTAATGCTCTGCAACGAGTATTTATTCCCTGTTAACGTCAAAGTTCGCGAGTTCGGCCCCTAGCAGTCCTGTACAAGCGTGTGGTAGAAAGGACAATAAACGCCCACCGCAATCGTCTGATATATGAAGTATCATCGCTGAGCGAACGCGGTAAGCAATCTTTGGCTGGTAATACACTTGGGGCAACAATCCGTCCACGCTTATAAGCGTAGCTACAACATACTGACAGACTGCTTTCGCCACCGTGTCTTTCACGATTTCCCATCGTTGCACATTCGCTTAGGAACCTCAGAGTGGAGCCGTGATTACCTCCCGCAAGGTCGAGAAGGTGGCCAGTGTTGCGAGCTGTCCGTATCGTAGGCCACAGCAGGCTTGAATAAAGACAGGGGTTTTATCGTGTAGAATGGAAACTGTATTTATAGGTTCAAGCCCCATTTGCCAATAACGATTTCCTATGTGGGTTATTGCCTTCAAAGTTTTGGTCCCATTATCATAGAAATCGGGGAAAACCCCAATTGCGCAATACTCCATGACGTCACACATGGACAACCTAGGAAGTTATGTCATGTACTTCATTGTTTCATTCCGTTTGTCGGAATAAGTCAACTTTAGCAGAACCTGTGTCTTTCCTCTCACCACAGTAACCATCCACACCTATCACCCACTAAAGCCAATCTCGCCCATATACTAAATGTTTTTGGAGTGAGAATAATGGTGTATTAAGCATAAACAAAGATTGCTTTGCAGGGTTGTGCAAGTATGACATCAAATATTATTGCATGATGGGTTACTTTTCGATCTTGCGCACTCACCTGCAGACAAACTTCAAAGGATGGTAACTCCGTAACGGGAAGTCTTATGCGCTTCGGGTGGACTGACGCATTCAGTTCTTCCCCAGCTCATATTTAGCGTCTTTATAATCATCCGCAGTATGTCCTTCGAGGGAAATGTCGGAGTGAATCGGGGCATTTCACGCCAGAAGGGCAACAGCGTCGGATGCTGTCGTATCTGTGAATTATCCGGTATGAAAACTTTCTGACGATTGGCCCGAGGTCACTGAGAATAGTTAGCTGATGAAAATTATAGTTACGTATCAACCCGCCTTTTTATATAGCCTATTCAGTCGATAGAGTAGCAAGCGACGTATACTTTTCCACTGAAGAAATGGACCACGTACAACTGAAGATAGTTTGACATCCCCGCGAACAAGTGTTACTCCACATAGTAGGCTAGTAGCCTATTCTGACGTCGAAATGACATTTCGACTGGTCATTTCGAAATGTATTGGGGACAATTACTCACTCCAGATCGTCGAGAGACAAGAACCCCCGGTACCTATGCTTTCTGCCGTCTCCTCTGAATGAACTACTACTCTAATCAGTATTCATAGTCACTAGGGTTTCCAGCAGGTGAACTATCAAAAGTATACACTTCGATGCGTCAAAGACTTCACCATGTCAGTGTCCAAATCCAGACAAATCATATTCAGGCGTAGAGGTGTGTTCGTGCCTGGTCTTTGGCGGGCGGTGAGTATAAGCGCCTCTGTTTCAACTGTTCAATTTGGCATTGGCATACGTTGCATTGTATAACCCATGGAGTGTTTAAACTTTCCACTCATGAATATTAAATAAAACAAATATTATTATTATTATTATTATTATTATTATTATTATTTTATTATTATTATTATTATTATATTATTATATTATTATTATTATTATTATTATATTATTATTATTGTTATTATTATTATTATTATTCATTTCCCACAACTTTTCATTGTTGGGATGTAATGTACAAATTTACAGCACTCGGATTTTGGAAGGTCCAGTACTCGTCTAATGATGTGAGCGGTTCCAAGTATGGACTGTTTGGTCAGTTGCCTGATGTTTTGGCTCCCAGGTATCTTCTGTAGGTTCCCTTCTGGGTTCGGGGTAACAGCCCCCAGCGCCCTTACTACCCCTCGGATGACCTCGGCTCGGACATCCCAGAGTCTCTGTACTCAGCCTCATGTCCTGTATTTTTCGATCTTATCTCGCTCTGCTACTGATGTTGTGATCTGTCAGTATTGTGACTCTATGATCTTGGCCTGTCCCTCCAAGTTTTTCCAAGGACAACGAGATCTGGCCTTTCCACTGTAATTGGTTTGTCCGTCCGCAGCACAAAGTTAGTACACTGTCATCTTCTTTGCCACTGTCTCAGAGTGATGCAGCCACGGCTGCTCTGGGACCTCTATCTCGTATTGTTTTGCAGATCCCCAGTGCAGGGCGGCTGCAACTTTATTGTATTCGGGCAAATACATCCCGTTGGGCCATCTTTTGACATCCTGTCACCATGTGGTTCACAGTTTCGTCTCCTGCACTAACATTTAGCACGTGCTGTATGGTGTATTGTGTGATCCTGGTATTTGTGTTCATGGCCTGGTCCTGTGCAGCTGTGATCAGTGATTCTGTTCCTATTTCGAGTCCTACTTTGGAGAGCGCACGGATGCATTTGAATGATGGTGACTTCTCCACCTGACGAGGGTTATGATATGGTGGAGTGGAGTTTTTCTGTCTCGCCTGAATGAAATTAGAGGAGAACTAGTGGTAACTTGGAGTGTGTGTGTGTGTGTGTGTGTGTGTGTGTGTTGTGTGTCACAACTTCTCGTTAGAGGATATCTCTCGAACAATAAGTGCAATTGCGACACAGAAAAATTGTCAGGGAAGCATCGGGCTGGGTGTGAAAACGATCTGATTAGATTTTGGGCACACAAATCACTAAGTTAAGGAGCGGTAATAGCCATTATGTAATTTATTGTGGGTAGGCTCGGTAGCAGATACGGGTGAACCGTAGGTGCTATGGGGATGAGTGTTGGCACATAGATGCGGGATATAAGGTAAATGAACTGATTATTCCAGCGTAAAATATGGTAATAAGTCGTCAATTTGCATAATTATGCGAAATTAAAAAGTTTGTCGGATTTTCACGAAACTTGGTGAATATGGTCTACCTTCAGTCTCAGAACTTTTTAATAAAGAATCGGGGTCAATAGAGGTATTTCAACGTAACTAATTGCAAATTTATGCGAAACTTCAAGCTGACTTGGATTTTGATGAACCTGGTGGGGATGTTTGACTTGAGCTTCAATTTTTTCATCAAGATTCGGGGTCACGGGAGGTCATTAACATTCAATTGCATAAATATGCGTAATTTTGAAGTGTGCCGGATTTCATGATGAAACTTGTTTAAATTGCTAATTTGCATGCTTTAGGCAATTTTAGTCACATTCCACAAAAACTGTTACTCCCCATAGAAGACATTGTCAATAATCAGTCCTTCGAATTGAAATTGGCATGATTAGTAGGCTTTTCTTTGTTAAATGCTATACCGAAATCTTCAAGCGACACAGGGAATGCCTTGTAATGTTTGCATGGTGACTAATAGAAGTAAACACTGATCGCGCAACCAGGCGAGAGCAATGGGCGGTCGCCGGTCTTTCCGATATTTCCCCGTTATCATTGAAGCCATTGTTTCCCACTGTATTATTAACAAATTTTATTGAAAAAAAGGAGTGAAATAGTCTGTCAAAGCGGCTAATGAAAATTTGTCACAGTGAACGCTTGTTTTCCAGATATCAAGCAGCTACGGTGCATTCCCAAACAAGAGTTGTCCGAAACAGGAACAAACAGGAATGGTGGTCGTACTGGGGACGATAACTGTCACCAGATTCTATCCTGCGGCATTCCAACAGATTTGGCCCTCACGAACGCCGGATCATCTCCTTGACAGACAGGGGGTAGCGATGTTGGTTGGAGATTTGTTGATACTCTTGCAGGAAGATAATGACATCCAATCAGCGAGGGCGACATTCCAACCGATTATGACAAACCCATTTACCAATCAGCGATCTAAGATCATGGGCCAAGCGGCCTTGGATGCAACAATGTGAAGCAGATTAGAGCTGCGCTTTTTGTGTCTTTCTTGTGGGTTTCTAGAATGTTTGTGTGTAGAAAATTATGTAGCGTAGCCATTTTGCGGTCTTGTCGGTCATTGAAGGACAACTGCAGGCTCGTACACAATCGATGTTATATTGTGGAGAATGGAAAACTGTACTTATAGGTCCAAACCCATTTCAATACGATGTTCCTATGTGGAGTTAGTGGCCTTCGAAGTTAGTCCATGCAGAGAGATCGGGGAGAATCCCAATTGCGCAAGTACGCATGACGTCACACATTTGGACAACACAGGGAATTACGGTAGTCTTTCATGTTTCATTTTGTTTGTACATAAGTCACATTTAGCAGAAGTTCGTGCTGTCTTCCTCTCACCAAAGTAACCATCTACACCTACAACTAACTATCAGCAATACTCTCCCAGAGGACTAAATGCTTTTCGAAGTGAAATTATTGGGACTTTCAATAGAAAACAAAGAATGTTGCCGGGTTGTGCAAGTTTGTTATGCAAGTATGACATTATTTATTATTGCAATTATGGATGCTTTCGATCTGTGCAATACACTGCGCACAAACTTCAAAGGACTGTAACGCCGTAACGGAAGTCGATTTGAATTTCGGGGCCTGATGCATCAGTTTTCTTTTCCCGCTAAATACTTAGCCTCTTTATGATTTATCCCTGCAGTTGTCCTTTAATCATATTTCTTCTCTTCAAATGGGAGTGTCAATCACTCACACAGAAAAAGTACATCGCAATCCGAAATGGCTATACAACGAAGCGAGTGTCGTAATGTTATTATATGTACAGTGTTATTATGTTTAGTCTGTAATTAGTCAAAAGTACTGAAACCGAGGTTTAAACAATTGACAAATGATAAATATTGACGAGGATTTGGACGACTTTCCTCAACTCAAAGACTTGACGAAGTGTAGGATTGACATCACACTAATGAAAGTGTCGCATAACCTCAAGCAAACTTGAATATTTATCCAAGGAACCGTTGGTGACCGTCAACAAGTGCGGGCAGCTATCCGACAGACCAGGTATAGATGGGAATCTGATACTAGTCCAAGTAATTAAATTTGTCACATCAAAATAACGCATTATGGAGAGGATACTTCATTGGTGATCAATCACCTGGAGAGACACAGCATGGGGTGGCGGGAAGGAAAGTCATGTGTCACCACATGATTGAAACTGGATAAGTGCCAACTTACATTAATAAGTATTCCCGTGGATGTTTTGTGTACCTAGTTCTGATCGAAGCCTTGCCCGCGTCACGTCGAGGTTAGTAGCCAAGTTTTGTGCACTGTTATAGCGGGGGATATTATTGGTTGGCTGGCAGAATGTCTGACTTGTTAAGTCGGCAAATGCCTAGTTCGATCCAGGTTGAAATTTTGTATGCAGCTTCCTCTATAGGAAGTACAGGGACCCTATTGTCTTTGGATCAGGTTTCGATTTGGGGGGGAAATGAGGGTATAATACATGCAGACGGCGGTACAGATGGAGTGTGAATCCGATTGAGAAATTATGGACAGTCGGTAGTACATGGATCGAGCTAGGATCTATAATGGTCTACAATATACGAGATATGAACGATGGTATATGTTCATTATCCTGTCCAATAAAGAGAATTGTTGATCTTTTCAAATAATTGGAATGCTATTTATTAATTCGCCGTACGTCAGGATAGGTAGACACCAATATTGGATTTATATGTTAAATCATTGTTAACCTAATGGCAGAATGTCTCACCTTCGTTATCAACCACATTTCTCTATACTTTCCGGCCTATTGATAAATTGAGTAGAAAATAATGCGGTGTCAACTCGGCTATTGGTTATTCCAATTGATTTGCATTTCGTAATCCCGCAATGGGGAGTAAGTGAAAGAGACTCAGGCCTCTGCTACTGGCTGTCACAGGTTCAATGAAGTAATACACAAAGAATGCATTGTTGAAGTGAACAATATATTTTGTTGTTCAAAATAAATCTGTATCGTAACAAAAAATGTACAATCTAATTTCTCTATAAAACACTATTAGCCAAACTAAACCCATCGTGCCGAGGGACTATACCCAACACATCTCCTCTGACCAATTGTCTATAATTACGACTCTATACCTTCACAAAGGCCTAGCCTCAAGGAAACCATACCTTTGAATGACTGCCGTGACGATACAAAACAACGGGTGGCGATTAATAAATGTTCAATATTCCGAAATATGTGTCAATAATTCGCCCCTAGCTCCTGTCGACTGCGGCCCCCGCCATGGGAAGGTCCCTGCCTTTACTCAGACCGTGACCCGCCAAATCGTGCTTCCCTCGAACCATACTTATACGGAGCTGAAGTCGTCCAACATGGATATCGGATTTACACAGATTGCCCTTTGCTTGGTAAATGCGTCAAATAACTTTACTTCAATACGAATACGTAGTGAGGTTTGGCCGTCCTTTCTCCGTTCTAAGTAAGTTCACGAGCTTCCATGCACTTTAGTGTCACGCCCTAGATCCTCCACAGTAAATACAACGGGAAGCTGTACAGTAACGAAGCACTGTATGAAACCTCCTCTCAAACGACGACTCCATGGGCCAGGGTGTCGGAACTTTACCTTCATCCTTACACCCCGATCACTACTACAATAGGCGCGTTCATATGTCTCCACACGCTACCTAGTCCCCAGGCTACCCACTGTACTCAGTACCTGCTGACCCTGGTACATTGTAGACTGTGAATGGATGGCTTCTATTACAACAGAGGGATCTTCCAACAACCTTCTTCTGCATGTGATAAGCAGGTGGGTCGTTTTATTTTATAGATTATCCGGATTGGGGATAGGCAGAAACTGTTACAAAATGCATTAGGCCTATGTCCAATTGGGGTCAAGCCTCTACATCTACACGGCCAGACCCGAAGATACTCTTTAGGTGAGAAAGCTTCAGCTAAAAGTTTAGCCGAAACAAGTCGCCTCCATTTCGTGAAAAAAAAAAACAGCATGCCCACAATAATAATAATAATAATAATAATAATAATATAATAATAATAATATAATAATAATAATATATGGAAATATTTGGGCTCCCATATATAAGCCGCTATTTTTCATTCACTCCGCTGGCTCAGGGTAATCAAACCTGCTCTCGCATATTTACTGAACCGATAACCGACGAGTTTATAGGAAGTTCAAGGCCAACTTTATTATGACATGCTGGTAACTAAGGAACAACTGTGAAACTCGGTGGTTTTCTTCAACTCTCTCGTATTCTTCTTCACTTTGCATTTCTTTTAACTCAAGTCTTCTTCTGTTCTGTTTCACAGCTTTGGGAATCATCCAACTCCGGAACGCTGCGCGAGCAGAGGAATCAATCACAGTGAGGAAATTAAAATCGATTATGGACCATCCTTTCCATTAGATTTACTTATTACTTAGGAGAAAACCACATTCACCCACAATCATAAGTTCATTATTATGTAATCCGTCCACTACTTTCTCCAATATTTACTACATGGTAAGACAATTCTGACCCGAGCACGGCGATATCTTGAAAGCGTATCTTGATAGCACTCTACAAGCGCTGTACCAAAGTAATGTCCAAGCAAATTAATGTTGAATACAAATTGTGTGAATGGTTAACAGTGACTGAGGCATTTGTCGAAAGCCTTCTGGTCTGGTATTTTTATGTTCTGTATGTTCCACTGGGTGTGAAATCCAGCCCGAACATAAATTTAGAAAGAAAGAAAATCACTAACTCGAGATACTCACTGTGAAGAATTACAATGCATGCACGCCTCGTGGCACTTACAGTTAATGCATGTATTTTATTGTTTCATGTTGCCCCCTCTAGTAATTCATCACATCGCGAGCAGTTTGGTACATCTGCTAAGAACGATTCAGGCAGGCCCGTCACATACATAGTGGGGCTGTCTTATTCGCGGGCCTAAGATTGTAATTTATATGCCTCCACAGGAGCAATCAAAGGGAATGATCCCCGGGTTTGAATGAACTGTACCTTCCCCGGTGCTATGGTGAATTATATTTACCTGTACTCGGTCATATCTCACGTTTACCGGAATCGGATGCGATTAGATGTTGGCAATATTCACTGGAATAGCCCAGTGAAAGTTTTGTCTCTAGTCGATTACCAGAAGTGTAAATCCAGTAACGTGTACGCTTCAAACCTCCTGACATGGCCCATAATCATCTCTTTGTAACCATATGCTTGAGATCGGTTTGGTGTCGTCAATCACCAGTCGATGTCGCTCATCGGTGATGACAAAAAAAACAGTCATCATACAATGATCGGCAACTGGTCTGGAGCCTATCGATTGCGTCCTAGGAGTCAATTATTTGATTTTTGCTCCTAATATCAATTAATTCTGCTCTGATTTGCCATTTCCAAGATCAATGTCAGCACCTCTGCGAGAATCTGGGACGCCCCTGTCGTATTGTGTCTTCTTCCATGAAATACCGAGAAGAGAGGAAATCCTGAGGATGTGGTTTCAGGAACGTGTTCGCTCTAACGAAATTCTCACGAATAATTTCAGGGCTGATGTTGTGGCCAAGCCATTCAAGGTATGCGGACACTGTTCGAGGTCGTTAGTGATAGAAGCGTGTACCTGTTGACAATGATTTTGATGATTTGCGACGCTGGTCAGTAAACTTTTCCATTCTCATTAGGCTCAATGGGAATTGTAGATGTTACTTTAAAGATGGTTGGAGTGAATGACCAGTCAATCGCAAAGTCGACGTGAGATATATAAAAGGCAGACATTTTTGTTATATTCCCAGATTTTTCTACTTACAGAATATCGAAGATCAGGCTTCACATAATTCCTGGCCTGCGTATGGTTCTCTTTCTCACATATTTTTCGATATCTGACGAACGTAAGCACTTCATAAAAACATCTAATGTCTACCGAATGCATCCCTGTACGCGAATACTTCAATTCCTTAGGGGCAATGAAGCGCCTATACCATTATACCGCAGCACTGCAGTCAAATATGAATGAATATGAGAGGAATGGAGAGATAAAAAAAAAAAAAAAAGCATTGTATGAATGGGCATGATTAATCAACAGTCAGTGGTAGTTTATCGGCACGATCATCTTCATAAAGTAAATGTTATTGATGATTGCTTTAGCTACCTCCACCGAGGTAGCACTCCGAAATATAACAACGGAACTCCTATATATGTAAGTACAAAGAATCGCCTGGGCCTAACAGAAATGAATAGGTCAATTACCGGATATTACAGAAACAAAATGCGGGCAGCCAAGGAGACGCCTTGGAGCATCCCAGCATCCCAAAGTTGACATAACGAACCAAACACTTCATGCACTAGAATTTCGGCGGGGCAATAACCGAGAATGATGTGGCCTGAGGCATTCATTGTCACTACCTATTAATGGAGCACTGTGTTCTGAGGAATTCAGTCGAAGGTGTGAATATTATATTCCTGATCCGTGAGCCATCCTGGAGTGTTTAAATTTCGGACGTTCGGACGGTGGTAGGAGGGGTTCTAATTACTTCAGTCCGTGGATAGCCTTTAGGCTCTTCATGATATATGCTCATATATTTTGTTGAAAAAATGCATGTTTGGATCTTGACGTAAACAATGTAAAATTATCTTTTCATTTAAACTGCATTTGCCTATAACGGCGTTGAAAAAACCCTGAGCAAGTTATTTCGTGCAGGATTCCATTTTTCGTTAAAAGCTACGAAATAATAATGTATTACTCCCGTATGTCACGACTTTTGAAAGCCTGTCTATCTGATATGATTTCATACCTACCTGATTGACCGCCCACGTATTTCCGTTAACATGGATTGCCTATTGTGGGCCTCTGATATACGACATCTTACGTACGTCAGCCTGAATTGATCATGAATATTTTCTTCCGGAGATGTAATGGTGATTCGTGAAATGACAAGTTAGCAGTGATAAATATAGCTTATACTATCCCACAATATTGTGGAAAATGGGGGTAAAGACCAGAAACAAGACAACGTTAGGATGTCTGAACTTTGGAACCACTGAATAGCCAATGCAGGCATAGGTTATCGGGAGACAAAACAGCCAAGAAGCCAAAATATGGATGAAATTCCTCACAAAACAGTATACCATGCAATTGCTCACAAAAAAATAAATGATTCCCTTTTCAAATGGACACTGCGAAAACCAGCGACATGCTGCACTCACACTCAATTGGCACATGCATATTCAAAATTCCCGTACGTTCTGTCAGGCAATTCAGTCAATGCGCCGCAGAGTTTACAACAATTTTTGGGATTTATTGTTCTTATTGTATGGGAATTAATTGTTCTCATTGGTAAGGGGCGGCCATCACTGAACGCAGCGCCGCGCCGTGCCGCGCTGCACCGTACTTTGCAGCGCTGCAAAAAGTTCAGCGAGGGTGTCTACACCGAACTCCACGCCGCGCGGTAACTTCAGGAATCAGTGACAAATCAATATGGCGGCCATAGATCCCGGATTCCTAAGTGAGCACGGAGTGGTTGCTTTTGTGCATGTGATAGTACACCGAAAGCGATGAAGAAACAATAGAGGGTTTCGGGGTACATCCAATACTCCAATCTAGAAAACGATTGGTGAGTTTAACAGGATGTGTGCGGAAACTGTTTAGCTTTTATCAATAACTCTACTGTGACTTTTGTATATTTTTGGAGCACTGTTTCTCGTGGAGCGATGAAATGGCCGTTGGCCAACAGCATCGTACCAGATGTGATGTGATGTATGTCAGGAAACTGAAGCTCAAAGGAGTGAGATTTGCAGAGTATTGTAGAATGAGCCCAACGCAGTTCGAGTAGTTGAGTCAAGTGTGTGCCCTATCGATACAAAAAGAAAAACAACAAAAAGGGAAGAACTACAGGAGCTGTCAGTGTTTCTGAACAACCGGCAATATGCCTGTGATAAGTTGTTCATGTAAGTTGTATAAAACAAGGGTCTGATTCAGCAGATCCGGAACTAAGCTTAAGTGAAGTATCTGTTGCCAGTTATTTGGGTATGGTATTCCCTTCCGGGCAAAGGATCGAACAAATGAACTGCCATGCAAATGTGTAGAAAGGAATATTGCACTGTCGATATGCCATGATAATCAATGAGCGTCGATCCTGGGGGTGACGCATCCCCCCTACCCCCCGACTTTAAACTTGAGCGACGCTTAATGGGCTATCGCAGGAATGAAGACACTAAATAGTAAATACGTGTTAAGGTCATGAATAACTGATCGCAAATGGTTCCCTTCGCAGGTTTACATTTTTCCAATACGATAGACTTTTCGTGGCTATATTGTACTCCAAAATGCTGCACAATTCGTTTCCTCCTTGAGGATTTCCCACACAAACCCAACAAAATTATTTCCATGGAACAGTGATTGCGGTCACTGTTGTCACCGAATGATCCTCTGTGATTGGCTAATTGAATATCGCGGCGCCGTCCCACGCCGCTCCATTTTCGAAGCGCGGGCGGATGACCGCCTCTTAACTGCTTAGGGTGGGATTTTTTAACGGGGTCTCACTGCCCCGTTGTCATCCCAGTGTCTCATCGCTGCTGTGGAGGGAGTTCTGTTTCATCCGGGGCTCAATTGCTGACACCAAGTTGTCGCACCGATGAGCAAGTTCATGTATTCATGATAAGAATATAATGATATTCGTCGGAGGTCACGACAGTCATACGGAAATACAGGCTATACTACGGTAAAGTTGACAAAGCTCTCTGGAACGAAATTGGGTCTCTTGCTAACGTGAAAATTCACAAATATTAATCCAAAGCCGCGAACTACCAATCACAAGGAGTGGTGCGAATTGGTTCTTGAAAATTGCTGGCAGTTCGCGTGGAAATGGTAACCTGTAACGGTACCGCTGACGAGTGGTCTGCTTGGTTATAACTGTAACTGCAACTTAGTGTTGGTAAAGAGGTATCAATAGACAGCAGATGGACCTACGGGATAAAATGTCGGATTGTGGGGTTCTTTCAGAAGAGGAATGAGCATTCCGTTTTCCTTGAGAAGAGGCGGCAACGTTTACTGGAAAATTTACTGTAGGCCTACTGCACCTTTCCATCTACTGAATCGACGTGGACTCATTACAACAGTCGAATGAAAGTGGATAATTTGTATCCAGCAACGGCCGTTTCTATCGGAATCGTATGTATATCCACAAGTTCCAAACATTTACTTGGGGTTCTCCCCTCACTGTCAGCTATAATTACGGTCTAGCGAGTCTCGGTATGTAATAATTATAAGTAGTAGTGGTTAGTGTTAGTTCCAGTAACGACAGGAATGTGCCACTTCGCACGCGGTCCTCAGCCTCAATTAACGTATTATTTAATCGCTCGATGACTTCTGTCAGAGTCGGCAGCCAGACAAACAAACTCAAATTAGACGGAAAAAGGAACGTGACAGTTTGGCATTGAACTATCAAATCACCGCTATATAGAGTTCAATTTCCTTTGCGTACATTTCGCTACTAGCACTTCGTCATACGAACTCACCTACATTCAGAGAGGAATGTAAGTTAGTAGGGAGATATATCAGTTGCATGCGTCATGCTCGATATTTCACTGATTGGAGAAATGAATTCCACCTGGTACGGATACACTACTACACTGCTATATATAGCCACGTTGAAGCGTAGACCCATCGACGTGGAAGAGAAATAGACTTTGCTAAGTGGGTGGTACTCTTTGAGACATTGATGAATTTTCTGACGCCAATGGCAATGATGACGGGAGGTTTATAGCAAATTGTTCTGAAAGAGAATGCTAGTCTCGTAAAACAAGGCTTAGCAGGCCAGAATGATGTTACAGGGTGAAAACGTCGAGACTTCGAAATTTGCAAGTGTTGAAATACACCAACCTCAATAATCTGATACAATTAGTCGCTTCTGCAATGCATGAGGTTTCCCGTTCATTACCGAGAATGGCCATTCCCTCTGCAATCTCTTCGTATCGATGTACCTACTCATCGCATATAGCCAATGATCACTCTAGTTCGAAGGACGTCAAGTCTCACATCGATTGAGGTAACATTTCCGGCGGCTGTTAGAGTCAGTCAGAGGGAAATTGACGGATCAGCAAGCCATCGTTCAGTTGATCGATCTGCTTGATACAGAGGGTATGTGTCTAATAGCTTTGCTTTTATGTAGGTTGCATGCACTTATGAATAGTGGCGGATTCAATTTCATGATAATAATAATAACAAAGGAAAAATATAATTCCTTCGACAGCTATTGTTTGAGTTTTTCCTTCCATTCGAAAACAATATGAGCCGAACAGTTCATACCACACGCAGTTTATTTCGTGCTTCCATAGAATTAGAAATGTGGGTAACTTTCCAACCCCGTTTCTGCTCAATTGAGTACAAGGTAATGATGGCCGACTTGACACGCATTTCCTCCGTTTTAATGAGTTCCAATGAGCGGTACACAGTTGTTAATGGAGCGTCACAACATGGTGATAACATACACGACAACTAATCATTAACAGGGCCTGTTAGAACACTCGTCATCACACACATTGCGCATCCTTCAGGGGGTGGTTTGAAAATGACATTTACGAGACTGTATACAGGTATAGAGAACGAAAAATTGCCAGGTTCAGTTTAAAGAGTTCATGGGGAGCACTAGATGTAGGTTGCATACACTAAACTTGATCGCATGGTAATTGCTTCGTCTATACCGTGGTGATTATATATTTATCTCACCCGAAAAAAGACGGAGTAATAAAACGGTAGCGATGTTGAGCGGAATAACCAGAACACATGGACATTGTAAGACAAATAATCTCCACCTGGTTATACATTCGAATGTTTGACAACTGTCGTTTTGCTGGGAAACAGCGGAAATGGAAGAGGCAGGTCGTCCGCCGCAGAATTACTAGCTTGAACGAATATACCACGACCTCGATATTTCTTCCATTAACTCGTTTTTGGATTGTACTGGGCCGTTCTCCTTTTCCAAAAAATAGAATTTCGAAGAAAAAATGCCACTCGCTTCTGGAAGCTCTTATGAAATGAATAACAATGCATGCTGGACGCCTGGCATGCTTTTATCGGTTCAGGTTCAACCCAACTATCCATTAATTCGTAACCTCACAATTTTACTCTTGCTTGACAGATATTGGATTAACTCGATATCGCAAACATCTGTTTGCCTAAATTTAGATGGAAGTTGACAGCGGAAGTAAATGTTCTGTAACAAATTTGCAAAGTTGATGCGTTCTTCTATTTTGAAAGGCAATACTGGTAGTTTGTTACACTATCCTTCATTTACATTTGCGGCCCTTTACATTTTTCGTCCAGGGTTGCTAAGGAAATCGAGACAGCGAGGCCGAGTTATGTCGAAGTATATTGAATGTCCAGATGCTCATATGTAAACGGATAACATTTCCAGATCTCTGTATGGTTACATCAGTTTGGCTGACCATCTGGAAGATCTCATTTTGTCCAGTCGACGGCACGTATTAGTATTAAATGTCCATTTCTCTCCACGGGTTATTCCGCTCCACGAAATAGGACAGTCTAATAAACTCGTTGTGAATGAATGTTGGTATTGGCTTTTATATTCTTCACACACTCATTGGATGACCCTCCAGTACAGTATATCTTCCAAACATGTCGAAACTGGGAAGTACTCATCATAGCAACTACAATGAGCATGAATTGACCGTTTATATTGTTTGCTTGCTGAGTCGGAACTCCGCGAATAGCGAATTTTACCTCAATTCTCGCGAAAACCAATAATTATAAAAATCGACAGCAAGGTACCGGAATAGCCAGAACGTAGATGGTATACACCAAACTCACATTATTTGTACTGAGAGTAAATTCGCGTCTCATAACAAATGCTGGAAATAGTTGAACATAAGAAATTCCCGAAATGTGGGATGTAAGAATGGGATGTGGGTCTTCATAATTCTAATAATTTCTTCCTTATTGATTTCGCAATTTTAGTAACCATTTCGGTAACCATTTCTTATTTGTTAACTGGTAACTCTATGTAATCTCGCATCAATCTCTAAGTTTTAGTCAATGAAATCTTGACCAGATCATTTTTTTACCTAATGATTTGCCTTCACATCCACAACCTTTAAGGGCCGGTCACACTATAACGATTTTTCTATCGTTCTGCTACACGATCTTTTTAGATTTCAGTCTGAATCAGGAATGAGATGGTCTGTGTGGTAACAATGTCATGAATACTAGTTCATTATCAAAATACCTTCTCAAGATCGAAAGTGTTCGAAAAAAACCTCATTCCTAAATGACGTCATATCGAAAAATGGTAAGAGTCGTAAGATAAATCGTTGAGCTCAACGATAAATAGGAAAACTATGATGATATCCAAACGCCGGGACGAGGAAGGCTTTTTTCCAACTTGGAATGGTTTGGCAAATAGCGAATCAAGTCCTCCATCCATGTGGCAGGGGGGTGTTCCAGACGTCATATTAATAGGCCCCGGTATTAATCGGCCTGAACCAATAATATCGGATCGTTGCACGACACGATATCGTTATAGTGTGACCGGCCCTTTATACCTACGAGTTTATTGGATACTTGTATTTCCGAGTCGAAGTGTTATTTTTCTTGATCTGAACCTCAGTTTCAATAAAATCCTCCAGGCTCCTTGTATCTGATAAATTATGATTGCTCCTGAATTTGACGGTCACCCGTATGGCTCACCTGCTAGCAGTAAGTTCCATAACGAAAATGAGGATTGCTAACCTTTTTTATATACACTCAATTTCACCGTATCATGCGTTGGTATGTTAAAAGATGTCGAGCGTCCTTCATTCCTCTATCATTCCTCTATGGAATGCTGATTTGTTTATAACGCCCCATTAGGTTGAGATCCCGAGAGCCTTTGAGAACTTAGCAGTTTGATATGCGGAAAATGAAGGTACGGGAATACTAGGGGGCAATGCCACCTCAGAAGCCCTAGACGAAAAACAGCTGGCAAAGCATTATTGGATCCAGTGGCTTTTGTGCCTTAAGCAAAATTGATATTTTTAAAGATTATACTCGCAATATGGTATCATAAAGAATATAAAGCGTCGCTTCGTTTGCTCTACGGACGGTGGACAAAGCCGTGACAAGCCGTGACAAAGCCGTGATAAAGAAGACGCGTGCAGACATTTATTCATGAACGGCAGTAATTTCTTAATTATAATACTGCTATAGGTGAGGCGGATAAGTTATAAAATAGCTCATCAGTCTGACCCCGACGTTCGTTTATAATTTATTGAATTTTGCGTATGTTTCGCAGAAGTTTGCGTATGTGTTTTACGCAAATGTTTTCCATGTGTGCCCCGCGATACTGGGAAATATCATATCATGTTCTCCTACTTGTATAACTGAGGTAATTGCCTTTGTGATTTTTTACTTGAAGCCCCAGTAGTATAGGGAAATTGCATTATTAATAGTAACCACGCCATAACCACGCCGTCATGTATACCATATCAAGTTGACGCTTTTCTGAGCCGAATCCAGCATAGCGATCAGTGGGTGATATCGGAATAGCTATTAGATACGTACATTCAGGACCATTGAATGGATTCGAGATAATCTTTAGTTTATTTGCTTCAGTTCGCAGGTGTGGGTTGCTATTCGACTATAGCCGTGTACTCCATGAGAAGTTAATAACGACAGAGATTTCTTTCATTGCGTTTACCCACACAAACGTGAATGAGCATGCCTAACTTTTTTCTTCTTCTCAAAAGTACTTCATTACAGCTAATAGTACTATACTTTTGCCCATTGAATATATTGGGGTCAAGCCTCTACACGACGAGACTCGAAGAATACTATAGGTGAGAAAGCTTCAGCTAGTCGTCTTGCATGCCCACCATTATAATAATAATATAATAATAATAATAATAAAATAATAATAATAATAATAATAATAATAATATAATAATAATAATAATAATAATATAATAATAATAGTAATAATAATGATCAGAATCTAGTCTAGGACCTACGAAGTGCTCTACGGGTGATTGAACTGAAAAACAATACTAAATTAATAATTGCATGAGAACAAATCCACATCAAGAAGTCTCCACAGAGTCCATCGATGACAGACCTGCAACTGGTATGGCGTTAACTGTCGTGTAGGCTATATGTACATGACAACCTCGGCTGTCCAAACTTCAATTAAAGGGTGCTGAAATGTTTCATTTTTATTAGTTTCATTGGTCTACTGCGTGCAGTTATTGAACATTACAGCCAACCAGTGTACTTGCTTGAAAATTCAAGAATCAAGACCAAATATTCCATTAATAAATGACTGTAGTGTCCCATTCTGAAAACCATGATATAAAGCGTTGTTTTTCATTTGAAAATATTTGGGCTCCCCTATATAAGCCTATTCCACTCGCGCTGCGGTCAGAGTAATCAAAACCTGTCTCTCAGCAGCTGTATGGAGCCGATAACCGATGAGTTTATAGGAAGTTCAAGGCCAACTTTAATATGACATGCTTGCAACTACGAAACACTGTGAAAACTCGTGGTTTTCTTCAACTCTCAGTTTTAGTTTTGGAATCACCCAACTCCGGAACTACCGCAGCAGAGGGAAATCACAGGTGCGAGGAAATTGAAATTGATTATGGACCTTCCTTTCATTAGATAATTATTTAGAGGAGAACCACATTCTACCCACTATCACAAGTTAATAATTATTCAATTATTCAGTTCCACGATCTCTCCAATATATTACAAAGTAATAACAATTCATGACCCGTAGTACGGCGATATCCACATAATTTTCCTCAGGAACTCGATATCTTGAAAAGCATATCTTGAATGGCACTCTAGAGCGCTGTGCCAAAGTAATGTCCAAGCAAATTACGTTGAATGCAAATTGTGTGAATGGTTAACAGTGACTGAGGCATTTGTCGAAAGCCTTCTGGTCTGGTATTTTTTATGTTCTGTATGTTCACTGGGTGTGAAAACCAGCCCGAACATAAGAAAGAAAATCACTAACACGAGATACTCACTGTGAAGAATTACAATGCACGCCTCGTGGCACTTAACAGTTAATGCGTGTAACTTTTATTGCTTCATGTTGCCCCTTTGGTAATTCATCACATCGCGAGCAGTTTGGTACATCTGCTAAGAAAGATTCTTGCAAGCTCGTCACATACATAGGAGGGCTATCTAGGGCCTAAGATGGTAATTCATATGCCTCCGCAGGATAGAGCAATCAAAGGGAATGATCCCGGGTTTGAATGAACTGTACCTTTCCCGGTGCCTATGGTGAATTATATTTACCTGTACCCGGTCATATCCCACGTTTACTGAATCGGATGCGATTAGATGCTGGCAATATCCACTGGTATAGCCCAGTGAAATTTTAGTCTCTAGTCGATTACCAGAAGTGTAAATCCAATAACGTGTACGCTTTAAACCTCCTGACTAGCAATCATCATCTCTTTGTAACCATATGCTTGAGATCAGTTCGGTGTCGTCAACCACCAGTCGATGTCGCTCATCGATGATGACGAAAAAAAAAACAGTCATCATATAATGATCGGCAACTGGTCTGGAGCCTATTGATTGCGTCCTAGGAGTCAATTATTAGATTTTGCTCCTAATATGTTGTGGCCGCCATTCAAGGATATGCGGAACACTGTTAAAAGTCGCGAGTGATAGAAGCGTGTATCTGTTGACAATGATTTTGATGATATGCGATCTGGTCAGTAAACTTTTGCATTCTCATTAGGCTCAATGGGAATTGTAGATGTTACTTTAAAGATGGTTGGAGTGAATGTTCCCAGATTTTCTACTTTCAGAATATCGAAGATCAGGCTGCACATAATTCCTGCATATGGTTCTCTTTCTCACATATTTTTGATACTCGACGAACGTAAGCACTTCATAAAAACATCAGGCCTAACAGGAATAAATATGTCAATTACCGGATATTACAGAAACAAAATGCGGGCAGCCAAGGAGGCGCCTTGGAGCATCCAGGCATCCCCGAGCTGTCATAACGAACCAATCACTTCATGCACTAGAATTCCGGCGGGGCAATATCCACAAAACGATGTGACCGAGAGCAAATCAATGTCAAATAACCTATTAATGAGCACTGTTTCTGAGAATTCAGTCGAAGATGTGGATATTATATTCGGATCAGTGAGCCATCCCGGAGTGTTCAAATTTCGGACGTTCGAAAGGTGTTAGTTCCAATTATCAGTCCGTGGATGGGGTTTGCTCTTCATGATATATGCTAATATATTTTATCGAAAAAATGCATCTTTGGATTTTGGCCTAAACAATGTGAAATTATCTTTTCATTTAAACTGCATTTGCCTATAACGGCGTTGAAAAACATGCGCACTGTTATTTCGTGCAGGATTCCGTTGTTCGCTGAAGCTACGAAATAATAATGTATTACTCCGGTATGTCACGACTTGTCATTATAGGACTTTTAAAAGCCTGTCTATCTGACTAGACCCATCATTAATGATAGACGCCAATATTTCCTTCAACATGGATTGCAAATTGTGGGCTTGAAATACGACATTTCTTACGTACGTCAGCCTGAATTGATCATGAATATTCTCTCCGGAAATGTAATGGTGATTCGTGCAATGACAAGTACGCAGCTGATAAATATATTATTGCTTATACTATCCCACAATATTGTGGAAAATAGGGGGAATAACAAAAACAAGTCACGACAGTCAGGCACGAATACGGTTGTTCTACGGGAAAGTTTGCAAAGCTCTCTGAAATAAATTGGGTCTCTGTCAAGTTCACAAATATTAATCCAAAACCGCGAACAATACAATTATCAAGAAGTGGTGCGAATTGGTTCCTAAAATTGCTGGCAGTTCGAGTGGAAATTATAACCTGGTATCAGTACCGCTAACGAGTGGTCTGCTTGGTTATACTCTGTGGGCATGCGCACTCGCAACTATAAACTGGTGTAGTAGTGTTGGTAAAAGTATCAATGACAGTAGCCTAGAGGCCGCCTCTTCAGCTCGACATATGGACCTACGGGATGAAATGTCGGATTGTGGGGCTCGTCTCAAAAGAGGAATGAGCATTTCGTTTCCCTTGAGAAGAGGCGGCAACGGTTTGCTAGAAAATATAACGTTTACTGTAGGCCTAGTGCACTTTCTCATCTACTGAATCGACGTGGACTCCTTACAACATAAGTCGAATGAAATTGGATAAGTTGTATTCTGCAACGGCCTTTTCTATCGGAATCCTATGTATATCCATAAGTTCCAAACATTTACTTAGGATTCTCCCCTCACTGTCAGCCATAATTACGTCTACTAGCGAGTCTCGGTATGTAATAATTATAGGTAGTAGTAGTTAGTGTAATTGTGCAATTAACGACAGGGAGTGTGCCACTTCGTACGCGGTCCTCAGCCTCAATTAACGTATTATTTAATCCCTCGATGACTTCTGTCAGGGTCGGCAGCCAGACAAACAAACTCAAGTTAGAAATGAAGGAACGTGACAGTTTGTCATCGAACAACCAAATCACCGGCTAGAGTCATTTCTTCCGCTTACATCCCGCAACTAGCACTTCGTCATACGAACTCACCTACATTCAGCTGTTTCGGAAGATCTGAGTTTTGGGAGATACTCAGTTACAGCTTCATGGCTCATAATTCACTGATTGGAGAAATGGACTTCACCTTGATACGGATGTATTTTTTCTACTACACTACTATGAAGCTGTGTTGAAGCGTAGACCCATAGACGTGGAAGAGAAATGACTTTAGTTAAGTGGGTGGCACTCTTCGAGACCGAGAATATGACATGAAAAATGATGAATCCTGATGGCAATGACAATGATGACGGGAGGTTTATAGCACATTGTTCTGAAAGAGGATGCTAGTCTAAATGAACAAGGCTTAGCAGGCCAGAGTGATGTTACAAGGGGGAGAACATCAGGACTTGGTTTATTTGCAAGTAGCAAATACCCACCTCATCCATACTGATATAATTAGGTCGCTCTGCCGTGAGCTTCCCGTTTCAGTCCTGAGAATAGCCATTTCCTCAGTATATTCTCTTCTTATCCATGTACCTGCGCAGCGCATAAAGCCAATGATCATTTTAGTTCGAAGAACTCCAAGTCTCACATCGATTGAGGTAACATTTCCGGCTGCTGCTATAGTCATCAGCAAGAAATTGACGATCAGCATGCCTATCTTACAGTTAATCGATCTGCTTGATACAGAGGGTCTGTGTATAATAGCGTTCAGTTGCTTTAATGTAGGTTGCATGCTCTCAGAAATGGGGGGGGGCGGCCTTCAATTTCATGTATAATTACAAAGGAAAAAATATAATTCCTTTGACAGCTGTTGTTTGAGTTTTGTTTTCATATAGAAGCCATGAACCAACAGTTCATCCCACACCTCAGTGTATTTCTGCTTTCATAGTATTAGTAATGTAGGTAACTTTCCAACCCCGTTTCTGCTCTAACGAGTACAAGGTAATGATGGCCGACTTGACAGCATTTCCTCCGTTTTTACTGAGTTCCAGTGATACGGTACCACAGTTGTAATGGAGTTAACGAGTAGTATTTCCCTGATAACATACACGACACCTAATCATTAACAAGGCCTGTTAGAACACTCGTCTTCACACACATTGCGCATCTTTCGGGGGGTGATTTGAAAATGACATTTACGAGACTGTATACAGGTATAGAACACGGAAAGACTGCCTGGTTCAGTTTTAAAGAGTTTCATGGGGAGCACTAGATGTAGGTTGCATGCACTGAACTTAATCGTATGGTAATTGCTTTCGTCTTTTCCTACACCGTTATACTGTGGTGATTATATATTATCTCACCGAAAAAGACTGAGTAATAAAACGGTAACAATGTTAAGCGGAATAACCAGAACACATGGACATTGTAAGACAATTTATCTCCACCTGGTTATACATTGACTGTTTTGACAACTGTTGTTTTGCTGGGAAACAGCGGCAATGGAAGAGGCAGGTGGTCCGCCGCAGAATTACTAGGTGTCCAATATACCGCGACCCGATATTTTTCCATTAACTTGTTTTTGGATCTGGGCCAGCTCTCCTTTTCCATAAAATGAAATTTCGAAGAAAAAAAACAACCCTCGGCGTCTAAAGGCTACATACATTCTGACGCCTGACAGGCTGTTATCGGTTTAAGTTCACCCCAACTATTCTTAAATTCGAACCTCGCAGTTCTACTCTTGCTTGACCGCCATATTGGATTAACTCGATATCGCCAGCATCTGTTTGCATAAATTTAGATGAAAGGTGACAACGGAAGTAAATGTTCTGTAACAAACGCAATGTTGATGCGTTATTATGCGGATGCGGTTTGTTACACTACCCCTTCATTTACATTCGCGCCGTCTTACATTTTTCGTTCAGGGTTGCTAAAGAATTCGAGACAGCGAGGGGATACTGTATTTCCGAGTCTAAGTGTTATTTTTCTTTATTTGACCTCAATTTCAATAAGGTCCTCCATCGGTCTCGCATCGATCTCTAAGTCTTCAGTCAATGAAATTTTGACCAGATCAGTTGTGATTTGCCTTCACGTCCACAATCTTCATACCTGTAAGTCTAAAAAAAAAAAATTTGGAAAAAATACTTTTATTTTTCTGAGTTAAAGTGGTAATTTCTTATCTGACTTCAATTTCAATAAGGTCCTCCAGGCTCCTTGTATCTGATAATTAATTAGTTCTTCCTAAATTTGACGGTCACCCATATGGCTCACCTGTTAGCAGTAAGTTGCCATAACGAAAATGAAGATTGTTAACATATTTTTTATACACTCAATTTCACCGTATATCATGCGTTGATATGTTGAAGAAATGTCGAGCGTCCTTCATTCCTCTATCATTCCTCTATGAATGCTGATTTGTTTATAGCGTCCCATTAGGTTGAGATCCTGAGAGCCTTTGAGAACTTAGCAAGTTTGATATGCGGAAAATGATGGTACGAGAAAACTAGGAGGCAATGCCACTTTAGGCGTCCTGGAAGAAAACAGCTGTCAGAACATTATCGGAGCCAGTGGCTTGTGCCTTAAGTAAAATTGTTATTCTCAAAGATTATACTCGCAAATGTGGTAATCATAAGAATATAAGGCATTGCTTCGTTTGCTCCACGAAGCGTAACAAAGCCGTGATAAAGAAAACGCGTACAAACATTTATCCATGAAAGGCAGTAATTCCTGAATGATAGTACTTCTATAGGTGAGGCAGATTAAGTTTAAAATAGCTCACAGTCGACCCCGAAGTTCGTTTTATTAATTTATTGAATTCTGCGTATGTGTTTCTTGCAAACAAATCACCACGAACAAAAATAAAAATAAAATTAATAATAATAATAAATAATAATAATATATAATAATAATAATAATATATAATAATAATAATAAATAATAATAATAATAATATAATAATAATAATAATAATAATAATAATGATGACTTGATAGAGCGCCTAAATTTTACGTTTATTGCTCTGGTGCGCTGATGAGTGGTGGAAGTTCCTTTCTTTAGAGAAACACAGTAGTATAGGGAAATTATTATTAATAGTAAACCACGCCATAACCACGCCGTCAATGCATTCCATATAAAGTGACGCTTCTCTGAGCCGAATCAGCATAGCGAATCACAGTGGGTGATGTCGGAATAGCTATTAGATACGTACATCCACCAGAGGACTATTGAATGGATTCGAGATAGTCTTTAGTTTATTGCTTCAGTTCGCAGGTGTTGGTGGCTATGCGACTATAGCCTGTACTCCACGAGAAGTTGCTAACGACAGTGATTCTTCCATTGCGTTTACCCGCACAAACGTGAATAAGCAATTAAGCATGTCTAACTTTTCTTCTCAAAAGTACTTCATCACATCTAATAGTACAATACTTTTATACTACTACTACTAATAATAATATTGATAATAATAATAATAATAATAATATATAATATAATAATAATAAATAATAATAATAATTAATAATAATAATGAGGACTTGATAGAGCGCCTAAATTTTACGTTTATTGCTCTGGTGCGCTGATGAGTGGTGGAAGTTCCTTTCTTTAGAGAAACACAGTAGTATAGGGAATTATATTTAATAGAACCACGCCATACCACGCCGTCAATGCATTCCATATAAAGTTGACGCTTCTCTGAGCCGAATCCAGCATAGCGAATCACAGTGGGTGATGTCGGAATAGCTATTAGATACGTACATCCACCAGAGGACTATTGAATGGATTCGAGATAGTCTTTAGTTTATTTGCTTCAGTTCGCAGGTGTTGGTGGCTATGCGACTATAGCCGTGTACCCACGAGAGTTGATAACGACAGTGATTCTTCCATTGCGTTTACCCGCACAAACGTGAATAAGCAATTAAGCATGTCTAACTTTTCTTCTCAAAAGTACTTCATCACATCTAATAGTACAATACTTTTATACTACTACTACTAATAATAATATTGATAATAATAATAATAATAATAATAATAATAAATAATAAATATAATAATAATAATAATAATAAGAATAATAATAATAATCCTATAAAATTAACAATAATGATCAGAAGTAGGTCTAGGGACCCCGCCTGAAGTACTCTACAGGTGATTGAACTGAAAACAATACTAAATAATAATTGCATGAGAACAAATCCACATCTAGAAGCCTCCACAGAGTCCATCGATGACAGACCAGCTGGTATGGCGTTAACTGTCGTGTAGGCTACATAACAAACATCGGCTGTCCAAACTTCAATGAAGGCGGGTGCTGAAATGTTACATTTTTTTTTTTATTAGTTCCATTGGTCTACCGCGTGCAGTTATTGAACAATACAGCCAACCAGTGTACTTGCTTGAAAATTCAAGATTCAAGACCAAATATGCAATTAATAAATGACTGTAGTGTTCCATTCTGAAAACCATGATGATAAAGAGTTGTTTTCATTTGAAAATATTTGGGGGGTTCCATATATAGGCCTATTCCACTCGCGCTGGGGTCAGGGTAATCAAAACTTGTCGCTCAGAAGCTGTATGGAACCGATAACCGATGAGTTTATAGGAGTTCAAGGCCAACTTTATTATGACATGTTGGCAACTAAGAAACACTGTGAATGTTCGTGGTTTTCTTCAACTCTTCTCGTACCTCTCATTTTTGTTATTCTATAACTCAGGTCTTCGCTTCTGTCTCACAGTTTTTGGAATCACCCAACTCCGGAACTGCCGCGAGCAGACGGGAATCACAGGTGCGAGGAAATTAAAATCGATTATGGACCTTGTTTTCATTAGATAATTACTCAGAAGAAAACCACATTCTACCCACAATCGTAAGTTCATTAATATGTAATTCCGTTCCACGACCTTTCCAATATATTGCAAGGTAATAACGATTCATGACCCGTCGTACGGCGATATCCAAATAATTTTTCTCAGGAACTTGATATCTTGAAATGTCGTATGGCACTCTAGAGCGCTGTACCAAAGTAATGTCCAAGCAAATTCGGTTGAATGCGAATTGTGTGAATGGTTGAAGGCAAGAATCCAAATTAATACTCTTTTTGATGTTATAATGTTAAAGAGAATAATGAATCATTTAAATATCATTTGTTCCAGGTTATAGCATGTTCGTGGACGGGAAGAGATGGCTTCCTCAAATTTCATATAATTTGGTGATTTTTGCAGACTGGCAACCTTTTTTTGATGTCATATCTACCAATTATAAGAAAAAAGTTAAGTCATATATTTCAACCTTTTCTTTAAAATTGGTAGAATGATGTCATCAAATGTGCCAATTTACAAAATTGCCATTTAGCAGTGATAAATTAATAATCTTCAAAAATTCGAAACTTTATAACCGAACAGACTATGAACATGAAACAAAGTTGATTGGCATGATTTTCAATGAACAATCATATAACATTTAAATATTTTTGGCTAGACTTGCCCTTTAACAGTGACTGAGGCATTTGTCGAAAGTCTCCTGGTCTGGTACTTTTTATGTTCTGTATGTTCCACCGGGTGTGAAAACCAGCCCGAACATAAATTTAGAAAGAGAGAAGATCACTAACTCGAGACCACTGTGAAGAATTACAATGCACGCCTCGTGGCACTCAACAGTTAATGCATGTAACTTTTATTGTTTCACGTTGCCCCTTTCAGTAATTCATCACATCGCGAGCAGTTTGGTACATCTACTAAGAAAGATTTTGTCAGGCGCGTCACATACATAGTAGGCTATCTTATTCGCGGGCCTAAGATGGTAAGGTAATTTATATGCCTCCGCAGGAGCAATCAAAGGGAATGATCCCCGGTGCCTATGGTGAATTATATTTACCTGTACCCGGTCATATCCCACGTTTACCGGAATCGGATGCGATTAGATGCTGGCAATATCCACTGGTATAGCCCCAGTGAAATGTTTGTCTCTAGTCGATTACCAGAAGTGTAAATCCAATAACGTGTACACGCTTTAAGCCTACTGACTAGCAATCATTATCTCTTCGTAACCATATGCTTGAGATCGGTTTGGTGTCGTCAACCACCAGTCGATGTCGCTCATCGGTGATGAAAAAAAGCAGTCATCATACAATGATCGGCAACTGGTCTGGAGTCTATCGATTGCGTCCTAGGAGTCAATTATTAGATTTTTGCTCCTAATATAAATTAATTCTGCAACTGATTCATTCCATTCCAAGATCAATGTCAGCACCTCTGCATGCGAGAATCAAGGACGCCCCTGTCGTATTGTGTCTTCTTCCATGAAATACCGAGGAACAGAGGAATCCCGAGGATGTGGTTTCAGGAACGTGTTCGCCCCAACGATTTTCACGAATAATTTCAGGGCTGATGTTGTGGCCGCCATTCAAGGATATGCGGAACACTGTAGACTGTTAGAGGTGGCGAGTGATAGAAGCGTGTACCTGTTGACAATGATTATGATGATTTGCGACGCTGGTCAGTAAACTTCCCATTCTTATTAGGCTCAATGGGAATTGTAGATGTTACTTTGAAGATGGTTGGAGTGAATGACCAATCAATCGCAAAGTCGATGTGAGATACGGTATATAAAAGGCAGACTTTTTTTATTCCCAGATTTTCTACTTACAGAATATCTTGACGAACGTAAGCACTTCATAAAAACATCTAATGTCTACCGAATGCATCCCTGTACGCGAATACTTCAATTCCTTAGGGGCAATGAAGCGCCTATAACATTATACCTGCAGCACTGCAGTCGAATATGAATGAATATGAAAGGAATGGAGAGAACAAAGAATAAGAATTAGTATGAATGGGCATGATTAATCAACAGTCAGTGGTAGTTTATCGGCACGAGCAGCCTTCATAATAAATGTGTATGATATTGCTATCGCTAACTGCACGCGTGTAGCACCTCATGAAATATTCACAACAGATAATCCTTTATATGTAAGCACAAAGAATCGCCTGGGCCTAACAGAAATAAATAGGTCAATTACCGGATATTACAGAACAAAATGCGGGCAGCCCAGGAGGCGCCTTGGAGCGTCCAGGCATCCCCGAGCTGTCATAACGAACCAACCACTTCATACACTAGAATTCCGGCGGGGGCAATATCCACAAAATGAGTGTGGCCGGAGGCAAATCAATGTCAAAAAAACTATTAATGTGCACTATTTCTGAGGAATTCAGTCGAAGGTGTGGATATTATATTCGGATCAGTGAGCCATCCCGGAGTGTTTAAATTTCGGACGTTCGGACGGTGTTAGTTCCAATTACTTCAGTCCGTGGATAGGGTTTGCTAATCTTTACCTAAACAATGTAAAATTATCTTTTCATTTAAACTGCATTGCCTATAACGGCGTTGAAAAACATGCGCACTGTTATTTCGTGCAGGATTCCGTTGTTCGCTAAAAGCTACGAAATAATAACGTAATACTCCGGTATGTCATGACTTTTAAAAGCCTGTCTATCTGACTATGACCATCCTACTGATTAACGCCCACGTATTAACATGGATTGCCTATTGTGGGCTGGAAATCGACATTTCTTACGTACGTCAGCCTGAATTGATCATGATTATTCTCTTCCGGAAATGTAATGGTGATTCGTGCAATGACAAGTACGCAGCTGATAAATATGTTATGCTTATACTATCCCACAGTATTGTGGAAAAATAGGGGTAAAGAACAAAACAAGTCAGACAGTCAGGCACTAATACGAATGTACTACGGGAAAATTTGCAAAGCTCACTGAAATTAAATTGGGTCTCTTGCCAACGTTCACAAATATTGATCCAAAACCGCGAACAATACAATTATCAAAAAGTGGTGCGAATTGGTTCTTAAAAAGTGCAGGCAGTCTGGGATTGGAAATGAGTTACCTGGTATCGGCACCGCTGACGAGTGGTCTGCTTGGTTATACTCTGTGGGCATGCGGACTCGCAACTGTGAACCGGTCTATTAGTGTTGGTAAATAGGTATCAATAACGCAACCATAGCCGCCTCGTCGCTCGACATATGGACCTATGGGCGGGATGAAAGGTCGGAGTTGTGGGGTTCGTTTCGAAAGTAGGAATGGCATTTCCGTTTTCCTTGAGAAAGGCGGCGATGTTTTCTGGAATGTACGTTTACTGTATGCCTAGTGCACCTTCTCATCTACTGAATCGAACGGGACTCCTTACAACATTAGTCGAATGAAATTGGATAAGTTTATTCTGCAACGGCCGTTCTATCGAATCCTATGCATATCCACAAGTTCCAAACATTTACTTAGGATTTCTCCCCTCACGTCAGCCCATTTACGGTCTACGGTCTCGGTAGTACGATTATATGGTGTAGTAGTAGTGCTTTAGTTAAGTTACGACGGAATGTGCCCCTTCGCACGCGGTCTCAGCCCCAATAACGTATTATTTAATCGCTCGATACTTCTGTAAGGGTCGGCAGCCAGACAAACAAACTCAAGTTAGAGATGAAGGAGAACGGACGTTTGGCATTGAACGATCAAATCACCGCTATAGTTCAATTTCTTCTGCGTACATCTCGCTACTAGCACTTCGTCATACGAACTCACCTATATTCAGAGAGGACTGGAGTTGTTTGGAGATACCTCAGTTGTATGCGTCATCTCATGTTCACTGATTGGGCGAATGGCCTTCACCTTGATCCGGCTGCCTACTACACTCTATATATAGTATCGTTGAAGCGTCGAGCCATAGACGTAGAAGAGAAATGACTTTGGGTACGTGGGTGGGTACTCTTTGAGACATTGATGAATCCTGACGGCAATTGCAATGATGATGTGAGGTTTATAGCAATTGTTTTCCTGAAAGAAGATTCTAGCCTAGTGAAATGAGGTCTGAGCAGGCCAGAATGATGTACAGGGTGAAACTCGAGCCTTCGATTTGCAAGTGTTAACATACCCAACCTCAATTATCGATACATTAGTCGCTTCTGCCGTGAGGTTTCCCGTTCATTACCGAGAATGGCCATTCCGTCTGCAATCCCTTGTATCTGATGTGCCCCTGCTCATCGCATCTAGCCAATTATCCTCTAGTTCGAAGGACGTCAAGTCTCACATCGATTGAGGTAACATTTCCGGCGGCTGCTAGGAGTCAGTCAGAAGAATTGACGGATCACAATCCTCTCTTACAGTTAATCTGATCTGCTTGATACAGAGGGTCTGCTGGTTTCCTAATAGCTTTGTTTTAGTAGATTGCATGCCTTATGGAAAGGGGCGGATTTCAATTTTCATGATAGTAATATACAAAGAACATATGTTTCCTTTGACAGTTGTTGCTTGAGTTTTGTTTCATGATAGAAACCCTATGACCGAACAGTTCATTCCACACGCAATTGTATTCGTGCATCCCGAGATGGAAATAAATGTAAGGTGCATTCCAACCCCGTTTTCCGTTTACAAGGTAATATGGCCGACTTGACAGCATTCCTCGCGTTTTTTAGTGAGTTTCCGGTGATACCTGTACCACAGTTTTAATGGGCGTTCCAACTTGTGCAATTAAACATACCCGACCCATAATCAGTAACAAGGCCTTTGAACACTCGTCATCACACAACCTTGCGCATCCTTCAAGGGTGATTTGACAATGAACTTTTACGAGGTTGTATACAGGCATAGAGAACGGAAAGATTGCCAGGTTTTCAAGTTTTCAAGAGTTCATGGGGAGCACTAGATGTAGGTTGCATGCACTGAACCTAATCGTATGGCAATCGGTTTCGTCTTTTCCTACATCGTTATACTGTGGTGATTATATATTTAACTCACCCGAAAAAAAGACTGAGTAATAAAACGGAAACAATGTTAAGCGGAATAACCACAATTAGGACAATTAATCTCCAACTGGTCATACATTTGTCGGTTTAACAACTGATGATTCGCTGGGAATCAGCGGCAATGGAAGAGGTATGCAAGTACTCCGCCGCAGGATTACTAGGTGCCCAAATGTCACCACGACTTCGATATTTTTCCATCAACTTGGTTTTGGATCTAACGGGCCAGCTCTCCTTTTCTATAAAATGAAATTCCAAAGGAAAAAAAAAACCCTCGGCGTCTAAAGGCTCTTCTGAAATGAACTACATACATTCTGACGCCTGACAGGCTTTTATTGGTTTAAGTTCACCCCAACTATCCATTAATTCGAACCTCGCAGTTCTACTCTTGCTTGACCTCCATATTGGATTAACTCGATATCGCAAACATCTGTCTGCATAAATTTAGATGAAAGGTGACAGCGGAAGTAAATGTTCTGTAACAAAACCGCAATGTTGATTTTGTTCTTCTATTTTTGAAAAGGTTAATACTGGATGTTTTTTTTTTTTTTTTTCGGTTGTTACAATATCCTCATTTAATTTTACGGCCCCTTTACATTTTTCGTTCGGCGTTGCTAAAGTGAATTCGAGAATTCGAAGTATATTGAACCGCCAGATGCTCATATATAAACGGATTCATTTCCAAATCTCTGTATGGTTACATTAGTTCGGCTGACTAATGAAGATCTTATTTTGTCCAGTCGTCGGCACGTTAGTAGTGAATTCCATCTATCTCCACGCGTTATTCCGCTCCACGAAATTTTGTGAATGAATATGAGTATTGGCTGTTATGTAGTCATTCAACACACTCTATTGGATGACCCTCCAGTACAGGAATCCTCCAGAAAGAGGCACGCGTCACTAGTCATTTCGTAACTGGGAAGTACTCATCACAGCAACTACGATTAGCATGAATTGGCCGTTCATATTGTCTGTTTGATGAGTCTGAACTCGCGAACAACGTCTTCTACCTCAGTTCTCTACGAAAACCAATAACTGTCGTGTGGGTTATATGTACATGATAAACATCTGCTGTCCAAAAATTGAAGGGTGTTTCATTTTTTATTAGTTCCATTGGTCTACTGCGTGTAGTTATTGAACATCACAGCCAACCAATGTACTAGGTAAAATTCAAAATTCAAGACCAAATATGCAATTAATAAATGACTGTAGTGTCCCATTCTGAAAACCATGATGATGGAGAGTTGTTTTCATTTGAAAATATTTGGGCTTCATATATAGGCCTTAGGCTATTTCACTCGCGCTGCGGTCGGGTAATCAAAAACCTGTCTCTCAGCAGCGGCTGGAACGATAACCGATGAGTTTATAGGAAGTTCAAGGCCAACTTTATTATGACATGCTGGCACTATGAGAAACACTGTGAATGTTCGTGGTTTTCTTCAACTCTTCTCGTACCTCTCATTTTTTTATTCTATAACTCAGGTCTTCGCTTCGGTTTCACAGTTTTTGGAATTATCCAACTCCGGAACTGCCGCAAGCAGAGGGGAATCACAGGTGCGAGGAAATTAAAATCGAGTATGGACCTTCCTTTCATTAGATAATTATAGAAGAAAACCAACCACAATTATAAGTTCATTACTATGTAATTCCGTTCCACGACCTTTCCAATATATTAACATGGTAATAACAATTCATGACCAGTAGTACGGCGATATCCACACAATTTTTCTCAGGAACTCGTTATCTTGAAAAGTCGAATGGCACTCTAGAGCGCTGTACCAAAGTAATGTCCGAGCAAAGTATGTTGAATGCAACATGTGTGAATGGTTAACAGTGACTGAGGCATTTGTCGAAAGTCTTCTGGGCTGGTATTTTTCATATTCAATTTTCGCCACGGGTGTTGAAAAAAACCAGCATAAACCGGAAATTAGAAAGAAAAAAAAAATCCTAAAGCGAGATACTCACTGTGAAGAATTACAATGCACGCCTCGTGTCACTTAACAGTCAATGCATGTAACTTCTAATGTTCATGTTGCCCCTCTAGTATTTTATCAACATTTCGCGAGCAGTTCGGTACATCCGCAAACCTTCTGGCAGGCTCGTCACATACATGGTAGGGCTTTTTAATTCGCTGGCCTAAGATGGTAATTGATATGCTTGCTGCATCCCACAGAGGCAATTGAAGGGAATGACGCCTGGGGAATAAACTGTACCTTGTTTTTGTTTTTGTTTTGTTTATTTGTATCCATATGTCCAAAATACAAGTGAAATACAGAAAATACATACGTAACGACAGAACAAAGCCAGATTGACATAATCACAGGAGCCTACACCCCTTAGGCCAAACAAATGGCCCTTTCCAATGGGGTCCCACATAATACGATTGCACAATCAGGAACGCACAACGAAAACATACAAAATGCAAAAACCTCACCACCTCTCACCACCCTTACCATCCACACCAGCAAAACTCAAGGTCGCTGAGAGAGAGACATGCAATAAACATTCATGAGGAGTTCCTTCAATTTGATCTTAAAAGTATGAATAGATTCGATCGTTCTATGCAATCAGGAAGAGCGTTCCAATCATGTACAGCAGTGGCACAAAGGTGGCACCAGGCACCCATTGTTCACAGGAAATTATAAGCTCTCGCACGGGTTCCATATTATGAACTGCAGACGTTTTTAAGTACACTAGTAATTAAGTAAGCGACTAGAGAGCCTTTTTGTTTGAACTAAAATAGCCATCGTGTCGGCATAATCAGAAGTTAAATCTGCTTGAGTGCAATGCCCGTTCATTGATAGAACCAGAGAGGCATCCGTTAACACTTGTAACTTGGGATCTCTCTGAGAGGTATGAAGAAAACCAGCCAGTGGATCTCACTCTCCTCCCATTACTCCATTATTTACACAGAATGCCATGATCAACTGTGTCAAAGGCTCACTTAGTCCATCACATCATTAGAGACCCCTCCCATGTTGATTTGATAGTATCATACAAATCATCAGGCAGGTATTAGTGGAAACTTTGGACTTGAAGAGCCGATTGATAATTCATAGAGCAAGTTGTTACGATCAGGTCGTTTCTCCAACTGGACAAAGACAGCTCTCTCCAGGATTTTAGAAATGATGCCAAAAAGACACTTATCGGTCGATAATTTACACAGTCCGTCCTACTCTTTTTCTTATAGAGAGGAACGACTTTAGCAGCCTTGAACTCAGTGGAGACCTTAGCCTCACAATTTGAACCTTGATGATATGTGTAATGGGGGCAGCAAGAACAGGATCCATCCTTAATGCACCTTAATGGAAGACCGTCAAGCCCAATGCTCTTATGGGGGCTGAGGTTTTTAAGCTCCTTTTTGAATAACATCCACAGAGACTGGTTCAAGCACAAGCGTGTCACTCACCCTGGACTGATAGTAAGACACTACCTGATCGGAAGAGTAGGTGAAAATATTCTTGGATTGTGGTATTTTTTATATCCACCAAGTTTGGGCAGTCAACTAATAAAAAACTATTAACAATTGGCCCCAGCCCAAGGTTCACATGCGACCTTGTTGTTGTTGCTGTTGTGATTTTCCAAAACGGTTTTAGCAGAATCGTGTGATGGCCAAGAGTCTTTAATGTTTCCACAATTTAGTAGAGTCAGTACCTGGTACCTATGGTGATTGATATTTACTATACCCCGTCATATCCCAGTTCACACCGTGTTACATCTGGAATCTGGATGATTGGATGCTGACTCGAGAATACTATTAAAATTGGCAAACCTGGTACGCTGATGCATTCCGATAATTTTCATGGGCACTTGGGTTCCGTTGTGGGTCACATATATTTGAAACAACGACAGCACCGCCACCACCACCAACAACAACCGTCGCTGGAGTGGTTCCAACGCCTGAAGGCTTGGGGGAGGCGGGGATAATGAGAATCAGTTGCAAATTTCACGATCGTCTACTGCGCTCCTTTGGGCATATTGCACGCCCTGATTGTGCTCAGCGGGGACCAACCCAGTGGTGTGGGTCGGACAGCCCAGTAGCTCATGGTTTGCATAGCTTCGTGAGTAGCAGGGTCGGGCCCCGTTAGGGTCTCCGGCCAAGGGGTTGGCATCCTTCCCGAATCTGTAGCCAGGGAAGGTGAGGTTGGCACACCCTTCTTCCTTCCTTTTCATCATCGAGTACACCATCGAGTACACCATCGAGATGTACATAGTTGTGTTTGTCGCGGGAATTCTACAGACGCTGCAGCCCACCGTAGGGCAGCACGCCGTATGAAGGATTCGGGGCCGAAGACTCTCGTAACCCCGAAGCTCGGGAGAAGGAGAAAGGGAAAACTACGACGCTTGTGGTCTCGTGGTGGGCACTGTGCTGGTGGTGCCGAGGTGCCGTCCACCTCTCCGCACCGGTTCGCCCCGGCTCACTGAGGCGGGTCGGTTCGCGGGTTCTGGACCATCCTCTCGCTTCATGAGGAGGGGATGTCCGGTTGCCTGTACTGTCAGGGGAGTGGGTAGGCTGGGCATTGGAGTTGCATCTCTCGCTGAGGTGCGCCGGCTGGGCGAGATCACTGTAGGCTGGCTACACTATAATGTCGGCCGCCGGACGATCGGCGCGTACGAAGGGGGTGGTTGGGGCCAACCACCTGTCCCATTGGTAACACAGGTAACACAAGTCAACGAACGTTTAATGCGACTGCAGATCACCCACACTGTGGGTGGTTTATCCATTGTCGCAGTGTACGCTCCGACCGGGGTAAGTAATGACTTGGAGAAGGAAGGCGTTCTCGCTAACTCAGTTCGGTGTGTGATGCTGCTCCTGATTTCACTGGGACTCCAAGGTTATTCTGGGTGAATTCCAATGCCTCTACCGGTGTCCAGTAGGGATGGCTATTACTTGCTTGTCTTGCCAGCATGGATTCACAGATCATGGTTCAACAGTTTTGCTGGTCATTACAACTCAGAGCTACTTTTAAAATCCCAAGAAAAGCTGCGTCGGCCTTAAAAAGGTTGACGTGGGCCAACTGAAAGACCCGAAGGTACTACAGTGTATGCCTGACAGCTTTGGGCAGTCGTTTTGGTCTGGGCTGGAGCTTAGCGGGATTGAAAACTTCAAGCCTGCATCCTCAAGACAGCGGAGGAGTGCATCCTGGAGGGTCCTAGGAAACCACTGGGGCAATTACTAGAGAAACAGTCGAAGCCATCGAGCGGAGCCGCCAGTCCTGTCTGAGCGAATGCGGGATTCGGTAGAGGCTTTCTCGTGGCCTATATCGACTCTGTGTGCAGGCCCGGGAGGCTCGCAGGAGAATTATCGAGCAGCGCGGTGTGCCCGCCTGCCTTGTACACATGATATCCTCTCTGTATTCTGGAAGTGAGAGTGATGTGAAGTATGCTGGTAGAGTCTCTGACTTTTCCCCCGTTTTCCGGGTTTATGACTGGGGTGTACACTGGTTCCAACACTTTTCAACACTGGACTGGATTATGGAGAGAGTTGTGGATAGTACCGGTTGTGGGGTCGCATTCGAGGGAGTCAGGGTTTCTGATCTGGACTTTGCGGATGATGCTGCATGACTCGCCGAGTTTGTGGATTCTCTGGTTGATGCTCATGGAACACTGAGTCGGGAGGCAAATCCGTTGGACCTTCAGGTGTCATGGACCAAGACTAAGATTCAGTCTTTTGGTGAATCTTGGACAGTGTTGCTGGGTCTGCCCAGGTGTTGGGCGGGAACTTTGAAGTCACCAAGTCATTGGCAGTGTCATTAGTGGCCCTGTTTTGTGCGAGCCTGAGGTCAGTTATACGCCTCGAACTGGCATGTGGAGTTATGAAATCACTGGATAGTGGAATCTGGCGGTCGCGTTATCTGAACAAATAACCCAGCCTGTTTTCGGCTCTATTGTTCTTCCCATTCCTGCTATTTTTTCTAGTGAGGCCTAGACGCCCACTGCTGGGCTGAGACGGCGATTGGATTCCTCTTGACTACCTCACTCGCGTCGCATCCTCCTCGGTTACCGCTGCATAATCACGTATCTAAAATGCCAGGGTTCTCGGGAGGCGGGGATGGTGAAGGTTAGCTGCCTGATTCGCGATCGCCAACTGCGCTTCTTTGGGCATATGGCGCTTCTCGGCTGATGATCCTGCCCACCGCGTCCTGGTGAACGCGATCCGGTGGGTTGGGGCGACCGCCGGGATGCCCCGTAGCTCATGGTTGGCGCAGCTCCGTGAGTACCTCAGGAGTTGGGAGGGGGGTGGGCCAGGCCCAGCCTGGTTGCTTGCCGGGGGGGCCAGGCGATTTGAGCGGTGGGGTGGACGCGCTGAACGGTGTCTCCCAGGCAAAAAAATGTGCGCTCATGAGTGAGTGAGTGGTGCGTACCACAGTGTCTGGTACAGGTGCAGGGGGAACCGGGGGATAGAAGCGGTGGGTGGTTGCCGGTAGGTGCCTGCCAGACATGTGCTCCCAGAAGTGAGTGAGTAAAATCCATGGAGACACCATCAAGGGAAGACAGCCTATAACTAGTGTGTATAATGACAACAAAGATGTTTGGTTTTCTAGACTTCTGTTTGGTTCCTGGCAGAGGGTTTTACTGTGATAGCGAATTGGTGCCTATCCTTGCATCGCCCTGTAAGTGGATTTCGTCCGGCTTGTCCCGAATCCGGACATTTTCCACTGTTATAACAACAGTTTCTGATGGCGAAGAGCGTTCATTGAACTTCATTCCACTGTAACTGGGGGGAACTGTCAACATATGATGTACGGACAATTTTCAGTGGAAAATCACAGTGGAAGTGTTCATGTGTCAGACCGGCAGACGGAATTCACTGCAGGCAACCCCGCAGTGTATTCTGTCCGGGGTGACCGATGAGATGGTATAGCCCCAGTGAATATGTTGTCTCCAATCAAGATATTACCAGAAGTGTAAATCCAATAACGTGTACACTTTAAACCTCCTGACTATCAATCATCATCTAGTTGTAACCATATGTTATGATCGGTGGTGTCGTCACCAACCAGGCGATGTCGCTCATCAGTGATGTGAAAAAAAAACGCGAACCCAGTCATCATACAATGATCGGCAACTGGTCTGGAGCCTGCCTATCGATTGCGTCCTAGGAGTCAATTATTAGATTTTGCTTCCGAAATAAAGTAATTCGCCATGCTGATTCATTCCAGTTCCAAGACCCAATGTCAGACACCTCTGCGAAGAATCAAGGCCGCCCTCTGTCAGGTTATTGTGTCTTCTTCCATGAAATACCGAGAAACAGAGGAAATCCCGAGGATGTGGTTCCAGGAACGTGTTCGCTCTGACGATTTTCACGAATAATTCCAGGACTGATGTTGTGGACGCCATTCAAGAATATACGGATCTCTGTTAGAGATCGTGAGTGATTGATAGACGCGTTATAATGACAAGATTTTGATGATTTGCGAGGATGGTCAGAAAACTTCCGCGTTCTCATTCTGCTCACTGAGGATTGAAGATGGTTAATCTAATTTAAAGATGGTTGGAGTTAATGACCAATCAATCGCAGGTGGATGTGAGGTATCATTTAAGATACAGAACATTTATTTTAATATTCAAGTTTTCCTACTTCACAACGGTACGAAGATCAGGATGCACATATTTCCTGCATATGGTTCTCTTTCTCACATATTTTTTTGATATCTCGACGAACGTAAGCACTTCATAAAAACATTCAATGTCTACCGAATGCATCCCTGTACGCAAATACTTCAGTTCCTTAGGGGCAATTGAAGCGCCTATAACATTATACCTGCAGCACTGAAGTCGAATATGAATGCATATGAAAGATTGGAGAGAACAAAAAAAGAATGAGTATGAATGGGCATGATTAATCAACAGTCAGTGGTAGTTTATCGGCACGATCATCCTTCATAAGTAAATGTTATGATGATTGCTATCGCTAACTGCAGCGGTAGCCACTCTCATGAAATATTCACAACAATAAGTACAAAGAATCGCCTGGGCCTAACAGAAATAAATAGATCAATTACCCGATATTACAGAAACAAAATGCGGGCAGCCCAGGAGGCGCCTTGGAGCATCCCAAGCATTTAAAAGTTGACATAACGAACCAACCACTTCATGCACTAGAATTAGGTTGAGGGCGGCAAATCCACAAAATGAGTGTGGCCGAAAGCAAATCAATGTCAAATACCTATTGAATGAGCACTGTTCTGAGGAATTTAGTCGAAGGTGTGGATATTATATTCGGATCAGGAGCCATCCCGGAGTGCTTTAATTTCGGACGTTCGGATGGTGTTAGTCCTGATTACTTCAGTCCGTAGATGGGGTTTGCTCTTCATGATATATGCCAATATATTTTGTTGACAAAATGGAACTTGACCTAAACGATGTGAAATTATTTTTTCATTTGAACTGCATTTGCCTATAACGGCGCTGAAAAACATGCGCACTGTTATTTCGTGCAGGATTCCGTTGTTCGCTAAAAGCTACGAAATAAAATGTATTACTCTGGTACGTCACGACATTTAAAAGCCTGTCTATCTGACTATGATATCCTACTGATTGACGCCACGATTTCCGTTAACATGGATGCCTATGTGGGCCGAATACGACATTTCTTACGTACGTCAGCCTGAATTGATCATGATTATTCTCTGCGGAAATGTAATGGTGATTCGCGCAATGACAAGTACGCAGCTGATAAATATATTATTGCTTATACTATCCCGCATTATTGTGGAAAATAGAGGTAAAGAACAAAAACAAGTCACGACAGTCAGGCACGAATACGGTTGTTCTACGGGAAAGTTTGCAAATCTCTCTGAAATAAATGTGGGTCTCTTGCCAACGTTTACAAATATTATTCCAAAACCGCGAACAATACAATTATCAAGAAGTGGTGCGAATGGTTCTCAAAAATTGCTGGCAGTTCGAGTGGAAATTTTTTAACCAGGTATCGGTACTGCTGACGAGTGGTCTGTTTGTTATACTCTTGTGGGCAGGCGCATCGCAACTGAAACTGGTCTATTAGGTTGGTAAAAATAGGTATCAATAGACAGCAGCCGAGAGGCCGCCTCGTCAGCTCGACCTACGGGACGAAATGTAGGATTGTGGGGTTCATTCCAGAAGAGGAATGAGCATTTCGTTTTCCTTGAGAAGAGGCGGCAACGGTTCCTGGAAAATGTACTGTTAAAGCCTACTGCACATTCGCATCTACTGGCATCGAGTGGACACATTACAACATCAGTCGAATGAAATTGGATAAGTTGTATTCTGCAACGGCCTTTTTTTATCGGAATCCTATGTATATCCACAAGTTCCAAACATTTACTTAGGATTCTCTCCCCTCTGTCAGCCATAATTACAACCCGGTATGTAATAATTATAGGTAGTAGTGGTTAGTGTTAGTTCAAGTAACGACAGGAATGTGCCACTTCGCACGTGGTCCTCAGCCTCGATTAAACGGATTAATATTGCTCGATGACTTCTGTCAGGGTCGGCAGCCAGACAAACAAACTCATATTAGACAGTTTAGCGGATAAGGAAGGTCGGAACGGGGAACGTTTGGCATCGAACGATCAAATCACCACTAGAGTTGTTCAACTTCCTCTGTGTACATCTCGCAACTAGCACTCGCATAAGAATCACCACATCAGAGAGGAAATGTAAGTAGTTATGAGATACATTAGTTGCATGCGTCATGCTCAATATTTCACTGATTGGAGAAATGGACTTCACCTTGATACGGATACACTACCACACGGATAATAGCACGTTGAAGCGTAGACCCATCGACGTGGAAGAGAAATGACTTTGGTTAAGTCGGTGGTACTTTTTGAGACATTGATGAATCCTGACGGCAATGGCATGATGAAGGGAGGTTTATACAAAATTGTTCTGAAGCGGAGCTAGCTCAGTGAAATGAGGCTTAGCATGTCAAGAATTTATGTACAGGTGAAAAACAAGACTTCGATATTTGCAAGTGTTAAAATACACCAACCTCAATTATCTGAAACAATCATGTCGCTTTCGCCGTGAAGGGTTTTCCGTTCATGCCCGAGATGGCCTTCCTCTGCATCTCTTTCGTATCGATGTCCCTGCTCATTCATATAGCCAATGATCACTCTATTCGAAGGATCGTCAGTCCACATCGATGAGGTACATTTCCCGGCGGCTGCACATGATAGAGTCAGTCAGAGGAATTGACGGATCGCAAGCCATCTACAGTTACTCGAGCTCTTGATACAAGGGTCCGTGTCTGTCGCTTACTTTATGTAGATTGCAATGCACTTATGATGGGGCGGATTCAATTACATGATAAATAATATAATAACCAAGGGAAATATAACTCATTTGACAGCTGCTGTTTGAGTTTTGTTTATTTAGAATCCATACTTAGCCGAACAGTCATACCACACGCAATTTATTCATAGGCGGCGCAAGCGGGGGGGGGGTCGGGGGGTGTGTGGGGGGGGGGGGGGGGTCGGGGTGGGGTGTTGTGGTGGGGGGGGGGGGTCCGCTCAGTCGGCGGGGGGGGGGACGCGTCCCCACAAATCAGAGTGGGGGGGGAGTCCGTCCCCCCTAAAATTTTGGACCAATGTAAATTTGAAATTTGACAAACATCGACAATTGACCTATCATTATCGATCTGCCGAACATGATGAATATATATAATACAATATAATTGAATTATAACAGCCTAAATAAATGTGAAATTAGTATCCTTTCTCAAGTTCAACAAATGTTGCGGTATCGAACCCCGTTGCCGCCTGTGCCTGCGATATTCGCAGCTTGTAGCGAAATCTGTAAACGAATGGGAAATATTATTCTCCGCGTATAGACATGTGAAAAACTAGAACAGAAGGAAACACGAGTCGGCATTTTTGGCAAATACAAGAGATTACCGACGACATTAATCTAGTCTCTGGACTAGGTCTACTAGATTATCCAGATGGACCATAATCACCGCTGTATCACGGTACAAGCCCAATACTCGGGCCAACACAAGTGGGAGACATTTGAAAAAAATTAGTCGTTAGATTAAACATAGAAAAGGATTGATATGCCATTTTTGTCATCTTTATGTGAACATGAAGAAACCCCAAATGACATGTCTGTGAATGACTTTTTAAATCATTACTATCTTGCAATAATTGCTTTAGGTGTTACTCGTTATCAATAAAAAGTCACCAAAACAGCATGATTTTGTATCAAACCTGTCTAACTGGAAATGCTATGAATTTGCTTACAGATATAATGCGATACAACATAACACTTTTAAACCTTTATTCCCCTTGTTTTGTATAAAAACACTTTATCCCAAGTGTGACACGAGTGTTACGGTGCGTTTTCACAAAGACACACTTTTTGTGTCTCCTAAACGTCCGTAAATAATTTTTTTTCACTTAGAGTTCAGTGGGCAACTTTGTGAAATGCGAGGAAACATTCAACCAAAGTGTAAAACATGTTAATCTATCCAGTGTTGGGTTCGTCCCACCTACCGAGGTCGACCTAACCTAACGCTGCAAGTCCGACATACGCTAACCACGTGACCACAGTGGAAATGGCAACCGGGGCGTGAAAGAAGGCTACCTAGGTGGGCATCATAATTACTCAGTCTCCATCATGGCACTGGAAATTCATCACCGTATGAAGAAAAACGTCGATTTTTTAATGGGGGGGGGGGGGCGAAACGGGGGGTGCGAAGGGTACATTCCTTTCCCCGGGCTCTCCCTCACCGGGAATTTTGTGTCTCCAAACCCATCTGATATGCATTATCATTCTTCATACATACATTTATTAATAACTACCATTTTGCAGACATGACCCCAGTTTTTTATACTGGGTACTATAGCTCACAACGCTCAGAAGTGTCGTTTCCGGCCATCTGGAGGTTTTGTGAAACCCGAAATTTCCGCCACCTCCGCGCCAACCAATGGTGGCGCCCGCTTAGATAGTAAACACATCGATTCATCAAATGTTTGGTCTGCGTCCCCCCCTTAATTGAGGCTTCCGCCGCCACTGAATGTATTTCGTGCATCCATAGTAATTAGAAATGTGCTAACTTTCCCAACCCCGTTTCCGTTTACAGAGGTCATGATGGGAAATGCTACTCTAACGAGTAGCATTTCCCTGGTAAACTACACGACACCTAATCATTAACAAGGGCGTGTTAGCTATAACACTCGTCATCACACACATTGCGCATCTTCCCGGGTGTGATTTGAAAATGACATTTACGAGACTGTTTGTATACAGGTAATAGGAACTGAAAATTGCCCGGTTCAGTTTTAAAGATTTCATGGGAAGCAGTAGATGTAGGTTGCATACACTGAACTTAATCGTGTGGTAATTTTGCTTTCGCCTTTTCCTACATCGTTATCAGCTGTGGCGTTTAAATTGTTTGCTTGCTGATCTAAACTCCGCGACTAGCCTCTTCGAACTCAATTCTCCACAAAATAATGAAATAATGAATAAAAATCGACAGCAAGGTACCGGATTAGCCAGAACCGTAGTTTGGAGATCACCAACTCCACATTATTTGTACTGAGAATTAAATTTTGCTTCTCATTACAGATGCTGGAAGTAGTGGACCAAGAAATTCCCTAAATGTTGGGCTTGTGCGGATCTAGGTCTTCATAATTCTAAGAATTTCTTCCTTCGCAATTTCAAATTTCGTAACCATTTCTATTTTGTCAACTGGTACCCGCTCAGTATCTGGAATCGAATCTCTAAGTCTTTATTCAATTCAATGAAATTTTGACCAGATCATTTGTGATTTTGTCTTACGTCCCCAACTTCATACTGCAGTCTATTGGATACTTGTAATTTCGATCTAAGTGTTATTTTTTTCTTCATTTTACCTCAATTCAATAAGTCCCCTCCATCGTCTCGCATCGATCTCTAAGGTCTTTAATCAGTGAAGTTTTTGGACCAGATATTTGTACTTGTCTTTTACGTCCACATCTTTATACCTCAAGTCTCTTGGATACTGTTTTTCCGATTGAGTGTTATTTTCCTTTATTTGACCTCATTCTAAGGTCCTCCAGGCTTCTTTTATCTGAATAAATTAATGCAGTGCTCCTAATTTGACGTCCACCCTATGGCTCCTGTAGCAGTAGCATAACCAATGAATTGTTAACAGATTTTATAATGCACTCAATTTCATTCACCATATATCCTGCGTTAATATGTTAAAATATGTCGAGCGTCCCTCATTCCTCTATGGAATGCTAATTTAATTTGTTTATAACGGCCTCATCAGTAGATCCTAAGAGCCTTCGAGAACTTAGCAAATTCGATAGGCGAAAAATGAAGGTACGAAAAACCCGGAGGGATGGTCGCACTAGACATCCCAGACGGAAACTAGCTGGCAAAACATTATTTTATCCAGTGGCTATGGTGTCCTAAGTAAAAATTGATATTTTTCAAAGATTATACTCGCAACTTTGACTATCGTAAGATATAAAGTTTCCAGTCCATTTAAGCGTCGCTTCGTTTTATTTACGAAGCCGCGACAAAGCCGTAACAAGCCGTGATAACGAAGACGCGTACAAACATTTGTTCATGAAAGTCAGTAATTCCTGAATCATAATACTGCTTTAGGTGAGCAGATAATTGATAGAATAGCTCGTCCGTCTGACCCGACGTTTCGTTTACTAATTTTTATTGAATTTTGGCGTATGTGGTTCGCCGAGTTTGCAATATGTGTTTTTACGCAAATATTTACCGGTCCTGCGCGTATAGTGGAGATATCATATCATATTCTCTTCTACTTTGTATGACTGAGCTAAGTGCCTTGGTTATTTTTTCACTTGAACGATAATTTTACGTTTATTGCGGTGGTGCCCTGAGAGTGAGGAAGTTATTTTTTTTTCTTTAAGACACAGTTTATAGGAAGAATTATATTATTGATAGTAAACCACTTCCGTAAACAACGCCGCCAATGTATTCCATTTAAATTTATGCTTTTTCTGGTCCAATCCAGTAAACATAGCGGCAGTGGGTGCAGTCGGCATAGCTATGAGATACGTACATCCACCAGAAGACTATTGAATGGATTCGAGATAATCTTTAGTTATTTGCTTCAGTTCGCAGGTGTGAGTGGCTAGCAGGTATGGGTTGGCTATACGTCAAAACAAAAGGCCTTATAGCCGTGTATCCGACCAGGTCAATGCTACTCTAGAGTAGCTTTTCCCTGACTCGACGAGATCGAACAAACTCTTCAGGTGAGAAAACTTAACATTTAGCACCGACAAGTCGTCTTCATTTCGTGTAAAAAAAATCCATCAGCATGCCCACCATTATAATAATCATATAATCTAATCTAATAAAATAATAATAATAATAATCATATAATATAATAATATCAAAGTAAATACTTATTATCAGAAATCTAGTCTAGGACCGCCTGAAGCGTCCTACGGGTGATTGAACAGACAACAATACTAACTTAATAATTTGCGTGAGAACAAAGCCCCTTTATAAGCCTCCAGAGAGCCCATCGATGACGAGACCAGCTGGTTGGGCGTTAACTGTCGCGTAGGCTATATGTACATGACAAACATCGGCTGTCCAAACTTCAATTGAAGGGTGCTGAAATGTTTCATTTTTTATTAGTTCCATGATCTACTGCGTGCAGTTTATTGAACATCACCGCCAACCAGTGTACTTGCTTGAAAAAACAAGATTCAAGACCAAATATGCAATTAATAAATGACTGTAGTGTCCCATTCCGAAAACACCATGATGAATAAAGAGTTGTTTTCATTCATTTGAAATATTGGTCTTCCCAAATATAGGCCTTATGTCCACTCCGCTGCGGGTCAGGGTAATCAACTTGTCCTCTCTCACAGCCTGTATGGAGCCGATAAACCGTGAGTTTAGAGAAGTTCAAAGCCACCTTATTATGCTGCTGCGACTAAAACACTGTGAATGTTCAATGGTTTTCTCAACGCTTCTCGTCCCTCTCATTTTTTTTATTTCTATAACTCAGGTCTTCTGTTCTGTGTTAAGTTTTTTGGAATCACCCAACTCCGGAACTGCCTCATGCAGAGGGAAATCACAGGTGCAGGAAATTGAATTGATTATTGACGCTTCCTTTCAATCATTAAGTAATTACTTAGAAGAAAACCACATTCTACCCACAATAATAAGTTCATTATTATGTAATTCCGTTCCACGACCTTTTCAATATATTCATGTACTAACAATTCATGACCCGTAGAACGGCGATATTAACAAATTTTTCTCAGGAACTCGTTATCTTGAAAAGTCGAATTGCACTCTAGAGCGCTGTACCAAAGTAATGTTCGAGCAAAAGTAATGTTGAATGCAAAATGTGTGAATGGTTAACAGTGACTGAGGCATCTGTCTATTCTATATTCGCTCTATATTCTTCCCCTGGTGTGAAACACAGCGCACATAATTTAATATGAAAAAATCACTAATCGAGATACTCACTGTGAAGAATTACCATGCACGCCTCGTGTCCCTTAACAGTCAATGCAATGTAACTTCTAATGTTTCATGTTGCCCCCTTTAGTATTTTATCACATCGCGATCAGTTCGGTTACACACCCGCAAAACATTCTGGCAGGCTCGTCACATACATGATAGGGGGCTAACTAATAATTCGCGGGCTGAGTGGAATTGATGCTGGCCGCAGCCCACAGGGGCAATTGGAGGGAATACGCCTGGGAATAACCTGTTACCTTGTTTTTGTTTGTTTTGTTATTTGTGCTCTATAAGTCCAAAAATACACGTGTAATACGACACTAAATACGTAACGATAGATCAAATACAGATTGAACATAAATCACAGGAGCAACACATTAGGCCAAACAATGACCCATTCCAAGGGGGTCCCCATAAACGATTGCTCAATCAGGAACACGCAACGAAAACATACAAAAAAAAAAAAAACTCACCAACTCCCCCACGCCATATACCATCACACCCAGCAAACTTAAGCAACTCCAGGTCGGCTGAGAGAGCCGCAATTACATAAACTGAGGAGTTCCTTCAATTTAAGCCTTAAAGTATTAATAGATTCATAGATCTGATGCAATCAGGAAGAGCGTTCCAGTCACGTACAACCAG
>JAODTK010003320.1:330000-343619 GCA_026419785.1 Sclerodactyla briareus | reverse complement strand
GAATAAAAGTGCCCAAACTTAGTCGCCCTAAGTTCATGTATCGTACAGTACCTGTACAATAACCACACGTTTCACATTTTGGGGGAATTTTAAGGCACATGTGCAACGCAGTCCCACAGTAAATATTCTGGGTGAACATTTTACTTTTAATCCATCCTGTCGGATTTCTCCCATTTCATCGGCCCGAATTCTGGGCACCTAATTTGTCTTGTGCCTACCGACCTCCAACTTGATTATGCATACCTGGATTGCCGGTGTTAATGGGGTTGCCCTAGCTAATGGTTTCTTCACCTCACTGTTGACTGTCTACCATATTGGCAGGACTATTACTCATTCTCAGGAAATGTTTACCCTTTTCTAGAAAAATTCTCCGAAGTGTGTTAATAAAAGTTTATAGAATAGTGAGTGTTACCAGCTAGTGCTGAATTTAAAGCATGATGCGAATGCACAACCAGACAAGATAATAGTTGGAGTACGCAAACATTTCATAAATACACTTTCCATGAGGTCCTTCGGATAATCAGAGGTGTCAACGCTTTGTCAAACAAAGATAAATCAAAACGAACAAAAGTGTAATGTGAATTGGACTATTGAACGCCTAGCAACATCGGAGCGCCATCATTGGCTAGTACGGATCGTATTAATTATTTTATTCGGAGGAGGGGGTTTAGTAGAACAGCCTGCCTGATGATTGGGTCCAGGGGCAAAAGGCCATGGACGCTACGTAAATTTAGTGACTTCAAAGGACCATATTATTCGTGAATGGCAATAATAATACCGGTATGAAAGTAAAAAATATGTCAACTGACAAAGTTATTAACGTTTGAAAAAATACAATCAATTCGAGAATCACAATTGCTTAGATTGAGTCAGCTATGACATCGAGATACTTGAACGTTTGAAATAAGACATATTTTTTTACGAGGGTAATAGGTGAAAACAAATCCCATGCTTCTCACTTTGCGAGTCATTCGTGGGGAAAAAACAAACGCGCGCTTATCGCGCGGATATTTGTTCGGGTCATCAACAACACGGAGCGACCACAGCGAGTAAACTAAGCAATCACGTCCCGTGAATTGAAGTGCCGTGACTGTATTGATTGGGAAGTTAAGTTGGCCTAGTGGTGGGTGATCATTGTCTGGTGAAAATTTCTCCTGAGCTCAGCAGCTCATAGAAAGAAGTCAAGTAGGTGTGAGGGCAATTGGCCGGCTAATTGTGGGGGAGTCAACCTGCTACTAATTTGTGGATAATCCATAAGGGGTTTTCCAACCCGTATTATTCCCACTAAACTATCTCCTAATCAAGTGATCATTATCGTATTATTATTAATTATTATTTTATATTATTATTATTATTTTATTTATTATTATTATTTTATTATTTTATGATTATATTATTTAGTATCACCCGAGGGTAGGGGTTACAGTTCTTATCCAAGAAGGTAAGTACGAACGGTAGGACATAGTGATGAATATCATTTTGGAAGGCTATTAACTAGGTAATGGAATTGTCACAATTTGGGAATTTATATATTGGTTATCAAATTGTGGAGTATTACTCTCGCTCTAGCTATAATCATTAATGTATGAATTGGACCGCCTTGCCGACACTGTCAAGTTATGTGTGTTAGGCCTATGTCACGGCCGAAATAGTGATTTCGCAATTTATTGTGAGGCGACGTGTCTATTTTGCGCCAACATATCTGAAAATGTCAGTATTTACGTGTTTGCATTCGGTTTTCCAATAGTAGTCATTTTTTGCCAGTTTTGCGCGCGACATGCGAAATAAGTGGTCCCCCGATGATTCTTTCTTCGTGCCCAAGGCGAATACCAGTTGAATCGCGTATGAGAATAACCAGGGAGCGAAAAACGGTTTGTTTGTTTCCGCCATGGAGCTATTCGCCTATTCGCGCATTTGCATGTTGTGACGATAGTAAAGGTTGCAATGCGCTATTAGGGCCTCCCATTGACCAAAACAGTGAACAGATTGAGCGAACTGCTCACCTGCGAGCACTACCCGGGAGGACGGGAGGACCAGATGATTAGAACACGGTACAGCTACATAGGGAAATCAAGTGTGGACAATCTGAGCCAAATGATTTGACATATTAGTCTGACTCTGCCAAGCAAGTCTTCACAAAGCTAACAGCAGTGTGGATGCTCTTATGACAATAATACAAACCAAACTATAATCTGTTTGGTCGAGTATTTAAATTTTGATTTATCAAAAACATAGCCATTTGCGTTTTCTCTGTTTTGTTTTGTTCACACCATGTGTCAGACATGAGCGTCGAGTGAGGGGGAAATGGTTGGCAGGGGGTGTAGCCTTCCAGAATGGATGTTTGGGGTAGGAGGGTAGTGGAGACAGCAGAAGATTGCTGTGATTCACATGTATTCTTGACACAGGGCCTAACATGGCAACCGGACTTGTTCTCTTCTCCCCCAAGAAAACAGTATTTTAATCGTCACTAGTAATTCCTATGGATGTGGGAACATTTTATGCCCAGACCACTACCCCAGACATCTGCAGCTGTGGCGTACATGTTTTTGTACCAATCTTGGCTCTGGGGAGGAGAGATGGCAGAATTGATGAATATATGATCTGGTGGCACAATTGTGAAGTACATCGAAGTGTCTGCAGAACGTAGACGAGAATGTGTTTACTTGTATCAGGATCGCTAAACAGGAGGGCCAGCACATGAATTCTAAAGCTTCCTTACCAGTCCCCCCTTGCGATGTGCTAGAGTGAGCCAGAAACCTCTTCACCCGTATGGAGGTTGCAGGAGGGCTGGACCCTCGTTGCTCCAATCCACAGGAGCAGCCCCCAGCAGTGCGCAAGAGCGCGGCTGCCAAAACTCCGGCCCGCCCTGAAGTAAGAGCCATATGCTCGCAAATCCCATCCGACATTTCCCTGGGCGTGGTCCCGTGGGGATATAGGTATGGCCTAAAACCTGGTACCCAGTACAGACGGTAAGAAGGATGACTGGGTAGTCTGTAGCACAGGGACTGTGATTCGTGCCGCAGCACACTGGTCAGGGTTGGTAGCGTACCGTTACAAAGGGGAATGAACAACGGACTAGCCCCACCTGAGAATAGTGGTAATCTATGGTTCGAACAACGCGTGCCGGTAAGAAAACGGTGGCCCATACAAGCACGTTTTCACCAGCACAAATGAAGCACATCATTTAACAAAACTTTGAGCCGATTCGACTTTAACCCCCCCCCCCCGACAACTTGGCAGTATGCGCCTGTTTTTGCACCCAAAAGGCCAACATTTTTAACATGGAACAATTTTGGTGATTAGTACCACCGAGATCATGAAACGTAGTCAATGTCTACCTAACTTTGCACTCTGAATAAAGCCATAGCAGGGCCTTTCAGCCCAGTATACGCCCGTATTTTTATGAAATGAAGATAAAACTTGAAATATTTACTTCAGACTGCAATGGCGCTATTAGGATTTCTACGACTAAAAAACCACTAAAACAGACCCTCTTCAATCAAATCCTGAGCGAGCAGAGGTTTCATTTGGCATTGTGACACGCACCGTTCGGAAGCTAACAAGCCGGCCGATAATGACACCCAAATTACATACATGGGCATGACTTTTTAGCTAGAGCAGTGAAGTTAGAGGCCCGTACGAACACCTTCCTTAGCACTAGGGGGAAAGTGTCACCTTTTGCCATGGCACAGATTTACTTTGAAAATTTCGAAAGAAATGGCCAGATGCCAGATACGTCCCACAATTTCACCATTTGCACTTTTGACGGAGTCTATCAGAATGAAATCCAGCCAAAAAAGGATAAACCCCCTCAATCTAGCCACGCGACCGGAACAATTTGAAGCGTAATTTCTTTATTATATTTTTTTTTTGAAGGGGGACACTCGGTGGATTGTGTCCATGAGTACAATGGTTATTTGCCTCGGAAAAGCACTTTGAAGGCCGAATGGTCATGTGATAGCCTTCAAGCTAGCCAGGTGAAATGAAAAGGAGGACAAATCAGAACCCGACACACGCAAATTATTGGGTGGTTCCTAAAAGTTCTTGTTTTTCCTACTTGCTACCTTTTCGCGAGTTGCAAATAATAGACACCAATTTATCAAAATATATATGGAAGCCGGCCGTTTCCCCAAAAAATAGATATTTAGTAAGAAATTCCAGCAAATTACAGCCTAAATACTGGGAAAAACTTCTGTTGTATTTATACTTTGTACCTTGTTAAACTGCGAATACTCAGTCCTCCCAATTTCTGAATATACTTGACAAAAAAATTAAAAATCCTGAATTTGGCCAAAAAGCCATCCCCACCCTAAAATCCAAAGTTTTGGTCATTTCATGCTGATTGAACATGGAAATGGAAAAGTTTGTTTTATTAATTTGTGCTTCTCCACAATTACAAGTTTGAAAAAATTAAGCCTTTGGAATCAGCGGAAGTCTTGAACAAAAGTGACAATTTGAAACCAAAAATTAAAATTTCCCCAAAAATTCTCTCCAAATTACTCCGGAAGCCCTCATTATTCCAAGATGGAGATATTTGCGAAAGAAACATAAAAAATCCGCACGCAGGCCAAACACACAAACGGACACTTTCGCGAGTGCACCTCATCGCCAGATCACCCAGCACCCATGGGTAACCAACCGCCAACCACGAGTACCCCCATGGCTAGTCCCTGGACCACCACTATGGTTACCCGTACAACCGTTGCTAACCGCCCTTCGGGACCGGATGAAATATCATGTTCATGTACTTATTATGGATTACAAACCCCAGCCAAGTACGAGCTCCTAACCATCGAGGCGGGGTCGAGTTACCGTGTTTAATAAGTTGCATACGAACTTTCTGCTTGATCGTACTAAGCATTTTCGTTCATCTTGTTAACATGATGTCTTTGGACCCTGACCCATACAATAGAGATAATGTCCTTATTATGGAATTCACATACCATGTATACTCTATCCAGATTGGTCATGTTGTTTTTTCTTCTTTTGTGTTTGTTGTTGCCATTGTTGGTGGATGGCTCCGACAAGCCCCATAATACTATTTCGTCATATACGTATCATCGTATATGTTTGCGGACAAGAAAAGGGAACTGGAAGCCTTACAAACACTAGTTCACACGACTCACACCCACACTGTCATGACGGCATGGATTCTTCTTTCATCTATCATTCCTATAAGGCTGTGGCATAAATTACCTTGTCAGTCCACGCCCTAATTTTGATGAGTATTAATTCAAGGAATAAGACTGTGCATATAATATGAGTTTATAATTTATATTTGCTGAAGAATTGTTCCCTAAATGTTAAATTGTGGTTATTTCACAAAGAAAAGAAACAGGCCTTGGTCTGCGATCAAATACAAATGATATTATTACCTTCGTCAGACCATTATTAATATGCCATACATGTTGACATATATGTGATATTGTTCGCAGCAGTCATTGTGAAACCTAACCTAAATAAGAGCAAAAAAACCATCCCAAGCACAATAAAAAGATATATGCCTGAATATTTAATTGATGTCCTATTCCGAATTCCACATACAAGCACTTTGGGTCGATCTGACATACATACGATTGCATTTGACAGAAAAAATAAAAATTGAGGCGATTACTGGAACCAATATAACTAGGGTACGATAGGTCTATATAACTACAAACAATTACACGACCATATCTACATTTGCTTAACCAATGTCTCACCACATCACATTTTGAAGTGGCGTTATAATAATGAAAATTCCTAATTCGGGCCTGTCACACTGCTCAGAGGTCCACTTGTAATGTCACATCGGAAGAACTGGAATTTAAATATTCCGCGGAATCATCTCATCAGATTCTTCCTTTTTTTGCGTGCTCCTAGCGGTGATCATTCACAAGAACAATTTCTTACAGTCCCATTACTTAGTCCTTACAAGACAAGAATGGTCGAAATTCGACTAATTCCGATCGTTCATAATCAGTGTTATTCTGACGGATCTGGGAAACCTTCCTACTAATTGAGAAAGTTGGAATAATCGTCAGGTTGGCTAGGATCCAAATTCAGGAAGGAGGAAATCGAGAGAAGAACAGTATGATTGATAGGTAATCTTAGGGCTGTGTCTGTAACGCGTCATGCGTAATTTCTGACGGGATTCGGGATTTTCATCACCAACTAAAGAAATCCATCTCTGGATCACCGAGGCCTTGAGTCGGCTTGGGACCATCTGAATCGACTTCACTTTTGACTGGGTTTGGGATCCAGTCAGCCAGGGATTACATATCCGGAAACGTTACTGATGACGTAAGGAGTCTGCTAGTGAACTACAACTGGGAAGCCATAAGGCGGAACGAGCCGCCTAAATTTCTTTATTTTTTGATTAGATAACAGCTGTATATACTGTAAAACTTTGTTGCTCGATTGAATTCCTGATCAAAATACCAAATAATCGCAGAGATCTCGGTCATATTTAAACGGTGTCCTTTGCGACGATTCCCCGAGATTTGTAACTTGTTATCTCAATTGACCTGTGGGCTCATGAGTGCAGATAGTAGAATTTGCTGCGAACAATGTAAACATAGTTGCACTTTGTAGTGTACACATAAGTTAACGTCTCCCATTTGACAAATGTCGTTCCTTCAATTCCTCTAATACCGATCCCGCTTTTGTTATTATCATCCCAACGAGGGAGAAATATAATATATCTATATATATATATATATTATATATAATAATATATAATCATCTATATATATATCTATATATCTATATATATATATATAATTATATATAATTATATTATATAATATATATTATATCTATTATATTAATTAATATATATATATATTGGATTGTTCGCAGTTGTTGGGGCAAGGGCTGTTCCTCTTTTGATTATTTTCCTCTATTTGATTATTTCCGGTTATATTACCGTCCTGTGTTCAATCTAACGCTTTGTCTCTTCAATTCTGAGGGGCCCTGATTGGCTCAACTGAAATCTCTCTCAAGATAACTTGATGGAATATTCCAGTCTGCATACGGAGCAGGGATAGAACTGAGACAGCCCCGAATCAGTTTCAGATCTCCTGACACACCAGGCGGGACTATGGACATGCTATTTCGTACGTCCCTTTCATTAGCTCTAATCTCTACGAGCTGGGAATGTGTTTCTGAGAAGGAAGGCATCTAGCAAATCAAAATATACGATGTGTGTCCTCAAGATGCACCAGATGCCATGGTCCCACGGCTTCAACGTGGGTACCTTTTTTATAGGCAGACCTTACCCCCATTCCAGCCCTATCACTAAATAAAAACATACACAATACCCAGCCATCACAACGATTCAAATAGGTCGTGATAATCGTGCAAGCTTCGTTATTCATTCAATTTGTGGAACATAGGTTGAAACCAACGCTACTAGGCGTGGTTGGTTTCTGAAACACCAAGTATATTACAGGTAAATCTAGTATAATTGTTCACGGGGAAAAAAAAAAAAAACAATTAATTCAATACATATTTAATGAGCTTTTCGAAAATACAACTCCTATAACGGCCACTGTCGATAACTTACTTGGCTTCGTTATTAAGAAACATGTAACAAATTTTCACTTTCAGTTTCAATTCCTTTTCCCCCCTACTGCACCGGTGAGTTGATTAACCACCTTATTTGGTTCTAATAACGACAAAAGAAAGACCTGGTTACCTATAAGGCGTGTTATTTTATTATCCATGTATTGTGCGCATTTATTAATGCATGCTTCCGCGTGTTCATTGCACGCACGTTCATATCGGTAAAGTTTTGTTAATCGGTGTCTATCCGGATTTTGTTAGAAAGAGTCACACTATTAAATAAGGCATCTAACTAATCGATTTTTCATGGGGGGTCGAAATCAATTGCAATTTTCCATTCCTGGTCAGAAGCTTGTCGAAGCCTAGCCTAACACATTGGAGTTCCCGCGGCCGCTAACGCATAGGCCTCAACCTATATGTGCGAGTAAGGACTAGAGTAGGCCTTACACGGTAATTTGTAGGCCAGGCCAGTACACCATATCCAAAACAAAGCCTAACAAATATAACTGGTTAAACGCTCGCACTCGGCGTGAGTAGTTATCGGCTTTACTCAATGATGTAAAGTGGTAAATTGATGTGTTTAAATTTTGATTACTAAGAATGGGTTTCGTTTGTACAGGAGGCTTCATCCTCTCTAGTCGCCGTAATCTCTCAACCTTTTCTTGGCTGCAACAACGCCACTGAGTCCCTCTACTCTATATTCTGGTGCGTTACATCCCACTACATTTCTGCGTTCCCTACGGCTACTCACAACTATTTATCAAATCATTCTCCAGCGTTTTGAAAGTCCTGACTGACTGAAGATTTAAAGGTAGAGCCGCTACTAGAGAACCAGGTCATTGATTCAATTCTCAATAAAATTCAGCCAATCGGAAAAAACGCCTTGCTGGATACAGATGTACAAAGTTAGTTGACGCCTTGATATAGAATTAGTTCAGGCAACCCATCTAATAATATTCACAAAGATCTAAAGCTCGATAAAAAAAAAGTCATATCCTGTTACCGACCTCAGAATCTACATACTCAAAACACTGTGTCCCAACAATTATAACAGTGCATATGACATGAAAATGCATATAAAGAAGGGCTATAAACAGTCATATAAGAACAAACAACAGAACATTGCGCCAAATCTTTGCATTAAATCACTTTATTTATCATCGTTTATTGGATCATCTGGAGATGGAGGTCGACACCGGATCTGCCTGCCCTATAAACTCCCTCTTCTCCATGTGGAAAATTTGCCAGAAACCAGTGGGGGGGGGGAAGTTTCTAAGTGTTCCCCTTCCTTCTTCTCTTCCAGACATCCATTGAGCTCTCGTTCAGCATTCCTCCATCGATCGCCCCTCGTTAACATTTGTGTGAGGATGCTGTGAGCGTGAAATTAAATTGACGTCCTATACGCACATCGATAATCCATCCCACTAGATCAAAACTAACTAATGGTGTGGAATGCATAGGATGAAATGTGGTCATCAGTACCAAAGAATATTGCTGCTCCCGGCACCGCCTCTCAGCACCCACATCTTACCCCCACCACCCGCAATGGATCATGATGAACGTTTGCCCTGAAATGAGGAGTTCCTATTCTGAATTCCATAGCCTAGTATAAATGGCTCGTAGTAATGAACGGCGTTTTGGTCTTGCCCAATTAACAAACAAATTGAAGAGGTCGTTTTTATGGCATACGGATTATAGTCGCTCCCCAAGGACTAGTTGGGTCAATTCCTATAGCGACAATCCCTCCGTAGGTGGTCGTCAAGAAGATTGGGGGGGGGGATCGGAATCAAGGATTGAAGTTATTCCCCCCCCCACCCAGTGAAATGTTGGGTTGGTCGAGGCGAAATGTGATCTGTCTCTCTTCCTCCTTCTCGCGAACACATTTGTATTCCCGTCATACAAATGTATCTGCAATAATGAAGCCATAGAAAGTATACACCCAGGTTGCATATGAGAATCTCATTTTCGAGGATATCTCGGGCCGAAGCCAACCGACGGCGTTTAAGAAGTTCCTTGCGGTTTTTCCCCTGTGAAATACTTGCCCAGAGTGAGCATACCCCCCCCCCCCCTCCCCCCCCCACACCCCCCCCCCTCCTTGATTTCGGTGTCAAGGAATGTGAAGGGGAGCTTCATTCGTATTTTGATGAAATGCCGACCCTGCTGTGGGAATATAATAACAGTTGTCAGAATCGGTATTAGTAGTTCACCATTTTGGGTTGTACGCGGCTATCTATCTTGCTCCATAGCCCATCACTGGGTTTAGCTTGAAACACGTATAACCTCTAACCCCCCTAGCTGGACGAAACTTATAGTTGGTATTGTGTTCCCCATGGTGAGGTACATGGAACCCCTTTGATTTTGTTCAGGTCAACGGTCAGCTGGAGGTCAAATTTGAAGAAATTTGTTGACCAAACTTAACCCTTTTTTTTAAACCCTCCTTCAAGGTCAAATATCTTGACGCGGCTCTGGGTCCAGCGATGAAAATCTGCGAAATGTAGTAATATTGTGCACTAGAGATACCGACGGGTGTCCAGGGATTTAGGATCACAGTCATTGATGAAAAAAGCCAAGTTAAATTTGGCACTCTGCAATGTTTGAATATCCCCATAATTGGTCAGTGGTGATGAGGACGCATATAGTGATTAATGATCGGAAACCCTCCGGGGGGGGATTGTGCTGTTTAATCTAGAGGTGAATAACTTTTACAACCAATGTTCAGAGCAACTACTGTAATGTGAGATGAAGGTGGAGAGAGTGAATGGTTGGGCTCCTGCACATGGTCAATGTGTGGTGTATATGGGTCAGTGGCCTCTATGGTGTGCTCGAAATTTAAAAAGCCTATGATCATGTTCAGCCCTCAAAGGCCTTTTATCTGTCAACGAATACTTGCATTCATATGGCTCGAGCTACAGCACACCATTGGTGGATCTAGTTGTTGGAATTTACCCTATTCTACCCAACAACAATCAGGGTTCCTCTTCTTGAAATGAAAAAGCTACATACAAAATTTCATTGGAGTTCATCCATTCTGACTCCTGTCGATTTACGTGTTTCCCATTGAAGTTGTTGAAAATCTAAATTTTTCACGATTCCCATAATCATCCCCGAATGACCCAGTCCACATACACGCCTCAAACTTTTGTTTTTTCCCGTTGCGCCCAGTTGTAACCACATAAGACCTACTATTATTACTATTGTGTCACTGTGTTTCACAACGATTTCGGACCATACTGCAAGCAATGATCTCCAACAACTCCTGTATACATACATACTATCCTCCATACAACATACATACATACCTACATACTACATACATACTACATACATACAACATACATACATACATACATACATACATACATACATACATACATACGCACGTTCGGAGCGCTAAGGGGTAACAGCAAAGCCTTGTTTTTTCGCTAAGGGAACCTGCCGCCCCCATCCCCAGGTGTGGCAATCCAGTGCGCAGGCGGAGGCCGGGCGGCACGCTCTTTATGAGAGGCGTTCGCGGAAGCCTACTTGCTAAGTTTCGATGTTTCACGTGCGACCGAGAGGAGGTCGGGGCATCTCGCGTACGCGCTAAGTAGTCGCCGTGCGTGCAGGCACTCCACAGAAGCAGCCAGCTACCCATAGTCAGTACATCTACCCCCTCGCAGCAGCGCTGAATGACCGTCCCAGGTACTTGTCAGCGGTGCGCTTCAGCACATGGCCGCCCAGCGGGGGTGTTGTGCGAGTACATTCCATTTCTCTTGAACCTGTCAGTACATCACCGGAAGAATAATGTGGTGTCAGTGAGCTTTGCCAGGCAAACATTCCTGGTTCGAACTCCAGCAGTCACCGGATAAGACAGATGACTGCAGCGATGGGCAAGGTTCTCGATCTCGGTTCACGATGATGCAGTGGGATCGTGCATGAGTTTTCGGGCTTCGTTAGGGATATTTGAACATCTCCGGCAGCTGTGAGACAGTTACATTGGACAACGAATCTTCCGCTACGCCAAGTTCCCAGAAGTGGTCGAATGTTGAGTCACTGGAAGCACTTTCAGAGGGCACGTAAGATGGCGGTCCAGGGAGAGGGGGGTGGGAACGGTCACACTCCTGCCCCGATAACATATGAGTCGAGCAAAGAAGACATGTTATTGCCCGTCCTCATCCGCGATCAATACGGCCAGGGTTCCTCGGTGACTTCCTGAACCCGTGAACACGTAGGAATCGAGCCCTCCGGAGCCAACGTCTCTGCAGTGAGGAAACCAGTAGTAACCCGGCCCAATTTATACTCACTTATCTTTACCTATATGTACTTCTATGTAGAGGTACTCACGTTGCTACTCGTTGCAGCCTTTCTGTCGACAACTGGGTATCTGACACGAATATTACCTGAGAGAAGAATGGCGCGCGAAATGGTTGTTGATTTGTCAGTCCCCAAGACTCTCAGAACTGCCTTTGACACGGTGCCTCAGAACGTCCCTAACCCTGGTTATTTACGAGAAAAGTTTGATCACACTGGTCAAGATATTCTTGCGGTGGAAGCAAACACATTGTTGGGCGTGTATTTCGATCCTACCTTGAAACTTGTTAAGCAATGTGCGGACGCTGCTATGAAAGATTCTGTGATTGTATGTACTTGCAATTCTAAGAATAAAAATGTTGTCAGGCCTGTTCGAGCAGTTGGTGAGACCAGAAAAACATTCCGTCCACTGTGGAACCATGATTTTGTGTGTTGTTGTATCACTTGATAGGTTCTTCAGGTCTCGAGCTTCGTAGTAAGAGTAAAACTGACAGATAGACATTCGAAAGTATCTCTCCTCGCAAAGAGTGATCAATAAGTGGAATAGCCCCCTGCAAAAGTTACTTTGTCTAGGAGTGTTCAGCCTCCAGTATTGACATCTTTTAGCTACGCCGAAATTCTCGTTGTAGAGGGGGTGGTTTTAATCACGGTTTCAGTTTTTAGGGGTAACTTTTCTCCTAACGTTCTGATAACCGAACGGAACTAAACATTTTATGGCTCAGTGCTTGAGTGCACACTGTCATTTCAGTTAGTATAGGTGCAAAAATATGAGATGTTATTCTGTAAAGTCTGTAATGTCTAGAGAGAACTTGCGCTTATTCTGTTTCAAGTGAAGCTACATAGCCTAATGTATGTATAGGTCCTGTTAGCACGGAAAATATCAGGGAGTTTTCAGGAGAAAACACCCCGTATAATATAGATAAAACAGGAGACATCCCTCAGCTGTGGAAATCGGGTTTCACGGATCATTTTATTTTCACCCAAAAAACATCGATAGATACTGTGTAGAACCCAGAGGGTCCTAATTGTGTTTCTATTTCGACATAATGGCAAATCGCTCGGTATTCGATGTGGATCCTCGGAAGGGAGACATCACGGCAATGCTACCACGACATGTTGCTGTTGTGAGCGAGTACACTTGCAGCTCTCATCTGTGTTATGGTTACATGGTATCGTTGCGTGGTGTAATGGCACAAGTCAGGGCTTGCTGATTGCAGCCGCAACGTCCATGCGGCCCCCGCCACCTCCCCACACTCAGGATGGGAATGTTATTATTATATTGGTCCATTATTCATAAACCTGCCTACTTATATCGAAAGAGGAAGGCGAGATATCACCGTGTGCATCTATAATCACGATCAGTGCTTATATGAACCTTATTGACAATCAATCAAATACCTTGGGAAGGAAGATGGTGATGAGAGTGAAGGATGCACAGAAGTTCAATAAGGACGAGATAAAACACGTAGCGGAACGGGGGGCTGTCAGGAATGGTAGCGAAGATCCCGATTGTTACTACAAACAGAATCGTGATTATAGATACAGATGCCGATCAGTTTACCTGTCGTTGAGTGCTGCGATAGTCACCTATAGTTGAAAATGAAAAATAGTATGTCCTTGCTTGCTGATCCACTGACATGGTTGTTGGAATATATAGAGTATCTTGCGTGCTCTTTTCGCTCCATTCGATCACCAACTTTTCAATCCACCATTTCGCGTGGCAGGGAAGGTGGTTGCAGCAAACGCACTCGAACCTGTCCTTTATCCGCGATGGGATGTTTAAT